>OZ038396.1:8647232-8954732 GCA_964036045.1 Eutreptiella sp. 'Long Island Sound 2002' | reverse complement strand
GTCCAGTCGTTGCTCCTTTACGGGGCCCTGGACAGTCACCCCTTCTTCCCTTCGCATGTTGCGTCGGGTCGTTGCGTTCTGTCGGCCGCTGCGGCCGGTGCTCCTGCTGGTGTCGTTTCCGCGTTCGCGGAGCCCAGTGGAGCAAAGTGAAAGGAGGTAAATGGATGCATTTTGATGTGCTGAATCCAAATATTGTGGTCTCATGTCCCAACTTGACAGCCTGTTTGAGAAATTCTGCCATCTTTGATTTCTTGCACTCTGGTGAGCTTGATGCTGCAAGTTGCACCAGGCATCACCCGGGTGTCCAAGGTAGTTATTGGCCAAAGTCTTCAACATATTGGGGTCTTGAGGGGACCCATGTTGCACATGTCTTCTACACATCAAATGCAACAAATGCACCCGAACGACTTGACCCTCATATGCCCATATGTTGGAGTAATGGGGGTAGGGGTGCAGTGCAGTCTGTCTGAAACCGGACTAAAACAGGCCAAAAAAACCCAACCCATCAGCGGTAACGGCCACTTTTCGAAAAAATAGGGTTCCGGACCCTATCCCTGTCACCAGATGGCACAACAGGGTCTTGGAACCATGATGCTCCCCTCGTGCACCATGTACAGCAACACACCCGCCCTCAGGGTCATGTCTGGTACCTTCCCCCCTGCCATGAAAATAAACCAGTTGTGTGTGTGTGTGAGCAGGCGGTTACGCTTGTCTCCAAGAACTCGAAGCAACATGGTTGGTGTGTTGGGGCTGTGCTGAATGTGGCGGGATGTGCCGTTTGCGCGTCAGCGGCGCCCAATAATTGGCGTATTGAGGATGTGCTGGTTGTTTTGGGGGTCGTTTAACTGTTTTTGCTGTCCACGCACCTCTGTCCACAGGCCGTCCCTAGCCTGCCTCGCTGTGTTTCTGTGTGTGTGAGGCCCAGGTGCCCTGTTTCTCCACGCGCTGTCCCGGCCGTCCACCATATGTCCTTTTCCCCCTCACGGCTGGTCTGCCCCTGATGGGCTTCCGCTCCTGTTGCGCAAACAGTCCATCTGGGCTGCGGGCCCCCCATCCCCCCCGGGGGGGGGCTGGTTCTCCTATAGCAACAGCCTGGACGACGAAAGACGACGACGACGATGCCAAAGACAACGACCACGACCACGAGCCCAGGGCAAGAGCACCTTGAAAGGGATCGTGAAGGGGCTGTCCCGGTCCGCCACCACGAGGCACAGGGCCATGAAGGCGGAGGAGGACATGGCGAAGCGCGCGTCGCACTCCCGGCACATCCCGAGGGTGTTGGGGTCCATGCTGATGACAGGCTTGCGCAGCCACTTGGTCCACTTGGTGTACTTGGTGGAGGCGCAGCCGTCGATCTTGTACGGGCAGAGGCTGGGGTCGATGTAGTGCCACGGGCGCGTCAGCCCGGAGCGGTCCCGGGGGTTGAAGTTCGGCAGCTTGATCCGCGGGATCTCCCCCGTACCGCCACCGGCCGGCCCCTTCAGACTGGAGGGGCGGGAGAGAGAGAGAGAGAGAGAGAGAGAGAGAGAGAGAGAGAGAGAGAGAGAGAGAGAGAGACAGAGAGAGAGAGAGAGAGAGAGAGAGAGAGAGAGAGGGAGAGAGAGAGACAGAGAGAGTGAGAGAGAGAGAGAGTGTGTGTGTGTGAGTGAGAGATAGAGAGAGAGAGTGAGAGTGAGAGAGTGAGAGAGAGAGAGTGAGAGGGGGGGGGGGGGTCGCGTGCGCTGCAAGGCCTGCAGATCAGACTTGGGGCTCGCGCTTGGCCGGTCGAGCGGGACTCGCATCACCCTTTTTCAGGACAAGCGGGGACGGGCGGCACTGCACCGTAACGTTTTGCAGAGTACAGAGGGGGGGGGGGGGGCATTGTCATGCCGATTCAAACTCGCGGCGGTAACTTTCGCTGCGAGAAATTTCGCGGAAGCCCCCGGATTTTCTGGGGGAAATTTTCGAGGACACTTCCAGAAATGTTGTGGTATGTAGGGCCTTGCGGGCGCGGTGAAGCTTAGCCACAGGTGCCCCTCACGATGCAGGGGAGACCCATCTGCCACACTCCGCCAGTGATGAGGGTCAAGGTGGTCTGAGGTCCTGACATGTGTTTGAACTTTGACAGTGGGACGCCGGAGTCCACAGTAAACCGCCGCTCGTGTGCGTGAAATTTCGCAGAAGCCCCTGGATTGCACGTGGGAAATTGCGCGGCCAATTTGAGATGCAAAGTTTCCCACACGACGTTGACTGACCTCGAAACCCCCCCCCCCTCTGTACTCCCTTGCCCCGCCCTTGAAATCCCCCCTCCCACCACCAATGTTGTGACCGTGCCCCCCCCCCCCCCCCCGCACGGGGGGAGGGGGGGACGGTCACGAAGTGACGAATCCACCCCCAGAGGGCGGGGGGGGGCCAAGGGGGGGGGTGTAGTTTTTGCGTTGGGTGTTTTGAATGTTTGCGACAGCACCCAAAGTTGGGGGAAGTTATTGTATTTCTGCAATTTTTTGTCCGCGGAATTCAGTTTTGCGGTCCTGTTTTTGGTTGACTTTTTTTGATGGCGGTTTTTTTGCGTTGGGTGTTTTGAATTTCATTTACGCAAAATCTTTGCCGCACCCAAAAGAGGCTTAACACTGGCCAGACCAGCAATGGACGACGAAACAGGCAAAATCGCATCATCGGTGAGCGCGAATGGGAAACCGTCTCCCCTGCCCATGCCCCGTATTT
This sequence comes from Eutreptiella sp. 'Long Island Sound 2002', assembly GCA_964036045.1. Taxonomy (NCBI): domain Eukaryota; phylum Euglenozoa; class Euglenophyceae; order Eutreptiales; family Eutreptiaceae; genus Eutreptiella; species Eutreptiella sp. 'Long Island Sound 2002'. The sequence goes on along the minus strand of OZ038396.1, from coordinate 8,952,029 downwards.
ACTCTCTAGGGGCGGCGGGGGGGGGGGTCCTCTGGAGGACAGCCCAACTCATGGCTCGACGCCCCACCCCCTCTCCCCAGGAATTGGGGCAACCTTCGACTCAGGGGGAAGTTATTGTATTTCTGCGATTTTTGGTCCGCGGAATTCAGTTTTACGGACCTGTTTTTGGTTGACTGAGTCGAACCTTTTTTGTAGTTTTGCAGTTTTTTTGCGTTGGCTTTTGAGGGGGGGGTTGGGTTGGGTTGGGTCAAGGCCTCATCCGGACCTCCGGGACCACGGATATCGCCCTTCCCTGCGCGTCACAACTGGTCCGGCGGGTTCACGGTTGTCCGGTCTCAAGGCCTACCGGACTGATGACCGCCCCCGTACCCCGCGGTGGCACACGCGGGAGGGAGATGCCGCCGTGCCTGTGTGTGTGGGGAAGTGTGTCGCCTGGTGCTCCAGGCCCCGGTGGGGAGGCTGGGGGAGCCTGACACTGAGCCCACCGGGGGAGTTGTCGGCCTGGACACGCCACCTCCAGGTCTACCGACATGCCGCTGGTCGCCCACTACTGCCGATGGCAGGGGGTGGCCAAGCTCCACACACGACTGGGGGCGGTCCGCACTCCCTGATTGCACTGGCACGGGTGGTGCTGCTCTAGGCTGGACCTGCCTCCCACGGTGACGGGGCGGGCGGTTGGAGGGGCCCCGGGGCGCGCCGAGCGCTTCCCTGCCCCGGGGTCCACCCGGGCCAGAGGTCCAGGCGGCGGTGCAACTGTCCTCGTAAACGGGGGGGCCCGGAGGGCACACCACCCGAGTGACCGCTCCTTGGTTTGAGGGGGGGGGGGGGGGTACCACGAATACATCCTTGGGGGCGGGGGCCAAAAAAAATTCCGATTTCTTTCGTGGATTTCATTTTTGCGAACGGCATGCAGCCGAAAATCAATTCTTCCTTTTTGCGTGTTCTTCTTTGTGCGTAAAACAACACCTTTTAGGCTGGGAATTGAACATTTGTGCAAAGAATTAACATAATCATATATTGGCAAGGTACAAGCACGTGACGGTCAAGGAGTACCTCCATCGGGTTAGGCTGAGAGGGGGGGGGGCGGGGCACACCGTTTGAGGCCGCCGTTGCTGGGGATGAGGTCATCCAGGCTGACGGTGCGCATGCCCTTGTCCGAGTAGTGCCGCGGGTAGTGGGCCTTGCGGAGGCGCTGCGCCAGGAGCACGGTCTTCACGAGCTTCTCCACGACCGGGAACATGAACGCGAAGTTGTGGCACGGGTGCTCGACGTCCTGCGTCGCGGGGTCGTTGCAGATGTTGCAGCACGAGGCGGTGGAGCGCTTCCACGCCTTGTACTCCGCCACCTGAGGAGAGGGGGGGGGGGGAGGGGCACCCGCACGCCAGTCCCGGGACGGGCAGGTCCGGCCACGCATGTCCCGGTAGCAGACTTTCTATCTATCAGACTTTCTATCCCCGTATGGTGACGTGTGAGCTGTCACGTGTGTGGTGTTGGTTGAGGCGAAGTCAGCACAACAGGCAGCACATGCAGTTCACAAGAAGGAAGAAAAGCTTGTCAAGAGCCGAGAAAATCCCCCCCCCCTTATCGACCAGCATATTTTTTCAGATGTTATCTCGCATATTCCGCTCAACAAACCCAGAAATTTTTCGCGCTGCACGCAGCTCCAAAAGCAAAATTCAAAATAAATTACATTTTGAATTAATAAATAATAATTATTAATCAATAATACAAATTAATAAAATCAATAAAATGATAATAAGACATTCACAACAGTTTACGTATGACTTGAACATTACAATATGACTTAAAAATTCGCATGTACCATACGTCTTGTTCTTGTTCTCGTGCACTACTGCGCCTTACCACTACAAACCACAGCCCATCGCAATGATTCATGGGTGACGAAGGACCGCGCACTGCGCGGGCGGGGCCATGCTCCTCAGCCGCGATCACGCTGCGACGCCATTTCTGCGGCACCCCCCCCCCCTCCCAGCACCGTCTTCAGTAACCCCTCCCCATCCCCCCACCGCGCGCGCGCCCCCCCTCCCCCCGTCCACCGACCAGTGCCCCAATGAACTAAGGCGCCGGTTTTGATGTAACACCATTTGGACTGAAAAATTGAAGACTCTTTGGAGGAGGCCGCAGCCGCCGACCCGCACACCTCCTTTTCGACGCGGTCACTGAGGGTCTTCAGCTCCTCCCGCTCCATCGGCCCGATGTTGCCCTGCTTCTCCAGGTTCTTCAGCCGGAAGTACGACGTGTGCTCGTACCGCGACAACGACGAGTACTGCGTGCGGGGCCGCGTGGGGTCCCGGGCGGCCGCCTTCCGCCGTTCGCGCGCGAGCCGACCGGGTTTCGCGCCTTTTGGGGGCGGCTTGGCGGGCGGCGCCGCCGCGGACGGAGCGCCGCCCGCGCTCCGCCCGGGCTCCTCCGGGGCTCTCGCGGGCGCCGAAGACGGCAGCGCGAGGGCCGGTTGCAGCATTTTCATCGCTGGGTCCGGGCCTCTGCTCAGGCCTGGGGGCTTGGGATCGGCCTTGGGCTGGGGCTTTGGGGCGGAGGGTTCCGCGGCCCATTTGGGGTACTTCTGGTGGCAATACTTGCTCCAGAGATCCTGTTCAAAGGGCAGAGGTTGTGTCAAGGTCTGTACTCCGGTTCTGTGCCACAAGCCTACACTGTTACTCTACACCGCTGCTCTATACCGTTACTCTATACCATTACTCTATACCATTACTCTACACCGCTACTCTATACCGTTACTCTACACCGTTACTCCATATTACTCCATCTCTATACCATTACTCTATACCGTTACTCTACACCGCTACGCCATACCGTTACTCTATACCATTACTCTATACCGTTACTCTACACCGCTACTCTATACCGTTACTCTATACCATTACTCTATACCGTTACTCTACACCGCTACTCTATACCGTTACTCTACACCGTTACTCCATATTACTCCATACCGCTACGCCATACCGCTACGCCATACCGTTACTCTATACCATTACTCTATACCGTTACTCTACACCGCTACGCCATACCGTTACTCTATACCATTACTCTATACCGTTACTCTACACCGCTACTCTATACCGTTACTCTATACCATTACTCTATACCGTTACTCTACACCATTACTCCATAATACTCCATACCGCTACGCCATACCGCTACACCATACCGTTACTCTATACCATTACTCTATACCGTTACTCTATACCTTTACTCTATACCGGAACTCTATACTATTACTCCGTACCGTTACTCTACACCGTTACTCCATAATACTCCATACCGCTACGCCATACCGCTACGCCATACCGTTACTCTTTACCGCTACTCGATACCGTTACTCTACACCGTTACTCTACACCATTACTCCATACCATTACTCTTCACCGGTACTCTACGCCGTTACTTACCGTTACTATACCGTTACGGTACCCCATCACTTGACGCAACACACAACAGCCAGTCAGGAATGGTGCTGGGGGTTTCTGAGGGCCTTTCCAGCGTTGAAAACAGCTTGTCTAGGAAGGATTAAGGTGGGCCCGGCTGAAGAGTGTGCATAGGATGTGTGTGAGGCGAGGTGCATGTGAGGGGGCTAAGATGTGAGGGGCTGAGTGTGGGGGAAAGTGGAGTGGAGGACGGGGTGGGGTTACCAGGGATGCACTTGAGGAGGAGAGGGCCTGGAGGGCTGTTTCTGGAGCACCGACAGAAGCGGTTACGGGCGGTTGGGAAAGCGGTTGCCATGCAAGTGCTGAAGGTTAGAGGGTTGTCGGGGGCGGTTCAAAGCGGGTGGAACGGACCCGCGTCCCTCCGTTCGACTGCGTCCCCGGAGGGTACACATGTGGTCGAGGCGGTTTGCCGGTTGGTACTCCCGGTTGAACACACTTGGTCGTGTTCGGTGGAGGTGGGCCTCAAGGCCTTGGACGGCGGATGCCCGGCGGTGTTTGCCACACTCGCCGAACCCCGCCCCCCCCCCCCTCTGGTCCCTGGCGTGGCGGTAGCAACCAAACCCCCACCGCTTGCTTCATCACTGACCTTCAAGACATTTGGCTCCTCTGGCCCCACGGGGTCCCGCGATGGGACTCGATCAGCGCAGCCCTGTACCCCTCGCATGAGGTGGGATGTCGACGTTGGGGGTGGGGGAGGGGGGGTTGGAGGGTGACTTGAGACACCCACCAACCACAGATTTTTGGGAAAACCCAGGGACCAAGAAATGTTCCACCCCCTGGGCCATGACATCAGGTTTTGAAATAACCAGCACAATCCTGACCTCCTGCCAGACTCACTCAGTTCAATCCATTGCAATGTTCCACAACCACAAATTGTTTTGCCTTGCCGCTCCCGCAGCGCAAATCAGATCTGCACCGAATGTTGCCTTGAGGTCACCGCGCTCTCACAGTCTCCCACCCCCACGGGGGGGGGGGGGGGGGTGATGGGCCCCCCTCCCATACCCACCCTGCCACCCACCCACCCGCCCACCCAAAAGCAAAAAAGGGCCAAATTTTTCTTCCGGCGCCTTTAGTGCCAACCCACCCACCCCCAAACCGTCCCACGCCCACGGGGGCGGGCAGGGGAGGGGGGGTGGGGGATGTGTTTGGACCCCCTCCCCGTCCCGTAGGCCGAACACTGAGCACATCCCTGTGGGGGATGCGTGGCCGTGGGGTTGCACAAGGCGGATGGGGTGGTAGCTTCGGCGAGGAGCAAGGCAGTGGCATACCCCTGGGTCCAGTGCTGTGATCGGAGGGATGTCCGGGATGTCTTCACACGGAGGCGGAAGGCTGCTCAGTGGCGGGGACAACTGCATGTCCACCATTGCAGCCGGCCAGAACAGGAAAAACACACCAAAAAGCTGTGAAGAATCAAACGGGGCAATCAAGGCGACCAGCACGGACCATGAGCAGGGTTATACCTGGTCACCGACGCACGCGGCTGCCCAGGTGGTTACAAAAGGTATGCCTCATTCATGTGGTGCACATGGTTTGCATGGTGTCCGTGGGGTGTGGCAGGCGTGGTTTGCATGGTGTGCGTGATGTACGTGGCTTGTGTGGTTTGCATGGTGCGCACGCTCGGTGTGCTTTGGTGTTGTGTGTGGATCACACACTTGGTGTGGTATCATGGAGAACCCTGGCATGCTGCGAGCACAAGAAAACCAACATGTTCCAAAGAGGGAGTACTCGCACCGTGCGCGCACCGTGCCAGGTATTTGAACAATTTCCCCAGCAGATGATCTACCGGGAGAGGGGTTGTAGATGGTACCTGGTAGGCTCTGAAGTGTTACCATTCCCCCTGGTTGGCTCTCAATGGTTGCTGTTATATCCTGGTGGGCCTTGGATGGTCACTGTGATTTCCTAACGTGCCCACGTTGTTAGGGCAAAAGGCCACAAATTGTCTGCCCACATCCTTTATTTCGTTTTCCCACACAGCAATGTCTCTTTCCTGGCTTCCCAGTGGTGTCACTGTCACATACGCCTGTTCTACTGGCACCCCAGTTGCAGCCACTGTTGAAGCACCGTCCAAATGCGGGCACTTCGTGGCAATCAAGTATGAAGTCAATGGGCGCGTTGTGCATGCGGTACCCTCTAAATTCGAGGAACTGGTCCCGAGAACAACTCAAATACTTGCACCGTGCACGCACCGTGCCCGGTACTCCCTCAAAGGTCGGCAAGCAGCAAAATATCCCCGTCCCCGTGGGAAACAGAGGATACCACGAAACAAAATGGAGGTGGTTGACATGCAGAGATTGTGACAAAGGCCAGCTTTTTTTTTTGCTCAACATCACTGGTATTGCCCCTGCTACTGGTCACGCTGACTGAGGCATTGTCACTGGACGTTGAGGAATCACATGGAGAAGTGCTTCAAAGGCGGACAAGGATATGTCTCCATCAGAGACAGGACCTATTTTGTGCATAACAGGTGCTTCTTGTGTGATTGATGGTCTTAAGGACAAGGGGCTTTCACACATTTTGTGGACTGCAATGGCTGCAAGGAATGGTTGCCCAGGACTTAGCACCCAGTCACATGGGCACCCTTGCCCTACATCCGTTCTTACATCGTTCTTTCACAACCTTTTTTTCCGAAACATTTCTACTGCGGCAACATTTTGGGACTGTGTCTATTAATCATAACCCCACGTTCAATTGGATGTCACCCTACCTGATGCCTCGATGAGCAAAAACGCGTAGGCAAAAAAGTAATTCGGTATTGGCAACAGTCTCTGCCCAGGATCTGAGCACCAGTGCAAGTAGACTTGTTGAAGAGAGTAAACTGACAGGCCGGTCTAGGTGGATGGGCATGGGAGGGTGTGTGGCTTGAGGTGCTGGGTGCTGGGTGCGTGGGCGGATCAAAAAGTCAATTAGCGTGTAACAAAAGAGCACAAGCAAATTTTCAATTGGATGTCACCCTCCGTGATCCCTCCGCAAGTAAAACTTCATGGTCAAAAAGCTATTCAGCATCAGCAATAGGCTCTTTCCAGCAACCGCCCCCCCCAATTCCCCAGACAGGGTTACCCCTGACAGCCCCAACTCGCTGTCGTTCTTCATTGTTGCCATGAGGTATGTGGCCCAAGCATCGGCCTGCATCAGCGTTGTAGAGGGATATGAGCTCACCCGAGAGGGAACCCATACCCCATGTCCATACCCCATGCCCAGTCCTCGGTAAGCTGCTTCGAGATACGGTTGGGTCATCAGCCCTGGCGGGAGCTGAAGTAATTGTGGCACCTAGCCAGACAGAATCTTCAACCCATTCCTTGCATGCCAGAATCCGCGTGGTCTACTTGGCCCGGATTTGCTTATACATTTCCCATGTCCATGTTTTGTGGAGCACCCATTTCTCCTACTTGTTGCTGTCCAAAAAACTGCAACCTGAAAGCGGTGGTCCATTCATGTCAAAAGCCACTCCTTTGGGGGCGTTGTCGCACGGTGCGCGCACGGTGCGCGCACGGTGCGTGCACGGTGCGCGCACGGTTCAATGTTTTTGGGATGGTTGCCCAACTTGTACCCCGTTGAATGGCCCCCATAGAAACACACCCAGAGTCCTGATTTCTGCACCTTGCAGTCCATACTGGCATACCAGGATTCTTCAATTTTTAGTCTGATGCTTGTTACAGGTTCCAGGGTCCTATGTTCTGCACCCTGCAGCCCCTATTGGCGTACCGGGAATTTGTTTTTTTTAATCTGATGCTTGTCACAGGTTCCAGGCTCCCAATTTCTGCACCTTGCACGCACCTCCGTACAAACCATGCACAGGCGACAACACAAGCGACAACACTGGTTGGGTTACGGGAATTTCAATTTCATCCGCCACAGCATTCTGGCTCATGATCATCAATTCTAGGGGCTTCAGCTTCCACTTCAGGTAATTGGGGCTCCAGCAAAGCGTCCATCGGCGCCTCATGGTGCACAGGTTGGGGGGAATCGGGGCTCTCAGCAGTCACAATTGCAAACTCCAACCGCTCCTCGGGTGAATGCTCGTACAAGACCTCTTCACCACCCAATTCGTACCGAATAGAGATGCGACGCCCACCTCTTGGAGAAGGGCCAATGACAATGGCCGACACCCTATCCCCCGTTGGAGCGGTGGTAGTACACAGGCAGTCCGGCGACAAGCCAGGGCAGCTCAGATTCAGGCATTGTGGATCTGGTGGACACAGAATACGCAAAAGGACGCACGGTGTGCGCACGGTGCGCGCACGGTGCGCGCACGGTTCAGGCAACACCCCCTTTGTGCGACACCCACATTTGCTGGTGCTCAATCATCTGGACCGGGCAGGATGCAGCCCATTGCCCGATCTCACCACACTTGAAGCAATTTCTAGGGGGCGCATCATGGTGTCATTTTCAGTGCATTTCTCTCATACGTGGTTCTTCCACTGTTAATAGCGCGATCCGCCACAGTTGCATGCGGAAGAAGAACGGCCCTGATTGGAGACGCCTGCATGACAAAATGCTGATTGTCCCGAACTATTAGGACGACTGTACTGGAAACAGGCTGAAAAGGGTCATTATTTGGACACGAAATGGGCCATAGAATGGGCTAGATGGCTCCAAATCACATGAAACTTGTTTTGGGTGATGTGCATTTGCTCTGCGGTCGTTTTGAGCTACTTCGATGTCCAGCCTCTTTTCGGCACAATTGTGCTGAAAGTATAGGATGATCCCCAGTACATCATGTAGGTCTCCAGATACGGCTGTCAAATGATTTCCCATGGGTGCTCAATGAAGCGTCTCTCACGCCGTGGTGCCATACGGTGGTCCATTTGTTTTGGAGGTGAAAATGAGCCATTTTTCAACCACGTTCACGAGAACCATAAAAACCCAACTCAGTCGGAGTCGCAAGTCTTGATTACAGAGCAGGGTCTTTCCAAATGGAAGTTGTACAACCCAATCCAAATGGAACTCAATTTAGGGTCCAAGGTGAGCAACAGCAGCAGCAGCAAGCAGCAGCGTCGGCAGCACCAGCTTGCAGAAGCAGCACGGCAAGCAGAGCAGGCGCAAAAAACGTCGTTTTGGTGACACTGTGGCTCAAAATGGGCATCAGCTCGAAATCACACGAAACTTGCATCAAGTGATGCGCATCTGCTCTGCTTGTTGCTTGCTACCTCTTCTTGCTGCACACGAGGCACCCTCCATTCCCAGTGAGCACAACTGCGTAGCAAACGCCACATGACCATATTCCCTCCTTTGTCACAGCACAACTACTGCACACTGGGACCGCAGGGTGCACGGCCAAGAGGCCTTCACCCAAGACTGACAAATCCCCGAGCCTCCGCCCTGTTGGGGGCTCCCTGATTGCCCCATGCGCTCAGGGGGGCACCCATTAAGTCCGTCATGGTGTACGCACAGTAAGCTTGACGACAGGCCATGTACATAGGCTGCACATGCGATTCAGTGGAATCCGAAGTTAACCCTGGGAATGAGCAACTCAACCGAAAATGCACACAAATGGGGCATCTTCGCCCACATCTGCAACTTGGGGTCGAATTAAATGAGGTCCCAAATCACTATGGTACATAGGGGGCGTTTTCGCACAGCGCGCGCACAGCGCGCGCACAGCGCCAATTATTACGGTGATTATCCAGGTAACCACCCTGAAAACCACCTGCGGAATCATGCACAATCAATTCAAAACTCAAAAATTCAAACATCTGATGCTTGCCATGGGTCCCAGGGACCTAAGTTCTGCTCCCTATAGCCCCGTCCACTGCAGCAGCCATTCAATGACGTCCTTTCAATCTTCTGAACTTACCGAACTCCCGGTGGTGGAGAACAGCCAACTTTTCGCGCAGCGCGCGCACAGCGCACAGTACGCCCCCATACGCCCTCCGCGCTTGGACAAGCCGCGCCTCAGATAAGGCGGGAAGGGGGTATACACCCCGACGCTCTTCAAACCACATCATGGAGCCCTCCAGCAGCACCGGCCACAATGACGCTTTCACACCACCCCAGAACTTTGTGTCTGTGAAAGGCCCAGCCACCGAAAACTCCCCAAAACGGTAGGGACCATCAATGCCCATGTGATGTACCCCTGGTGGCAGCTGAATGGCAACGCATGCGTTGCATCACCCAGCTTTCAGGCAGAGGAGAGCTAGACCCACGCACACGCGATACGAGAGGGGGTGGCCCACTCAGGGGCCGAAGAGATGATACCAGAAGATATATGATGGTTCCACTGTCCGATAATTGCAGGTGCCAACTACCAACACATCCTGACGGCAAACGCATGACACGAATGGTCATCGGATATATAAGGAGACTACCGCTCACAACATATGTAAGAAAAGTACGTGCACAAAATAGTCTTTGCACCCTACAGAGCAAGAAAAGCAGTTGCCCTAGTGGTATATGCACTGTGCTGGCATTTGAGATGTACCAAATTCAATCCCACCTTCCCACGGACTGGAAAATTCTCCACTTTTCCTGCAGTTTTCAACCTGGTGGGACTGTCAAATGCACACACAAAATGCATGGAAGCATTGCTGGTCTTCAAACTTGTGATCTCCACGCTCTTCACACCAGGTGTCATGAGGGCAAAGCACACAAATGCACACACACATTCCACGGAAACATGGGGGCAAATGGTCTTTTTTACCACCACTATCAGAAATCCACTGATTCGGGCTAACATTTCGGGCTGATTCGGGGAAACCGGGTCCCCGAAACGGGGGGTTGATAGTGCAACCCTCCCCCCGTACGGGGCAAAATTTTCCACTGTATGGGCCACTGTACGAGGTGGACCGATTTTGGAAGGAAAAAAAACCCTCGGCCCCTCAGCCCTTGGCCTCCGAAATCAAAGATGACAGAGAGCTTGTTGAAGGGTACAACAATCCACCTTGCCCAAAGAGAAAAAAGCAACAGTTTCAGCGTTCTTGGAGTGGCACACATTGCAAAGCATGGTCTGGTCAAGAACACACGGGAAGGCAGCAAAGAGAGGCGGTGCCTAATATTGCCTATTTCGGGGCAAATCCCGGGAATCCGGGATTCCCGCACATGGGCCATGAGGCAACGGATACTGGGCTCGCATACGCCCCCGTGTCACAGGTGCATGATCATCACCACACTAAGTTCAATGTTTTGCCTTGCTGCACTGCAGCGCAAACCAGATCAGTGCCGAATGTTGCCTTGCGTTCGCCACTCCAGGTGGCTATCAAAAGTTCTTAGGCTGTTTGGGTCAGCTCGCTCCCGCACGTGGGGGGGGGGGGGGTTTGAGAGTGCAATTTCATCGAGACTGGTGTCAAGGTTGCAGCAGAGACTGCGCATTGTAAAACAAACAAGTGCACTTCTGCGACGCCAACCGAGTCCTGGGTGCTCACCCAAGATTCCCGCTGCAGACCATGCGCCAAGGCCTGCATTCCGGGCCTCGGGCTTGTTCCAAACGTAACCCCGGGTCAGCTCCGCTGCGTTCTGTGCAACTGGGACTGGGTTGTTCAGCAATTGCTGGTGCAGACAGTACCTGATTTGCCTGTGCACGGAGGCATGCCTAGAAGCCTACCCTTGCCTCACTTGGGAGGGATGGGCAGACATGCAAAAGGAAAGTGAAAAGGCATGATGAGATATGTACAGCATCTGCAGCATGCGGCATGTGTGTATGCCTAAAGCCAATGGCTGTGGGCAGTAAGCTCATCGCATGCGCAAAATGGGGGGGGGGGCTTGGTACTGATGTCGAGGGACGCTGCCCATGTGGATATCAGGCCCCAACCGCTGACAAACAGCGCTCAGTGCGCCCTCTTGACGCACTGCGGCCCCTTGTGCGGGAGCCAGCGCCATCCCTTGCACGGACCCCACGCATACCGTCGCAGTGGCTGCGGCTTCGGGGGGTTCTGGGGTCGTCTGGTAAGAAGGAGGCGCTGCGCCCCGAAAGCCGGCCTTCTCTAGTCGGTCCTTTGACGGGGTCCTCCTTCTGCTTCGTGGCTGGTGGGGGTGCGCGCGCACTGCGGACGGGAGTGACCGGGCGGCCCTTCGCGCGACGGTACACCCAAGTCGATGCTGCCGGCGGCGGCGCGTTGTCGCTGGATTCACTTGACACGGCGTTATCAGACTCTTCCTTCGCTTGCTGGGCCACGGGCTTGGGGGGCCACAATACAGGGGCCGCGGCGTGACCCTGGCGCTTGGCGGGGGACCGGTCACGGCTGACCGTACCACTTGCAAGTCCGGTGTACGTCTCTCCACTCGCGAAGCTTCTGGTTGGAGAGGTGCGCCGGACGTGAGGCTGGGGACGCTCGTGCTTGCATGGCCCGAGGATCTCATGGAATCGAATCGGGATACGCTGCAACTCGGCGGCTAACGCTGAGCCGCTCATGTCTGACTTCCGTGCACTGGACACAGCAGTGGACATGGATGGCGAAACCGCCTGTGCCACGGATGTGGCAAAGTCTTGCCACATCTTCAGGGTCTCCGTGACCTCAGCGCTGCGGGAGGCGACCAGCTGCAGCATCTCCTCGACGCTTTCCGGCAGAGGCCCCTTGTATTGCAGTGGCCCTTGCAGGATACGTCTGACGGCAGCGATGGTGGCGGTGCTTTGTGGGTCTTTGCCGATGTGGTAGGACGGCTGCGGCGACAGGCTTTTCACCTCCTCGTCTCGCTTGGCCTTCAACGCTTGCCAGCACTGCGGAGCGGCATTGGCAGCCGTCCTCAGCGCAAGCAACTCTTCATCCTTCTTGGCCAACTGCTCTTTCAGCTGTTTCACAACAGGGGTCAGGTCGTCATGGGATCTCGCGGAGGCCAAATACTGCTGCCGCCGCAGATTCAACAGTTCGTGTTCGATGGCATTCACCTGCGAGGCCAAGGTATGATTCTCCTGAGCCTTCCTGTGCAATTCTGCCTTCAGTGCGCAATTGGTTTCGATCAGCATTTCTCTTGACCGTTCCCGCTCAGTGAGTAGAGGCCTGTAGCAGCCTCGTGCGTAGAGGTCTGGTTCCACCATCCGGTGGTCACCCAGCAACGACATGCAATCAAAAGACTTGCAAGAGACGGTAGAAACAAAAGGAGGAATGTGGTCATGTGTGATGTGTGTGATGGTCGAATGGGAAATTGCATAATGTGTGTGCCAAATGCCTAAATTGCCCGCATCACATGTTGCGCCTTTCGCAGTCCATGGAAGGTTGCATTCATGCGATCCGCTTTGCTTGGCCAAGTTCTTGCACTGCGCGCATACTGCGCACGCAGAGGCTGGGATACTCACCCAAGAATACCTGTCACCTGTCTAGAGGGTGGGGATTCCTTGAAGACCCTTTAGCCCCAAGACACAAGGCAAATGCACAAATGCAATGAAGAAATGTGGGTTGTGTGTTCTCCTCGAGTGCCTTACCTTGTTGGTGAAGGTTGATATCCGAAGGGCGCTTGAATCCAAAACTTCGCACTGCGTGCATGGCATTCAACTTGAAAGGGCAAACGGCCAAACGGCACATCAAGTCATGATCCGGAAGTCTACGCAAAAGTCCAATACACCATCTTACCAGGCAGGGAGCCATGTGACCGTGCAGCATGTTGGTAGATAGCCCCCACACTCCAACTGACAAGACAATGAACTCATGGTAACTCCTGGTGTTTTCAACGCCTATGGTGAGCTTTACCTCACCCAAAGGCACACCTCATGACAATCAGTGTCTACTGACTCCAGAACAGACACTGTGCTCTTTGGTCTATACACCAGCACATAGCCCATTGTCAGGCAAAAGGCAATGCTGGCAAATTCAGCAAAGCCTGCTGCACTGCGCGGTTGCCCCATTCTATGGGCCATGGGGTGTACACAGTGTGTGCCGTCCCTGTTTTCAAAAATACGGAAAGCGATCCAACATTCCAATGTACTTGTGCCAGGGTTGTATTTTTAGCAACTGAGTAGAGAGGTGGAAGGGCGGTTGTTCTCGGTTATGTTCTGCAGGGCAGTGTTTCAATCATGCCCGTGCGGATTTGTCTTCTTTCTGATGCAGGAAGCTGTTGAACACCATGCTTGGGAAATCACAGCCGTCGTGGACTGGGATGTGTTCATTATTTAGTGGAGGCAGCGCTGGTTGCATCACAGGGTGGGCTGGCCTTCTAAGCAAGCGTATCAGCTCGCCGGTTCTCCAAAACACCTCCATGCAATGAGATCCAGCCCGAACAGAAAAATGCACTTTTATACCTCATTCAGGAGGTGAATACACACCACTAGAGTCCAAACCATGCCTTGAGAAGCAAGACGACCATTCAAGGTGGCATCACCAGTGGTGGACAATCCGAGCATTTGTAGGTGTCCCCAAGATTATAATCGTGCAAAGGCATCGGATCTTGTTGCGTGAGTGTAAAACACCGTGGATAGATTGGCCAGTTGTGCATAAGATGTGCTGGGACAGCACAAAACAATGTTTCCATCGTTATGAATGACCTTGATCACAGTTGTAGACCTGCATATCACTGTTGGAATTCGCAGTCATGATAGGACAGGTAGAGGACGTGTTGTTGTGGATTGAGTGCCAACCGCCGTGCGTAGACCAATCCTGCCACCAATCTCCGGTCGTCGTTAGTGAAACAAAAGAAGAATGAGAAACATCTCGTTCCTACAAGACTGCACTGCATCTTGGAGGATGGAGTGGCAACCTTCAAGCCTGCCAGCGCACATCCACCCGCCGGCTGCAGCAAGAATCACGCAACCAACCCCGACCCACACCACCTCCACGGCGGCAACACAGCCGCAGGCCTTCCGGTGGAACCCCCCAATGGAGATCTGGGTGTGCCCCACCACAAGAAGTAGTCCGGGTCTACCCGGCATCCCCATACCAACCACTGGTACGCACTCAAAGACCACAGAGGCCAACCCTACTCACCACTACCATGCCCAACCCATACCTGGAACACTGTCCGGCCCTTCTCAGAGCCCCCGCCCCCGAGGATGCCCCCCTACCTCGCTGTGGGATGCAAGAGTCGAATGCCAACCTTCAATCCAGCAAGGCACAAGGCTGCAGAGCAACAAAGTCAGAACCAAAAGCCCTTCAGTGACGTTGCCAAGGCGCCTTTCGCTGAGAGAGATAAAGTACCCCGAGGAAGTGATGTGAGGGCTCGCCCACATGTCTGACCCAACCAATGCCAGAAACATCGCCGAATCGTTTCCTTTCTCCCGGATCCCCTTCCCCCGCTGGACCGCAACCGACGCACAGGGCGAAGCGCACGCGATCCTCTGACCCCCCTCGCCCCCACGCATGGTCAGGGTCACACCGTGCCACCCCATGCACTGGCACCCCGACACCCCAACCAGAGCTACTGGCATGATCTGCTTCAGGACCGACATGCAGCCCACAGAGGGTGCCGCCCTCGCACCGTGCGCACCGCGCACGCTGCATCATTCAAGTATCCCGGGTTCTCTGCCATGCTGGACAACATAGCCCCCGGACTTGGAACGGAGTGAGGGGGCAACGTGCAGCGCACATGCGCATCAGGGTTCATGGGTGCGGCCAAACGCACGTGCCCTGGTGCACCATGTGCACCGCGCGCCCCGCGCGGGCGGCACCCTCAAGTCCGCTGAAGGAGGGGGATCAGGAGGATAAGGCACGACCACAGTGGCTGAGGGAGACACGGAGGGAGGCCACAGATGGGCCCTTGTCTTGTTTGGAGGTGTCCCTTTCTGATCGGGAGGGGACCACGACGATCCCAGGGCCCCCCAGCCAGGACCACAGGCATCCCACGTTCCCTCAGCCCTGTGTGGGACCCAGCATGCACCAACTGCCCGACTGCAGCCGCAAGCCATGCCCCCGGCGCAGAAGACGCATCAGCCCCCCACCGACCACAAGGGCCGACGCCGGCGGGCGGGCAGACTAGACCTCTGGTTCTGGAAGGAAGCGTGTGCCACACATCATCCGGCTGCCGGACATGCTGCGCAGGCATGTCGCATGTGTCCCTGCTCAAGGAGAGGGCGGTGCCACCTCACAGAAGCAGTCACGTCGTCATGGTCGGGCGGAAGGCAACACAGGAAAAGCCACAATGAAGTCTCTGGGGGGGGGGGGGGGGGCGCCCTCCGGGAGCTGCGACGATGGACCTGCTGGACAGCCCTGCAGCCGTCGCGTATTGGTCGGTGGAGGAACCAACCAACAGTCTGCACTGGCCCCAAAAGAGGAGACCCGTTCCCCACGACTGGCCCGCAGGGAACCCATACTTTTGTGTGTGTGTGTGTGTGCCGGCGCTAACGTGTGCAGCAGCCCTCAAGAAGGGCTGCAGTCACGGGGCACGCGCGGACAATGGGTCCAGAACTATGTACAGTCACCATCTTGTGACCTGCAGCTTCACACGGGTAGAGTGTGCCCCTAAGAAGGGCACCACAGGAGGCAAGGCTTGGGTGCAGACTGCCCCATATATGTAGCCGCAGCTCCCGCGACCCTAATTGGAAACCGCAGGTCAGCAGGGTACCCATATCAGGGGACTAGACCTCGTTTGCGAGTTGATTCCAAGGTTTCCAAGGGGTTTCCAAGGTCTCCAAGGGGTTTCCAAGGTTTTACAAAGGGTTTCCAAAGGTTTCCAAGGGGTTTCCAAAGGCTTCCGAGGGGTACTTTCGCCCGTGGCCACTTTGGATTGTGTTCGATAGGTATTGGAAGGAAGCGTGTGCCACACATCATCCGGCTGCCGGACATGCTGCGCAGGCATGTCACATGTGTCCCTGCTCAAGGAGAGGGCGGTGCCACCTCACAGAAGCAGTCACGTCGGCATGGTCGGGCGGAAGGCAACACAGAAAAGCCACAATGAAGTCTCTGGGGGGAGGGGGGGCAGCACTTGGCATCACTGGTGTTCCGGCACCACAGCTGACATCCAAAACATCCCCGCGCCGGGGGTCAGGCAGTGATGTGCTTCTCAGGCAGTGGTGCTCTCTGGCAGCACCACCATGAACTACGCCATGAAAAGCCACCACGTTACAAACCATTGCGCCGGTACCATTGCTGCTGAACCATTCCTGGTAAATGCTTCCCTACCCAGGACCCCTTCACCACAAAAATCAGAGATCAGGTCTTCCCCATGTCTCGGGCGGGGTTGCAACGTTCAGGGGGAGTATCCGCACCGCACGCGCACCGCGTCAGGCATTTGAACAACGTCTCCAGGAGATGGTGTACCGGGAGAGGAGTTGTAGATGGTACCTGGTGGGCTCTGAGGCGTTACCATTCCCCCTGATGGGCTCTGGATGAAAGGCTCTAGGGAACAACCCCAGTACCCGCACCGCGCGCGCACCGCGGCAGGTACTCCCCCTCAGAGCACTGGTGTCGGCAGCAACTCACCAGTTCTCGTCTGCGCGTGCAATGGAATCAGAACGAGCACCAAACAAATGGAAAGGACGGAGTCCTAAGTCAATGAATGTTCCTCAAAACAACCAGCACCAACTCCACACAGGACATCTCCCACCAATGCAGCGCTACGGATACTCGCAAGAGCTCCCGAAATGTAAATCAATGTGACTCGTCTACTTATCAGAGGTATGGACAGGATGAAAGATCTAACCAAACACGTGGGTTATACGGCAAAAAACTCAAGACACACACATTGCTTGCCGCGGTAGTGCCATCATCACTCCCTGTTGCCAGCAGCCGGTGGCCAGTGCGAGCAATTGCCCAAATTGCAGTCATCAGCCTTGCACACACATGGCACTCGATACAACCATACCACGGGGTCTGCAAGTCTCCCGTCCCCTCGACGTGAAAGAGGTCCTCTAACCACAGTTCAGCGCTGAACCCTTGGGATCGGCCTTGGGCTGAGGCTTCGGGACGGAGGGTTGCCCGGCCCATTGGGGGTACTTCATGTGGCCATACTTGTTCCAGGTATCCTGTTCAAAGGGCAGAGGTCTGTCAAGGTCTGTACTGCTGTTCGGTGCCACAACTCAACACCCTTACTCCACACCAGTACTGAATACCGCCATTCTGAACCGTTACTATCTACCGTGACTATACCGTTCCTCTATGCCGTTACGCTATACTGCATACCGCATCCTGTCCGCTTTGGTGCAGTGCATCATGGAGAAGGGGCTCAAGAAGCTGAGCCCCACCTGTTGGTTGCGGAACTTGCACGCATTCAAATCGTAATTACAAAATTGTAAAATTCAAAAATTGTAAAATTCAAAAGTTGTTAAAAATTTGCACCATTGGGGTGCAAATGGTGCAAGAAGCCGAGTCACCACAACCACATCCAACTGGTACACTGGTGGGTGGAGGGCAAAGCAGGGAGGGACTCAAGGGGGGGATGCCGAGGGCCGTGCCCGTGCGTGAAGGCGGTGATGTACGCACCCCGCCCGCTCCTTTGGGGACCGAGGGTCCCATCTGCCCTAACTCCCTCCACCCGCAAGCGCTCTCTGTCCGTTTTGTAACCACCCGATCCTCGTACCAACTGCTTTTCCAATCACAACTAATCGCGTGCGCCCCCACGCCTGACAATACTAACGGTTCGCTGGTGCCCGGGACATCCCCCGGGGGGTCCCGCCTCCGACTCGTTCGCCGGTGCTAGCCCCCCCGCGGCCGCTGCTCCGTAGGTACCGACCCCAACGCCCACGACGCTCAGCACTGGAGCCCGCTCATGAAAGCCGCCCTGTGCAACTGCCGAGAGTCCGTCATGGCGCTCTTGGCCGCCGGGGCAGATCCGGCCGCGGCCCTGCCCTCGGGCCTCAGCGCAAACCTGTGGGCCCACTGGCACGCCGTCCCGGCCTGTCTGGACGTGCTGTTCGCGTATGGGGCGAAGTTGATGGAGGCGGACGAGACAGGGCTGAAGTGCAAGGCATCGCACCCTCCCTAAGGCCTGGGCCCCGTGCCTCAAGTTGTTGCAGCCGTTGTCTTTGTGGCCATTGTTGGAGGCGGTGGTGGTGGTGGTGTCGCTGTCGTCGTCGTTGTCGTTGTTGCTGCTGCTGCTGTTGTTGGATTGGATTGGATTGGATTGGAAGTAGCTCCGTTACCCCTGGGGTAATGATTTGAGGGTCTACTTTTTTTTGGGGGGGGGGGCTGGATTTTGGTACTACTCCCTAGAAATGAAGGTACCACTGTTATTTCTGGATGGGCTCTGGTTGGTTGCTGATATGTCCTGGTGGGAGGGCAGTCGGGGCAAGTTCAGCACGGGTGCAACGGACCGGACCGGCACCTGAGGCTGCAATGGGTCAGGCTGCAATGTCCGCATTAGGCTCCAGCCGCGCCTACTCCCCACGGCCTTCACCGCCTACTGTCCATTGTTCGAGCCAATGTCCGCCGATCGTCCGCACAGCCAATGTCTTGTGTGCTCGCTCCCTGCCCTCTCCCTGGTCATCTCGCCCTTTACGGTCTGATCTGGGCCCTTGGACTCGTGGACTCTATTGGGTAAGGCGTGCATACCGGTCAGCGGTCAGTCCCACGTTGTGCGTGCTGATTGCTGGCCCCGTTCGGCCCGCACCACGTTGGACGATTGTTGGACCTTAGGTTTAAGAACCCAGTGGGTACAGGCTTCCGTTAGGGGGTCACTACATTCAACATTCAACATTCAGTTTGGTGTTGTGTGTTAGGGGGTAAAGCACATTGAGCATGCTGTGCTGCATGACATCGTAGATTCGGTGTCAGCAACTGACTCAGTGTCTGAGTCCTCCGCCATCTAGCTGTCCGACGGCGCCTCTTCTGGGGGGGTCCCCCCCCCTTCCATTTCGACCAAGTTCAGCGACCGCAACAAGTTGATCCTAGCACTGGGCATGAGCGGGGACGGCGGTTCTGGTGTCTGGAATGTGCACCTGTTGGGCCCTACTACCCGTGGCGTGTGATGCACTCCTGACATGGGCGTTGGTTGTGAATGCAGTGGCATCCGTGACGGTTGCGGGGTGTATTTGATGTGGCTTCGTGGTTCAGGCGTGCTGACCCTGCGGCACTTGCGTACGATGGCTGGTGTGCATATCTCCACATCCCACAGTGGTGATTCAATTATTCCTGGACTGGGCATTCCCACCTGTCGCTTTGGCGTAGCCTGTGGTGTTCTCGGTGACCGGCAAGGAGTGGGGGGGGGGGGGGGGGCTTCCTCTGGCGGGGGGGGTTCTTCCTCATAACCCCAGACTGATGCCTCTCCCTCCAACAGCTCCCGCTCCTCCTCCTCTTCCTCCAGCCTCGGTAACACTGATATTCTCCCGAAGAGTAGTGGTGATTTCCGTCTTCCCACGTCAGCCAGTTGGTCCGCTTTTTCATTTCCCTGAATGCCAATATGTGAGGGGATATGCATCCACTTGATTTCTGCGCCATAGCGGTCTGTGAGCTCCATAATCTGGGCCCACAGGTCTGAGCTCCAGAATCTGGGCCCACAGGTCTGCATGTGCCACTTCACCCGTGGTGTTCCGCCACTTATGCCGTCGCCACCTTTGTGCCAACCCGAGTACCCCATCTACCACTAGCTGACAGTCAGGGCCAATGAGTGACCTGGTTCCTGGGATGTGCCCCTGCAGCGCCCGGAGCGCTGCCCGGGGCTCCCCTCGGATATTGGTTTGTGGTTTGTCCACGGGCAGGAATTCCGCCGCATCCCTGTGGTCTCCAAAGTACACTCCGTAGCCCCCTACCCTCCCCACCTCTGTGTGCTTTTCTGATGATCCGTCTGGATATACAATGGACCATTCATCTTCCACATGACTGCGTACAATAGACTCGTAATGTTCTGCCAACTCTGCTGCCTGTGCAAACTTTTTTCTTTTTTTGCGGGCTGGTTGGTGCAGCGTGGGCAACGGTCTGTCTGACGCCACATGCACCCTGGGGTGCTCCAACACTGCGGTGGCATCCATGGTTTTGAAAGCATGCAGAAGCAGTGTGATTTCACTCTTGGGGAGGGAGGGGCTGCGGTGTTGTTCCCATTCTAACAGAATTTTGATCCACGTGCGCAAGAAATGAGACCAGGATGGGGGCGCAGCCAGCGCCAGGAATTTATGCTTACACCGGACTGACCATGATGCTCTGACCGCTGACCAGTACACCAACCCCAACGGTGTTGACACAGACAGCACTGGGGTGTTGATCAGCACCTCCCTGGGGTCAACTACAGTTCCCCCTTCATGGGGAATGGGACCTATACACTGCACCGCCAGGTGGAACGCTGTGGGAAGGAACCTGCATTCTGTGAGCGTATGCTCCATTGTTTCCTGTGCTTTGTCTAGAGGGCATGCGGTTTCTGTTGGCTACCAGCTGGCCAACCGGCACCCCACTGTAAGTTTTTTCCAGAGTGCTGTGTGGATGAACACCAGGTCATTCGGGGGTAGGGAGAGTCTGGCCCATGCGCGCCACGTCTCTGGGGTTTGTCGTGGGGCCTCTGGGGACAGTTGCATGAGGAACCTTAACATGGACCTCTTGTTCCACTGTAGCCAAAATGCTGGCCGCCCTTCGGCTGAGGCGGGGGGTGGGAGGTACCCCCCCCCCCCCCGCCGCCGCCACCGCTTCCCGCGTCCCTCCGTTCAACTGCGTCCCCGGAGGGTACACATGTGGTAGAGGAGGGTTGCTGGTTGGTACCCCCGATTGAACACGTTGTTTGGTGGAGGTGTGCCTCAACGCCTTGCGGAGCGTTTTCGCACAGCGCAGGCACAGCGCCAATTATCACGTTGTTTATCCCGGGAACACCCCCTGCAAACCACCCACCTTCAGAAGCGTGCATGATCCATTCAAAAACGCATCGGCGGTGCAGAGTTCAGGGCCCTGGGACCCGGGGCTACCGGGGGTGGAAAAGAGCCGAATTTTCGCACAGCGCACGGTGCGCCCCCGAAGGCACAGCAGATGCCCGGCGGTGTTTGCCACACTCGCCGAACCCCGCCCCCCCCCCCTCTGGTCCCTGGCGTGGCGGTAGCAACCAAACCCCCACTGCTTGCTTCATCACTGACCTTCAAGACATTTGGCTCCTCTGGGGGTCCCGCGATGGGACTCGATGGGCGCAGCCCTGTACCCCTCGCATGAGGTGGCAGATGTGTGGCCGTGGGGTTGCACAAGGCGGATGGGGTGGTAGCTTCGGCGAGGAGCAAGGCAGTGGCATACCCCTGGGACCAGTGCAGTGATCGGAGGGATGTCTGGGATGTCTTCACACGGAGGCGGAAGGCTGCTCAGTGGCGGGGACAAGTGCATGTCCACCATTGCAGCCGGCCAGAACAGGAAAAACACACCAAAAAGCTGTGAAGAACGGAATGGAGTATCAACAAACGAAGGGCGCAAGCAGGTCACAAAGCGCTCTACACATGCACGTCCTGGTATGCATATGCAGCAATGTCCGGCAGTTCCGCATGATCACTGGTATGATACACGTGTGCTACCATACAATTGTCTGCACCCGATGGCCTTTGTTTTGTCAACACGACCGTGTTTCTTTGCTACAGGAAAAGGCACCCTGTTGCTACCGTCCTTCTCCCGAGTCACCTTGCGTGTGCTGGCACTCCTTGGCCAAGTAACCTGGACTAGGACTTTGCTTCAGGGGAAGAGCGTGGGGGTGTGGGTGTAGGCGAAGGCGGGGGGCTGCGACAACACAAATGACTTGGCGTAGGCCATGGCACCATTCAAACACCGATTGGGACTGCAGCAGGGCCTGCCCTGAGTGCCAGATGTACCTCCCCCCCCCTTGCGCAAGCACAGCCGCGGTCCTAAAAGTCAGGTCAAAACGGCGTTTCGACGCCCACCCTGTGCTTAGACAAGGCCGTGCATGCGCGCGACACACATGACAGCAAAGCACGCGCGGGCCTCGAAACTCACACAAAGCATGGTACAATGCACAAGCAACTCTTGAACTGCGAATGGGGAAGAGCACTTTATCAAAAGCGGCATTGTGCTCAATCTCCTTCCCATTCCGCATGTACTTCAATGGATGTAGTTGTCCCCATGACGAGAGGGACCAAAACAGTGGCAGGCACATCTTCCCCAGTGCTCCGAACGTACGTGACAGCCGTGCCGGGGATACCATTGTTAGCCATGGCTGGAAATCACATCAGAACAAACAGCATGGGGTTCCAATGTGTGGTACAATGTTGTTATGAACATAATGCACTATCACAAACATGAGTGAGCCCCCCTTTCCCTGTACAAGCGCTCGACAAACACCCAATCCTTCATCCTGGACCACAAAAACAGCGGTCCCAAAATTTCCGCAAAATGGCGGTTCAACGCCCACCCCGTGCTTTGACAAGACCGTGCATGCGCAAGGGGGGGGGGGGGGTATTAGTGATCCGCATGATGGAGAAGGTGGGTTGGGAGAGGCGACTGATGCGCAGCCCAGGAGTCATTGGAGAACACGGAGAGGGCAGTAGGGCACAACACCGTCAAATGGACGCCCGAAAGAGGCCTCCAGGAGGGCTGTCCCATGTCCCCGCCGGGGCTGTTTTTACCAACGGGGTGGGGGGGGCAGCCTTAAAGTTTGTGTCACCACCGCCCCAACTTGCTCTACGTGTCGTCTTGATGGCATGCCGCATGTTGAGGCATTGCGTGGCCCTGTGTTCTGCCCTTGACCACTTCGTGAGGCGACCCAAACGAATGCACGGAAAATGTATTCATGTCTTGCGTGCACCACTTCATTCTTTTGTTGGGTCTTGCGTTTGGAAAATTGTTGCAATGGTTACAACACAAGTTGGGTCATGGGCAACCAGGCTTTCAACTGGGGGGGGGGGTCAATAGAGCCCCCCAAAATTGGGGGGGGGGTCAGGGAAAAGGGCTCAATTGACAGGACCATTAATCAGTCATTATGAATGGAGCATTGAGCATTACAAATGGTCAATTTTTTTCCAAATATGTGGCAAATGATGCTGAACAACGTGCTGATTCCAAAAATCCCATTTTCATTTTTTGCCGATTTTTGGGTCCGGGTCACCTCCGAGGCCCCGGGGGTCAGTCTCGGTAGGATTTTGGGGTCCCGTCAATTGAGCCCTTTTTGGGGGAGGGGGGGATCTAGCCAGGGGGCTCTATCGACCCCCCCCCATCAATTGAAAACCCGGTTGCCCCATTTGTTGCCGGATCTCCAACTGCTTGTTGCTGACCTTTTTCTTAAACTGTCCGGTACCATCGATAACTGTCTGAGATTGTTCCGCAGCTTCAGACCCAAAGTCTGCGACAATACCTTGTCGGCCCTACCACCCACCCGCCATCCTCACCCAGAGGGCTTGACTCCGGCTGGCTCAGTGGTAACGCTGATAGAGACTGCCCTGACACGCACACCTCGAGCCCCACGACGAAAGCAACCTTCTCTTGACCCAATGCCCTTGACATGCAGGTGGATCGCCAAGTGGATTCAGCTTCACCTTCCGCAATGCAGTGCTGACATGAGGGTGCTGAAACGCACCGCGTACTGCACCGCGCGCACCGCGCGTCAGAGGATGCAACGCTTTAGTGCAATGTACACCCTTTTGGAAGGTAGACATTGAAATGGGAAACTTTTGTGCATATATCATCACCACTTCCCCCCAGATAATGCCCCCAAAGCGTGGTTTACCCATACACACCAATAGCATCACCCAACCATTGCATACAGTGCACACTGGCCACGTTTCAGCAACTTTTAGTGTGAGCACATACCACCAGGGGAATAATTTGAGGTGTTTTTTTTTGGGAGGGCTAAAATTAGGGGGGGGGGGGGTTTGGAACTGGTCCTTAGAAATGAAGGAAATTTTTGGTATAAGGTCCCTTGCTGTTGCTTCATAGTGGATGGCTGCTGATATTTCCTGGTGGCCTCTGGATGGTTGCTGTCCTTTGACACGTCGCATCCTTAAAATTGAAGGAAATATTTGGTACGAGGTAGGGCTTCCAAATTTGTCCGCATCAAATTTGTCCCTTTCTAAAAATTTTCCCCCGGTGGTATTGTGTGCGCCGGGCGGACGCCGCACCGCGCGCTGCACCGCGCTGCACCGTGCGCACCGCGGGGTCAGCATCCTCCATGTCCACAACGCTGTACTCCCCCCGTGACCCCCAGCCCCCCGCTCCCCTCCAGCCACCGGGACCGGGTGGGACCGCACTATTCCGCCCCACAATCTTCGCCGTGCCGCTTCAACAGCCCGGCACACGTGTAGGACAGGACAGCACCGGGACCGAAGGGGCTGTGCGAAGATGCGGAGCGTTTTGGCGATCTCTCTGCCCTGACGCTCTTGGTCAGTCAGTCCGCGCTCGTTCGAGTCGGGAGGGCCCGCCCCTGCCATCCCCGAAAGCGCAGCCCGGCGGCCGTGTCCAACGATGTCTACCCCGGCGGATCGCGCTTTTCAGGTTCGGTCAATCCCTTTCTTTTTTTTTTTAACTCGTGACCGAAGTTCCACCAAGTGTTCATTGAGAGTACACATAGCAGGTCATGGGTCAGTGACAGGGCCAGCTTTGGTTGTGGGTTTGGTATGACCTACCCTCACCAAGACGGCTGCGGCGGGGTGCGGGAGGAACGACTCCTGCGCCTTGCCCCACCCCTGTCGCCCCGTTTGCACGGGTATGCGCGTCCTCCCGGACCTCTTGGGGGTTCGGTCAATCCCTTTCCCCGTTGCTGGACACGGCCCCCGGGCAGGCCGTAGCTTAGCCGGGGGGGGGGGGGGGTGGCATGACGCTTGGATGTGTTGGTTGTCTGCAGCTGGCGCCAATTGGCCGATCGCCACTTACTGCTGCCTTAGGCAACAGATTCAAGGAGCCGGGGGGGGGGGGGGGGAGGGGGGTTGGTGGGTGGTTACAAAGGACACTGAGCGCACATGGGGCATCGGTTTGGAAGCAACAAGCAATTCCCTGAGTCGTCCAGCCAGCAGGCAGCAGTGGCCCGAGGGGAGGGGCATTGTATGCATAGTCCATGAACCCCGTGACGTTGTGCCCGTAACCGACAGCCACGGGAGGTGACCGACAGGGGTTTGAGGGCAACCGACGGCGGTTGGAGGGTAACCGACGGCCTTTGGAGGGCAACCGACGGCGGTTGACGGCAGTTGGAGGGCAACCGACAGCAGTTGGAACGGAATGGGACGGTCTTTAGGAGGGCGGCCCGTAGCAAAATAAAAAAAAGCGAGAATCCAGTGTCCTTAAACAGCTCCCGTTGCGTAATCTGTTGCGCCCGCTTACGATTCGTGACTACACACGCTTGACCTTGGAAGCTCCGTTCAATTGTGCGTAGAGAGGATGCAAGTAGCGGACCCCTGTTGGGTGGGCGGCGGCACAGAACCCACAGGAGGGGCACAAGCGGCTTCTGGTCTGTGTGCACATCGCCTCCGCGCTGCAGCAATTCCGTCCCTGGCAATTAGCCCCGCCCCCCCTCCCCTTTTGATCAGTACCCGCCTGCGCGTGACGGTCTCCCCACACCCCAGGGGGAACATGGCCAAAGCAACGCTTCCCGGGCCCCTGTGCTTGGACAAGGCAGTGCTTGCGCAAGGGGCCGGGGCGGGGGGGTACCAGAGCGCTCATGTGTAATGGACCGGTAGCAATGCACCAATACTACCCGGTCCAACCACCAAAAACACACCGGGAAAACTCGATATCCGACCTTCTAATCAAAATTAGACGCCTCAAAGTGACGCCCCTCCCCTGTGCTCCAATCGGCGGGGGGGGGGGGGGGGGGAACCCCCACGTGTGTTTCTAGACACCCATCTTTTGGCTTCTTTTGCGCTCGGGGGTGGTCAGTTTGGGCCGCCCAAGTTGCCCTCCAAACATTGCTTTTTTTTCTTTTGATCAAAGAGGCCAGTTCCAAATGTGCCGGGCGCCACTGCAGGCGAGGCCCAATTGCCTTCCAAACATTGCTACATCATCAACACAAACATCTGCCATCAATCACCGGCCAATTCGACACCAAAAGAGACCAGGCGTGCAGTTGGGTCCCTAGAGCTATTCGAGGGGACTGGGGTGGACCTGTTTGGGTGTCTGGGGAGGCAGCCGGTGTTTTCGGACCCGTCCCTTGGTGACCCTGTTTGTTCAAACCCTTGGGCACAGGTTTCAAACAGGTTTAGCGTGGAGAGGACCCTGCCCTTGCCCTGCACCGGCCCGTTATCCCGGTCGCTCACCTCTGGCCGTCAAGACAGAGCAAGCTGGGTCACGAGCAAGTGCAATCCATTGGGGAGGCTCGGTGACTCCTGGCGCCCCGCGGACACCTGCATGCAATTTGTTAAACACACTGAGGCGCAGGCCGGGTGCTCGCAGGCCGGGTGCTAACCTTAACTTGATGGGTTAAACTTGGGTTCAAAACCCACTGCGTTCGGGAAAACACCCATACCCCCTGCGAACCCTGCAGCAGAAGTACCCCCCCCCCCCTTGTATAAGCTACGCAAAAGTTCCAATTTAATACGGTCCCTACACCTACCGTAGCTTGGCCATAGAACAGTGGAAAGTTCAGCAATAGGTCCCCACCGACAGACCTATGCCCTCAATCAGCAAGTATCACGCGGCGGAGCCGCGGCACACATTGTCCCATCTGTCCAGCGAAGCGCCACAGCTCTCCTTCGGATACGGCGCCGGAGGCGCCGCCACAGTTCTTCAGGATTGGTCAGGTCGCCCTCCCTACCCTCAGCAGGAACTGGGTTGAGCTGACAGGTACCTCCGAGACGAAAAAAAAGACCACCCCCCGTGTCGACCACTATGATGAACCCCCAGCGACCTGTCCGCCGGGTTTCGAACCCACGACCCATGACGTGGGAGACAAGCGTGTTTCCGATATGCTACTGTCCGATGTGCTGTGTACCGGCCGCGGAAACCACCAGGTCTCTCCCCCCCCCACCGACCCCAGCGGTTGCTGCTGCGGTATGCACTTAGTGCAGACCTTCAAGGCGGATATGCCCGGTGGCGTGCCCGTCGACCTCGCCACCGACCGTGGCTTGGGAGCCACGCGTGTTTCTGGTATGCTCCTCCCCCGTTGTTGCCCCGTGCTCCAGAGGCGCCACTGGCGCCCCTCCGTCTCAGGACTCGATCCCCCTCCGCCGCCTCTTCCTGCTCCCACTCACGTCCGTACTGAACCCATCCCTACCGTAGCTTGGACAAGGCCGTAGACGCCCAGGTTCAGAAAGAGAGGATTGCATGGTGAGCTGGTGCAAGAAAGGGGAATATAATGCACAAATATCCCCAAAATCAGGGCTATGTGGGTTCAAGTGGGCAAACGCTCACAACAGATGTGCCCATGACCCTAGGTGACTGGCAAATTTGTCACCATACCCATGTTTTATGTGGCCGCACTGCATTTGTACCGAATCAAATTAGGTACCGAATAAATACGGTCCCTACACCCGCTGTAGCTTGCACAAGAGCGTAGCTTATACAAAGGGGGGGGGGGGTACACACTGTAACATTCTGGCTCTTTTCTTGACTGTCCGTCATTTCGTGTGTCAAAAAAATTCTGAGATATGAAACAGTCATACCCCCCGCCCCCCTTGTAATCCCCCCCCCTAATGTCAGGCCGGTCCCCCCCAATAGGGGGGGGGGGGGGGGCGGTCACCAAGTGACGCCCCCCCCCCAACCCCAGTCCCAGTGTAACCTGAAGAAGATTTTTCTTCGGCGCCTAGTGTTTCCTATGCTTTTTGGGCCAAGCGACGGTCCCCCCCTGGGGGAGGGGGGCGGGGGATTGCAAGGGGTGGGGGATTACAAGGGGGGGGCGGGGGTAACGCTCTGACCTCGGGTTTTATGGGTGTCTGCGCACCCACATCCCAGGCAAGCACAAGTCCAATGCAAACGGTACATTCGGGTCGGCGAAAACTCAGTGCATCTAAGAGAGGACAACCGGTCACTGTGAAGTAAACCCATGTTCATTGCATAAACATGGGTCAAAATACATCTCCTCCTCGCCACTCGGACAATGCCAATCACAAAAAACACTGTGATGGCATTCTTGTCTTGCCGAAACCTCAACGCTCCTGCCAAATGGAAGCAACAACACCAGCATGCCTTACAATGCCAGCAAACCAGCTGCGAATTTGGATAGGCTTTCAACGGGGGCGGAAGGGGGCCGCAAATCACATTGAGACACCATCAGTGTTCTGGCGTCCCTTATTTTCAAGGGGGGGGTTGCGAAGGACCGCTGTGCAAGGGGGCTGATGGGCAAATCGCCGGGCATCTGCTGTGCCTTCGGGGGCGCACCGTGCGCTATGCGAAAATTCGGCTCTTTTCCACCCCCGGTAGCCACGGGTCCCAGGGTCCTGAATTCTGCACCCCCGATGCGGTTTTGAATGGATCATGCATGCTTCTGTAGGGGGTTGGTTTTCAGGTTCCTATCTGAATACAAACATATCCAACAGCTTGATGCCCAGACCAGTGCTGCTGGGGGGAGCATGGCGTAATTCGTCGAAACTGCCTCCTGGGCCAACAGCAAATATGGAATGCAGGGAGACCGGTGTGCTCTGCAAGAAATATTCACCAACCTGAGACACCAAAAGAGCCCAGGCGTGCGTGGTGGCACAGTCGTGCTCATATGACCGACCTTCCGAGTAAATTTGCAAAACGGAAAGTGACGGTTCCCTCGCCCCCCCCACTTACTATGCAGGGGCGATTACTATGCAAAGGGGTGGGGGGGGGGGGGGTACACCTGGCAGGGGGAGGCATGGGGCAGATGGCAATGCGACCCGCAATCCTAACCAGTGGCCCCTGTCTGACAACATACATCTCCAACAGCTTGCTGCACACGCTGGGGGCAGAATCATCGAGTCACTCCCCAACGTTTGTACCCCGCCCCCCCCTTGTATAAGCTACGCCAATGTACGGAATTATTACGGTCCCTACGCCTACTGTAGCTTGGACACGGGCGTAGCTTACGCGCAATAAATACAACTACCGACACACACGTGCGCGCGCGCATGGTATGAGTGCCCCTTGACCTCCGCCCACATTTCCAAGTGCATGCAAACACAAGAAGGCCTTGGGAACATGAAAATTTCAGGTTTACACAAATGTTGGCACAAGCAATGAGGAATGCGAAGCCTACAAATGTTCGGCGCGGAAACCCTTCTTGCGATCATACACCATGCGGAACAATTGCACATGCTCACCACTTGAAGATGCCTTTGGCTGAGGCTTAGGGGCTGGTTTGGGCTTGGGCAACGTCAAATTCTTGGGAATGAAATTGCCTTGCATGTGGTCCCTTGTAAAATACAACTTACCATCGAAGACATGGGCCATTCCCCACACGCCTCGGGCAGCCTTAGCCCAAATACCAATACCGCAAATTGGTCCCCCTTCTCCGATGGTCCCTTCATTGTAGCATCCACACGGTCACCGGTGGAACGTGTGAAAATAACTGGACGGCCAGGTTCAAAAAGAGAAGATTGCATGGTGAGCTGATGCAAGAAAGGGGAATATAAAGCACAAATATTCCCAAAATCAGAGCCATGTGGGTTGAAGTGGGTGAAGGCTTACAACAAATGTGCCCATGGCTCCATCTAATTGGCAAATATGTCATCAAACCCATGTCTTTTGTGGCCGCACTACATTTCGTACGTAATTAAAATTACGTACACAATTATTACAGTCCCTACGCCTACTGTAGCTTGGACACGGGCGTAGCTTATACAAGGGGGGGGCGGGGTAAGCCTGAGGCGGACACTCTCGCAGATCCCACCCGGAGACAACCTGCACTCTGTTTCTAGTGCAAACCAGTCAATGGCCGGCGGCAGCAATGAGCTACTGTGATGATCCCCCACACAGCCACACGATGTATGAGGTCATCGCAGTCGTCTTCAGGCGGAGCCGTGGCTTTCAACAGGAAAAAGAGAGAGACAGAGAGAGAAAATGCAGCAGGAAGGAACACTCTAGGGCGACAGCTAATCGACAGGAGAGCGACAGGAAGGCGGCAGGATAGCGGCAGGAGAGCGAGCGACAGGAGGGCGACAGGAGAGCGACAGGAGAGCGACAGGAAGGCGGCAGGATAGCGGCAGGAGAGCGAGCGACAGGAGGGCGACAGGAGAGCGACAGGAGAGCGACAGGAGAGCGACAGGATAGCGACAGGCAGGCGACAGGGGAGCGGCAGGACTCAAAACTACGTAAAAAAGCGACAGGAAGGCGACAGGAGAGCGACAGGGAAGCGACAGGAGGGTTGTGGGAAGGGGAATACCACTCTGAATTGAATTAGCTGCAGGGACAATACCCCTCTGGCCCATTAGAGATATATAAATCAAACCAGTCAATGGCCTGTCACTGCAATGGGCTACTGTGATCATCCCCTACACGGCCACACTATGTCCTGCACCCGGCAAAGAGGGGATCAGAGCAGTCGTGCCAAGGTGGTCGGTTGGTCGGCACAGACCCATGTGCTGGGGTGGGACGGCATGGGGTAATTCGTTGGCACGGCCTCCTGGTCAATAAGCAAATAATGTGCATAGGCTTTCAACGGGTGGAAGGGGGCCGCAAATCATCCATCAGGGTTCTGACCGACCTTAGTTTCAAAGGCCATGATGTCAGGTTTTGAGATAACGGTCATGATCCTGACCTCCTGATGGCGATTGGAGGGTGACTGATGGCGGTTAGAGGGTGTCTGATGGCGGTTGGAGGGGAAAATGATGGCGCTTGGATGGTACCTGATGGCGGCCGGGGGGTAAGCGACGCCGGTTGGAGGGTACCTGATGGCGGTTGGAGGGTGACTGATGGCAGGTGGAGGGTAACCGATGGCGGATGCAGGGTAACCGATGGCGGTTGAAGCCTACGGCGGTTGGAGGGTAACTGATGACGGTTGAAGGACAACTGGTGGCGGTTGGAGGGTGGCTGATGACGGTTTGAGGGTAACTGATGACGGTTCGAGGGTAACCCATGGCGGATGGAGGGGACCCGATGGCGGTTGGAGGGTACCCGATGGTGGTTGGAGGGTAAGCTACGGCGGTTGGGGGGGGTAACTGATGACGGTTGGAGGGGTCGGAAGGGAACTGACGGCGGTTGAAAGGGAACTGACAGCAGTCCTCAGGGGCGCCAAAACGGCGGGAGAACCAAACAAACGTGGTCTCATTAGACATGTGGATCGGGGAAGGTGGCTGTACCCACGAGTCGGCGGCCCGGCCTGTGCCCCAATCCATACCAATTGGCGCGTGGAGCCCTGGAGGAGGGGGGGGGGGAAGGGGGGGGCGGTGGTGCGCGGCGATGTTTGCCTTAGATCAGTCGTCTCACCCCCCGCCAGGGGCATCGGCGTGAGCCTGTGCCACACATTACCTCGCCCGCTGTGAGGCGGAAGCGCCACAGGGTCCGGTCGGGCTTTCGCCCGCGGGGTCCGGGGCGGGGGACCACTTGAGCGCCCCAAAAACGCGGGGTGTCCGGGCCCAGGGACTGAGTGTGACATTGATCGGTCGGGCGCCGTGGCGGCCGACATTGTCCTACGGGCCCAAAAACGGACTGAATACAAAGCCAAAAAGGACCGCCCCACGTCCCCTCCTCGTGCGGATTCCAAGGACATCACTTGCACTCTGTGAGACCTTTCGGGACCTGACGACGTCCGGGGCCTTGTCGGTCGGGATTTGCCGGGCTGTCACTTGAGGTTTGGCGGGGCACAACCCAAAAAACATGGTGAACAGAGTTCTACACCTTCTTTTTGACGCATTTCCCCAAAGTGCGTTCCCTTGCAGCCTCATCCTCTGATTGGCTGCTGGAGGATGAAGGTGGGAAACTTGGTGCAATGCCCGGGGGGGGGGCGACTCCTCGGTTCTGGACGCCAACTACCCCCCCTCCAACTAGCTGTTGGCCGGACGCAATCATGATTCCACTGCAACAGTTCGAATGTCATTGAAATTGCTATGTACAGGCGGCATTTCACTATGGACATCAGTCGGATAACTTATACGGTACCTGGTGGGCGCATAGCCTTTCTGATTCTGTTGCGGGCGTCATGCGGGTGTCGACAGCCCTATAGTATACTCACTTAGCCGTTGGCCGGAGGCCCCCTGGAGGCGGACCGGGGATTGGCTTAGGGCTAGGGCTAGGGGTAGGGGTGGGTGTAGGGTTAGGACTAGGCTGAGGGTTGGGGTGGGTGTTCGGGTCAGGGTTGGGTTTAAGGATAGTGTTGGGGTGCAAAGTGGACAAATTTTTCCTTTAGGCAGCTTTGGTGCCCATGGAGCGTCGGGCGCCTTCGGCGCCCATGGCAGCACCTTTGGCATCTAACTGTTGGCCGGAGGCCCCCAGGGGGGGGGGGGGGGAGTTGGCGTCCTGGGGCCCGCGGAGTTGCCCCCCCCTCCCCCCCCGCCCGGGTGCAATGAGATTCGAACCAACACTTTTGGCATGCCATTGCAGCACATTTACCACTAGAGCAATGTCTGCAGCTGACATACCACAGCTCAAGGCCCATGTACAAAAAACCAAGGGATGAAAAATTTTTTTCGAAAACTGAGAGACATTTTGGGTTTCCACATGACTCCGACTACACAGCAACCAACAGGAAGGAGCAGCAATACATGGTGAGACATACCTACTTGGGGAGGGGGGGGGGGGGGGTCGCGTTCAAAACGGAGGGATCGACCCCCCCCCCCCGTGGTTTGGAGTGTCGTGTCAAGGTATTCTCCGTGGGAACGCCACACCCCAAAACCTCCGCTCGCCCGCCCAAACTGTCGCCCGGCCCCGACTGAACAAGCATCAAGCCCAGCCTGGCAGCGCCCCAAATCTGCGACTCAGATCCATTCGGCAAGTGGCAACGTGAGATCGGCTTCTTTGTTGTCGTAGTGAGCCTCCAGCTCAATCACCACCGGATTCGCAACGGTCGGTGCTTGTGGCCGCGCGGCGATCTTGTACACGCCGAATGTCGAATACGCCTGATACAACCACTCGGATTCACCGGGAAGCAAACTGATCCCGCCCAAGAAGTTGACTTGGCACGTCTTCCAAGACCCAATGTGCACAACAAAGATCACCGGTACATGATCTGGAGGCCGCACCGTCGTCCACCGGAGGGCCCTCTCGGCAACCCTCAAGCTACTGCTGGTGGCGAGAAACATAGGGGCGCGGTAGTAGGCGTAGGTAAACGTGGCGTTCTTCTTGTGTTGTTGAACGTAGAACGCGACCTTCTCCGACGGCATCCAAGTGCCCCGGAAGGTCCGCATTGCGCTGTGCACGGTCGCACCCCATCCCTGCAACGCCTTCCTTGCGTTGTCCGGGAGCTCAGGGCAAGGCCACGCGACGGTGCCCATGTCACTGCGCGGGTCAACGAGGTACTGGCCAATGCTCCGGCAGAACTTCGCGTGCTCGTCCAAAAGTTCCGGCGGGATTGCTGTGTCCGCTTGGCGGCGGTACACCTCCTGGACCATGGAATAGAAAGGTCGCGTGGAACCGGGATACGCTTCAGCGCTGGTCCAGTACTTTGCGGCCAAAATCTTGACCTCCCTCTCATCACCAACTTGCGATTCAAGTGTGTCTGCGAAGCTGGTTGCCGACTGTGACTGCAATGATGCATTGGCATGCGCTACGAAGAGGTCGATGAAGCGCCGAGCCATGGCGAAGAAGGCTGCCCGGTCCGCAGGCGCGGCGTTCCCGGGGTCATCATACGCCACCAACGCCCGGCTCGTGCCGAACGTCGCGGACGTGTTGATCTGCAGCACGCGCTTGGCATCGCCGGGCGGGCAGTACACGTATCCGTGCTGCCCCATCACTGCAGCGAGGTGTTTCCACTCCCCACTGCCGAGGTCGGGCCCAATCTCCTCCACTGCTCCCGTGTCCGCCCGAATCCGGAGCATGCGCTTCGCATTGCAAGGCGGGCAGTACACGTGGCCGTCCTGCCCCATCACTGCGGCGTGGTATTTGTCGCCACCACTGCCGAGGTCAGGCCCAATCTCGTCCACTGCTCCCGTGTCTGCCCGAATGCGGAGCATTCGTTTGGCGTTGCAAGGGGGGCAGTACATGTATCCGTCCTGCCCGATCACTGCAGCAAAGTACTTCCAGATGCCACTGGGGAGTTCAGGCCCAATCTCCTCCACTGCTCCCGTGTCCGCCCGAATCCGGAGCACTCGCTTGGCGTTGCAAGGGGGGCAGTACACGTGCCCGTCCTGCCCCATCACTGCGGCATGGTATTTGTCGCCACCACCCCCGAGTTCAGGCCCAATCTCCTCCACTGCTCCCGTGTCAGCGCGAATGCGGAGCACTCGCTTCGCATTGCAAGGCGGGCAGTACACGTGCCCGTCCTGCCCGATCGCGGCAGCAAGGTATTTGTCGAAACCACTGCCGAGGTCAGGCCCAATCTCGTCCACTGCTCCCGTGTCAGCCCGAATGCAGAGCACTTGCTTGGCATTGCAAGGCGGGCAGTACACGTATCCGTCCTGCCCGATCACTGCAGCATAGTATTTCCAGATGCCACTCGGGAGTTCGGGCCCAATCTCCTCCACTGCTCCCGTGTCAGCCCGAATCCGGAGCGCTCGTTTGGCATTGTAAGGTGGGCAGTACACGTGCCCGTCCTGCCCAATCACTACAGCAAAGTATTTTCCACCACCACTGCCGAGGTCAGGCCCAATCTCCTCCACTGCTCCCGTGTCAGCCAGAATCCGGAGCACTTGCTTGGCATGGTCAGGTGGGCAGTACACGTGTCCGTCCTCCCCGATCACTGCAGCACGGTATTTCCACTTACCACTGCCGAGGTCTGGTCCGATACTCTTGCTGATAGTGTTCCCTGCCATTGTTGTGTCAGATTTGGAAGCTGTAGTGTCATTCCCACCACCTGTAGTCAATGAATGGTGTTTGAGGGAGATACTATGATCACTGCCCCAAGTTTGGGATGGGGACGACGAGTCGGAGACGGTTCCCAATTATTGAATATTGCAAATAACAGGGGATGGGGGATGACAGCCAAACTAAGCAGAACTGTTAATGGTGATGGGGACACTGTCGCTATCGAAGTGGCAATGGGGAGTGCATGGGGACACTGATGGCGATGGCCACCAAGACCCCATTGGAGATGTGGATGATAACAGTGGGGTGAGAATGTGACGCGGATGGGGACGCACGATGAGATGGTGATGCAGATGGGGATGGGGAGGAATCTGGGGATTCCCCCCGTTTTTCCTCACCATGGCACAGCACGGTACACATACACCAGCACAACATAAATCACAGTGCTTACTTTTTCTTTGGCGTTACTTCAAATGTGCCATGGATCTATTGTACATTTCTCCATGATAATCATCAACGGGTGTGCTGAAGTGAGCGTGTCATGTCCGGGAGGGCGGGTGGGCCCAAAAATCTAAGAATACTCTACAATAGAAGTACACATGTGACCATGTCATTATGGGGCGGATCTTGTGATTTGCCTATTGGCAAATCCCTTGATTCCCTGCTGGTTTCCCACCATGGCACAGCAGGGTACACATACACCAACACAACACAAATCACTGTGCTTAGTTCGTAACTAGCGCACCAGGCCCAAGGGGCAGCATCCATTGCGGACCATACCCATAGGGCAGCAACTGTCCATCCATGTTTAGGACACAAGGATTGTTTCTCTTCAGTGCACTGGCTTGAGCCCAAACTGCATCCCTTGCCAAGCCAAGGTGGGGTGCCAGTATGTATAAGTTTATAATAGGAGGCACTCTGGAAACGCCAGCTCCCGAACTCTGATAACTTTATGCACGCCTACTCTGAGTCCAAATCCCTTTAAGGTCATATTGGACGAAAGCCTGAACTTGACAGACAAGGTGTGGCCTCCCGGTGAGGGTCACTCTTTGAACTCCAGTCTCGTAGTGGGTGAAGCTCATGGACAGTCTCAAATCAGGTGTCCCATTGAGGTCACGGTAGAGGTCGTAGAGATGCCTTTGTGTCTTGTCCTTGGGCTTTGCGGCTTGCAGGGGAATGTTTGCCCCGTGCACGCCCGGCGCGCTACTTTTCCATCAACTATCCCGACTTCAATCCCAAATTTACCCTCTCATGGAGAAGCCCCCCGAGTAGACCACATTGCACTGCACACCTTCCCTACAAAGCACGTTGCATAAGAAAGCAATAGCTGTGAATTCAAAAACTCCAACTGTCATTTGTATTGTACTTAACAAACAACATTGCTCCCACAAGTGTGGGTGTCAATACATTTAGTACAATAGTGCTCCTTACACTCATCACAAACTGTGACGGTGGAGTGCTTTTGACAACACAACACACACACTTCTGCCTCATCCTCTGCCTCATCTTGCATGGCGGCCGAGTTGCTTTGGTCAGTCCAAACATGAGGCGGGACATGCTCCCATGGTCCATAGGGGGGGGGGTGACGGACTTGCCTTCGGATGCAAAATTGTGTAAAATGCAACAAAATACAGATTGACTAGTGCAACTCATTGGGGCCGCCATGCCAGATGTTCCTAACCAAACCACAATGCCACAACCGAGCAAACGGCTGCTCAATGCATGCCCTTTTCCACCCTTGCACATCATTGCAAGCTTGTTGGCGGGCTATCAAAGTGCCATTCTTCCGATGAATGGCACAATGACATGAATCTGGCCTTCATCATCATCATGGCACCATCATGGCCCCCAGCCTCGAAATCAAAGAAATCACCCCATGTACGAGAAGGTCCATACCCATCCCAAATCAAAACATCTGCTGATATCCCAGGGACCAAGGGGCAAATCCATATAATGCTATCCAACATACCAACAGCAACAGTCACCTTGTAAACATGCGACGCATACTTATGATTCCACAGGTCCGCACTCCATATCCCGCCAATGGAATTGATGGGCATGGAGTCTATGAAATGCGTCAAAAAGACGGAAAATGGGGACAATGGTTGAAAGGATTCAACCTGTCGGCCCATCGAATCTCTTGAACAACATGGTTCAGGTATTCGCGAACACGGGCAACACTCTACTGTCAGGCAACCTCCGAACATTCCGTGTGAGACATGAAAGCACCGCTCTCTGCCGGTGAGGTGTGCTTCATCCAAAAAAAATCGAAACAACAACTCACGGTGTAGGAGCTCGGGGTGCCCGTACTTCATCCAAAATTCCTCCAAGGTT
Source organism: Eutreptiella sp. 'Long Island Sound 2002' (assembly GCA_964036045.1). Taxonomy (NCBI): domain Eukaryota; phylum Euglenozoa; class Euglenophyceae; order Eutreptiales; family Eutreptiaceae; genus Eutreptiella; species Eutreptiella sp. 'Long Island Sound 2002'. Next base: position 8,914,747 of record OZ038396.1, on the reverse strand, counting down.
TCTGCATCCGCACCCATCCGTGCAACTTGGGTACACACACAGCTAGACTTACACTGTTTCACCCACCACTGGACACCACCACCCTTGCCACCCGGGGTGCAAACGGTGTGCCAAAGTCTTAGACACGGCGAGAAGGTACTTCAAAATCTCATCCTCTTTCTTCTTCTGCTCTTCCGACTCTTCTGATGTGTACTCTCTTTCCGTGGAGGGTGGTTCAGCAGAGTTGGGCTGGGGCTTGGGTTTGCGTTTCGTAGGCTTGGGTTCGGGTTGAGGTTTGGGATGGGGTTTGGGTTGAGGTTTGGGCTGGGCTTCAACATTGGAACTTGAGCTAGAACTAAAACTCGAGCTAGAACTGGTAGTTGAATTGGAGGCAAGCATTCACAACAACGTACGTTGCCCTTTGGTTGATGGGAGTGGTGCTGATGAACTCCGCTTGCGAGCTTGCTTGGCAACCTCCTCATGTTTGTGAACCCTTAGCCGTGAAACCTCTGCATAAAAAGCAACAGGGGCCACGGTTCCCCCCTCCACATGCTCTATGTCCTTTGGTAGGTGATGGCCTTTGCTGAAGGTGAGGATTCGTTGCACTATCTTAGGCACGGCAATGTCCGGGTATGTATAATGGGGATGTTCGTTTGCCCAAAAAAATCAATGTGCACTGTTCGAAACCGGCGCATGAAAACAGTGCGTTCAAGGGACCCCAAACAAAGGGGGGGGACAAAATCAGAAATGGCTGCCTCACCCCTGCCTTCTCGGGGGCCCAAAAGAGGGCGGAAATGCTACGTCACCCCTGCGTTCTCGGGGATCCCCAAACAAAGGGGGTTCTGGTTGCCCCAGCCCTGCCCACTAAGCACAATAGAAGTCTGGGCGATTCCACGTTCCACGGATAGCACAGCACAGTACGATCTCATATCGAAAGTTGTCCAAACAACGCCCCAGGCAGGCTGGGATGCAGACACAAGAGCGGGTGGGTAGGTTGAGCCCCCTAACCCCACGCACAGAAATAACAAAAAGACCGGGGAGGGAGCAGGATTGGGGGATCAATGGTCGGTTCTGATAGACTGAATGTCCCCGCCATAGACAATTCCAGCCATTAGTCCAGCAGTACTGCGAAATCCAATCAATGCACGTGTCCCCTTCTTGGTTGGGGTGCTCCACTATGTAAAATACAGCGAGGCGTTGCGGTTAGCTCCGTGGGTCACTCGTGTGCTTGTCCTTTGCTGCCGACTCTAGCGAACAACCTGGATCAATATAAGCAGTCGTCCATAAATGTGGACTGCATTCACTGTGTCACATGCGAGCTGACTGGGCTGCAAAGCATGGCACTCATTCGGCCTTACCCCGTCTGTCGCTGTTTAGTTTCAAAGAGTGAAGGGAGTAACATACATTAAGGCTCAGAAATCAGAATGCGTTGCAGATGCATGTGTGCCATGTGGCTGTGTGCTTATGGGATCATATTTCTGGTGAGGTGCCCCGTGCTTCAGTGGAAGCACCCTGGATTCCAGCGGCGCTGGTCCCAGGTTCGAACCCCACCGCCCGAGCCGCGGAGGCTCGGGCAAGGGCAAGCAACGGGTGGGGTGGCAGCCTCCCATCGGGCGTGGGCGGTGGCGGGGCGCACTGCTGCAGGTGGCCGGGCACATTTTTGCTAGGTGATGACGGTGTATGTAACTAAAACAGCGCATTAAGAAAATAGACCAGGCCAATGTGAAAAAATAGATAGAAACGGGAGGGGCCCCAGTCCCCTGTCGGGCGAGGCCGGTGGGGGGGAGCACTGCTACAGGCCGGGTTCGAACCGGCGATCTACGTGACAACATCCGACGATGTTAACCACTATACCACACTGCCTCCCATACTGTGTTTGTAAGGGGAAAAATTCAAAACTTGCACAATCGAATCCAGCTCGGCGACAGTGGTCCTGCGCTGTCGCTTGGTGGGAGGGGTGTACGTGGGCATGATGAAGTCCCGCGACGGGGTCTTAAGTACAGGGCATCTGGGATGGGAGAGCCTTCCCTGTTCAGCCAATCTATCAGCTTCGTTGTTCCCTAGAATGTCCACATGGGACGGCACTTTAATAAACTTGATGGAGCCTGTGTGTGCACTGAGGGTGTCCAGAAGAAGTTCCCAGAGAGGAACGTTAGAAACTGGACCACTGCTTCCCGTCCATCCCCTGAGTTTCCACCGGCGCGCCGCGCCAGTGGCTCCCAGGAAGACGTACTCCCTGTCTGTGCAAATAGCGACTTTACCAAAAGAGAGGATTTGCAATGCCCGAACCACGGCCAGGAGTTCTGCCGTGTTGTTTGTCTGCCGGAAGTGTACCGGGACATATGCAGAGATGCTGATGTCAGGGTGCGCGTAGATGCCATATCTTGCTACCCGGCCCACACCTTCCGTTTCGGCGGATGAGCCATCCGTGAAAACCAGGGTGTATCCGTCCGCGGAGAGGGTGTCAAAAATTCCTTCCAGCTCCGCCGCCCGTTGCTGTTTGCGCAGTCGGCGCGCTGTTTCTTTGCGTTGTTTTTTGCTGGGCGGGGGAGTGGGAGGTGCGACACGCAGATGGGGGTGTTGTAGCACTCCATCATGGAGTAGCGACTGTAGCGCTCCGATGAAAAGATGCAGGTCATGATCAGAAATGGGGATGCTCGATGGACATGTAGCCCATAGTTTCAAGGTGGCAATCCAAATAGAAACAAAGCGGGACCAGGTAGCTGAATATTGTCGTTGGTATTTTTTCTTTTGGCGGACCTGCCAATTGGCGTATACCGCCGCCCAGGCCAGGAAGCCTGTCGGGCACTGAAAGGAAAACTGTAGGAAGGAGGAAAGCAGGGCGGTTGGACGTTCCTCTACAGTGGCCGTGGGAAAGCATTTGGCAATAGTGTCAAAAGCGACTTTGAGCAAGGAGCACTCCGTGCGTGCGTGGTCGATTGTCTCTAGCTCACCGTCAATTGGGCACCACACGTCATCCGGTTTCCAATCTTTTTGCCGCTCCCCCACAGGGAGGCGGAGCCATAGCACCTGTCTGATGAAGTCTTTGTGGTGTGCGGGAATGTTGAAAAGGTGAAAGGCCTTCCATACCTTAGGTGGTTGCCTTGGTGCCAGGGAGGTAGTGGAACAGAGGAACAAAGCCATGGATTTTGTGGTCCATTGAGACCACACATCCGCTCCCAGAACCGGGTGGAGGGGTGGGTTCGTGGGTGCCTGGCCGAGATTTGAGGAGTGATAATGAAACACTCCCTGCTGATAAATGCTGGCCCAAGTGGGTGCGATCTGCGAAATATGTGTGCTGTTGTTGATTAAATCTCCCACTGTAATGACCCCTTGCCGGATAAGCTGGGGGCAATAGTAGGTGAGGGATGCTGACTTGGAAAACAGTTTGTTGTGCCAGAGTGGAGTGTCAGACGATAGTGCTTCAGGTCGGTTGAAAGTCACTTTGGCAGTGACGAGTGAATATGCTCGTGCGCTCCAAGCCAGATAAGGCATTTTGTGCCAAGCCACATTGCTCCCCATTTGAAAAGTGTGGAGCGTGGACGGGGAGACATTTATGCCATACTCAGTGGCAAAACGCTCATAAGGCTCGGTGACACATTTAGGAATGGCCTCGGCCTTGTAGACATGACGAATAAAGATAGTGGAAAATTGCCAAAGCAGGAAAGTGTCAGGGGGGGCCAGCTCGAGCCCCCCATGCTCTTTGCTGTGTGACAGGATGTCTAGTGTAATGCCCCAGTTGCTGAGGTTGAGGGCAACCCGATAAATTGTTTTGACCGCGGCGATGACATTGTCTGTAGGGTAGACAACACGAGACGGGTAGACCAAAAGTGGGAGAATCCAGCTTTGGAGGAGTTCCACCCTTTCAGCGAGTGAGAGGGACCACGACTGCATGGAAAACGCACGACCTGTGGCTTTTCTGAGTGCAGGTCCATAGGCCTCCTCCGCTGTGGTAGCCCCAAGGACAATGCCCAGGTACTTGTATTTGTCGACTACTCTGAGGCCTGTGCTCAGGAGCTGAACCCTGTGTATGGGGTCCCAATGCCCCTTGAGCAGAATGTTGGACTTGTCCAGGTTTGTGTACAAACCTGTAACTGTTGAGAATTCCTGAACCCTGCTCCAGACCAAGAGGAACACCCTTGTCCCAGTGGTGGGGTCGCATTCAATGATGATGATTAAGTCGTCTGCGTAGAGCAGAACTTGCACATGTTCTGACAAATCCATAAGTTTGTGGATGATGGGGGAAATGAGCATGGCAAATATAGACGGCGAAAAGGGGCACCCCTGTCGTACACCCGAACGGGGGAGAATTTTGTGGTCTGTGTAAATGTGATCACGGACAAGGACACAGATTGGCGCTGTAAACAGCAGCAAACATAGGGAAATTAGGCTGTCTGGCAATTGCATTAGATTAAGGAACATGCGGGTATACTCATGAGAAACAGAATCAAAGGCCTTTTTGAAATCGATGGGGCAAAACAGGGCGTCCCCCGGGGAGTTCCAGGAGCCAAAAGTATGCCACAGATTCGTGAAAATGGACCGTCCCCTGATAAAACCTCGTTGCTGGATAGGGGTGAGGGCATCAATGTAATCTCTGAGTTGCAGGGCAAGAATGGCTGCCACCCATTTGTGTGAAGTGTTTTGCAGCACCAAAGGCCGTAGATTGTGTACTGAAGCGGTCCCAAGTCCTTTCGGAATGGGATTAAGAAGTGCCAAGGACCAATCATCGTTGAGTGTGTTAGAGTCCAGAATGCCCTTGTAAATGTCAAGCATAAGAGGGCAAAAGAAATCCGAAAAGGCCTTGTAGATGGAAACCTGTACTCCATCAATCCCGGGTGCCGAGGTGCCGTTCAAGGACTCCAGCGCGGCGTGCACCAGGTCCAGTGACAGCGGTTGTATCAGCATTTTTGCCATCAATGCTGTGTTTTTGCCACGGAAAAATGTTTTGAGATAAGGCTCCATTTGTGATTTTCCGGAGGGGTTCATTGTTTGTTGCCAATAGGAAACAATTTCAAAGACCATGGACTCAGGGTCGGGCAGAAGCTGGCCGGACCTATTGCGCAAAGAGTACAGTTTTCGTTTGAATTGTAGTTGTTTGGTGAGTCGCCAGATTTCTTGGCGGCGGCGCCATGGTTGCAAATGATGTGGGTCGTGTAGGGTAGTTTTTAGCTTATCCAGAACCTGCTGCCCTGAACGGTCGGTGTCTGACCGTTCGGCCAGGGCTGTTAAAATTTGATAAGCCGCTTTGGCGGATGAGGGGGTGTACCCATGATCCTTGAGGTAGCGCCAGGCCTCTTCCGAGAGGTGATGTGTAGAAGAGACCATCAAGAGAGATTGCAGTTCCGTGATGCCTGTGGCTCTGTTGGCCTTCTCATAGGAGAAAGCTGCAGTTTTGATACATTCCAAACCGTCCGCCCACTTGGAGTAACCTTCAGTGTTGATGGGGTGCAGTTCAGCCTGTAGTTGTTGGAGGGTGTCCTCCGAGGATAAGAAAGATGTAGGGATTCTGAGTCGCTTCCCTTGCTTGGTAGGCTTGGCCGACAGTGAGGCAATAACTACCTTGTGGTCCGAATTGGCCACAAAACGGGTATAGCACTCTACCACGGAGTTTTGAAAATTCTCGTGAAGGAGAATTCTATCGATCCGTCGTCTCCTGTCAAGGACGGGGGCGCACTCGTTTGCGGCTAGGTCGGGCCTAGCCGACGTAGTCGGCTTGGCCGGGGCAAAGCCCCATGTCCAGCCTTCCAAATCAAAATCGGAGTGTCTGCCACTGTGGAAACATGCATATGTGTCGATGAGCTGATGGTTCGTCAGAAAATCAAGTTCCGCTTCACGGGCGGCGATGACAGTGGAGTGCTCAGAAGATAGATGCGGTGCAGAAATGTCCCTTGAGGGGACTGTGACCGAATTGTGGTCGGACAGATAGATGGTGTCTCCCGGGACGAGAGTGGGCGAGACTTGCGAGAGCAAGGTCCATTGGCGCTGCCTTTCGACTGCATCATGATGAAAATGATAAACACAGAAATGGTGCTTGACCCCATCGGGGTCAGCCAGCTGAGCAAATAGGTGGCGTTTTTCAATGGCATACGAATTCAGGACTGTCCAGGTGTTGTGAAAAATCAGTGCAGATCCCCCTCTACCTTTGGGGCTCAGGTTGGAAAGGAGGACGAACCCCCAGTCCTTAAACCGTTCAGTAAGCTGCTCAAGGCATTGATCATCCTTGATGTGCGCTTCCTGAAGCCCCATTACATGTACGGAGTTACGATACAAAAAACGGCATATTTGGACCTGCCTATCTTCCGAAAAGTTGTCGCTGACGGGGACCTTGGTGGTCAGCCCGTTGGCGTTAAAAGTGGCTACCTTGGTGTGAGCTGCGGCATAAACATCTGGCTGTTGGTTGTCTCCTGTCGGACGTCCAACCGCTGGTGGTTGGTGGTGTGCTGGTTTTTGTGAATGTGACGTCATAAGGTCATGTTGGCTGCTTCACAGTTTGCGCGTAAGAGGGCTTTTTGGACTCAGCAGAAGCTGGTTTTTTCCTGTTGGCCATGGATTCACGCTTGAGATTATTAAACTCATCTATGGGGATGATGGAAATTGAAATTTGTTTAGCTTCGTCATGAAGCATGACGCTTTGGTTAGCGGAGGCAAATTTGCCTTTTATTCGCCATGCGGCGGTGGAAAAGCGTCCCGGGTTCCATGTTGACCGGACCGCTGATTCAGCAAGAAAACCGTTTTCATTGAGGAAAGACAATAGGGCTGGGCCATGTAACCAAATGGGAACGTCATAAACGACTTTTAGATCAGAACGCCCCTCCGGTGAGGACGAGGCGGAAGAGGCGGAAGAGACTGACTCCGTGTCGGATTCCCCTTTGAACCAGTCACGCTGGCGTTCGTCCTTGAACAGTAGGCCATTGGCCTTCATTTGGACATAGGGGCCAGATATGAACTGCTCAGTGGCGGACTCAGTGGAAAGGCCCACCCGCAGTTTGTTAAACCCGGTGACCTGCAGATACGTAGGGTCAGAAATATCACAGAGAGCTTGCTTGACATTGCGCCAGAGATGTTTGGCGTAGTTTTCCTTGTGGGTCTTCTTATAGAAGACATCGAGAACGGTGTGGCAGTGAGGGAAAATAGAGCCGTCGAATTCCGACATGCTCATAAGTGCGAAAAAATCCAACTTTTTAAAATTAGCAGTGAAGCTAGCGCACTGTGGTGCATCAAGATTGACCAGAAAGGTTTTTGATTGTATGCCTTGCTGTCTCAGATTGACCGGTCCCGGAATGTTGAAACATTGGGACCCGGTCATGCCTAGCTTCAGCATTGTTTGTGTCATATCCTTTTCAGACATATGCACCGCATGGGAGTGGAGAGGGGACTCCGGCAACTGGCAGGGTTTGCGGTCCAGGGTTCGCCCCTGGGATAGCAATCTCATAGAGAAACGGGCCGGTTCCAGCCTTTGATCTATAGAAGTAGCAGTGTGCAGAATAACGAAAAAATCCCTAGAGTGTCCATCAGTGTCCTGTAGCTGTCTGAAAAAGTCTTGAAAACGCCTGTGGCGTACAAGAGGCGTGTTGTAACTGTGCGTCACACCATTGTGGGAAATTGTGCTGATGCGTCAGGTCGACCAAAATGTCGATTCGTTTCGGCCGCAACCTGGTGTATAGAAAATTCGCTGTTTTGACACAGGACGTGAGTTCCGTGTCCCTTGTGACTAACAAAAAGTTAGTGTGTGAGTTGGGAAAATGTTGTGAAAGATCATCATCTGTGAAATCCGTGAGTCCTTTCCAACTTTTGGGGGAACCATCAGTGGAGAAGGCGGCAGTGGCTTGAAGGACCACAAAGTCCTGCAGCCAATTAAATTGCATCATAAGGAGCTATTGTTCAGAGTCCATGAGTGCGGTCAGAAATTCAGGATCGTGCAGGGTTTTTTTGTTAGCACATAAATCAATGGCTGCCTGAATGTTCGCAGGGGTCATGGAGATCCCTGGTTCCGTAGCGGGGGGTGGGTGGTCAGCCGACCCTTGGGCTTCGGCTGGCTTTTTTTTCTTTTTGAGCGGAGAGACGCCCAAAGCGTTTGAGAGCTTGGAGTGAACATTTTCTCTCTGATGTAAGAGCACCTTTTGTTGCTGCATGACCTGTTCCTGCTGCTTAGAAATGACATCTGATACCTTAGAGTCAGGGTTGCAAAGCAGGTCGAAAATGGCCTTCTCTGCCTCCCCGATTTGCGAGTTTATGATGGTCCACTGCTTTTGAAGGCGAGTGGTATCCTCAGCGGTGACTTCGGTTCCAAGCTGTTCATGTTGACTTTCCACTTCCTTGGCTTGGGTGATGAGGTCAAAATAGTTCTTACGGGCTTTTAGAAGTGGGTTGTCCTCAGCAATCTCTAGCTGTTGTAAGGTCATTCGAATAGCGATGCCCAGATCATCGATAGATTGTGTTAGCCGCTGTCCGTAGGAGGCATTTTCAGGGCTGTTGAGGTGACCGGATTTCTCCAAGTTGCTCTTTTCGGTAAGTAGCGCGCTTCTCTTAGAAGTGAGATCCAGAATATTGTTTGCAGAGGAGAGTTGCAGACCGCTTGTCATAGGGTCGTCGCTCACGGCTTGTTCCATCATTTCGTCAACGATTTCTTTTGACCGCAACTGCGTAATTTGATTCAGGATGGTGATGAGGTGCTGAGAAAGCAAAGCTTTAGAGGCTGCAGTTAAAGGAGTCGTGAATGTTTTATTTGAGGTATTCCAGTTGCATTGCGACAGTAGTTGCGTCAAGGCTGCCTCGGTGAGCGGAGCCTGTCGGAGAACATCCTGTACGGATGCTGTCAGAGAGTCGGCACTGGCTGAGGTAATGGCTTGAAGTAGCTGCCGAATGGAGCTGTCATCGATTACTGGTACGGCAAATTCGTCCATGATTGTGACGTGGTCGGCTGGAGCACTCAGAAACAGCGAGCGAACCGTGCGAAGCGTCTGTCACAGTTGGCGGAGTTATTGGCCGAGAGAGTTTTGTAGGATGAAGTGTTGAAGAGCAGGGGGGTAGGTGATGAACCTCCACTCCCAATAGACGGCAGGCGGTAGTAGAAGTTGGTATAAGCAGTGCTTGAGTCCGAATTGAACTGGGTGATTTGTTCGGAATAGAAAGTCCGCAACCAGGTAGATCGGCCTGAAGCTGTCGACCAGATCTCTGTCCAGGAAGGCTGGAATGTTCCGTCCCAATCGAAATGCCTGCTGTTCGTGGGTCTCTTGCGTGTCGTGGGGTGTCGGCGGCGACGAGGGTGGTGATGGCGGCGAGGGCGGATGCCGGGCTATCTATGCCTCAATCTCCTCCCAGTGTTGCTGCACTTCCCAGTGTAAAGGTGACTCGGTGTTTAGGGGTGGCTGGGCGTTGTCAGTGCCTTGGGGCATGTCCCCGGGCAGGCATGGCATGAAAAGAATCGAAAAAAAATAGACACTCAGAAAGTGCAGGATTGGGGGGGGGGGGGGGCAAGGTCAGAGCTAGAGAGGGGTTGAGCTAGGGACCTAGTGGCAGAACTTTCGTTACCTTCGCTTCGCTACACTAACAGCAAATATGCTTGCCCTAGCCCCGCCCCTTAAGCACAACAGAAGTCTGGGCAGTTCCACGTTCCACGGACAGCACATTTACCGCGCGCGTCTGTGCGCTTCATTCCATCCACCCCCCCCTCGGGCAGAGTTACGGAAATGCCACGGGGGGGGGGGGGCATTTCCGCCAAACCATTGTATTGACCACCGGCTGCTTGTGCCCACATCGAGCGACGGCGCTCGGCCTCGAGGACCGCTTGCCATGAGGACTGGAAGCATGTCTCCCTACTCAGGGGGTCTGCTGGGTTAAGGGCTACCATAACCGGCGTCGGAGGATACGTTGCTACGAGACTGAGCAAACCGACACGCGCAGCGCATTTATTTGTCATCTCGCCACATTGCTGCCTGACCCTATTCTAACACTCGCGTACCCTCGGTATGTGGCCAGTTTGGCAACCACGTAAACTGCAAACAGCTCGGCCTGCTGCAAGGAGTCGATCTAGGGGGGGGGGCAACGCAAAGATTTACAAATGCCCTCTTTGCCCCACAATGCCCACACCAAACCCGGAGCCCTCCGGCGTAGCATCAGCGAAGACCTCCCACGGCTCCGCATCACAACTACCCAGGGGGTCAGCTGCCTGTGGTATACAGCAGAACAGCAAAACGGTCGACACCCCTTTAGCCACCCCTCGCCCGAATCGTCCCAGACCCCGCTGCATTGCAGCATAGGCGCGCCAAGAAGGCCCCCAATCCCGCATTTGGTCTACCCAGCCAACAAAGCTTTCCCAACAGTCGCCCCATAGTAGACGTGGGCAGCCGCCCATGACCCACAACCCACACCTAGGCCTAGAAGGCGCCCACCAGAGCGCCCAACACATTGTTGATGGTGGCTGCCCTTGTATCTATGGACTTGCCAATGAAGCTGAGTCGCTGTGTGGGGGTCAGCTCGCTCTTCTCCGCTATGAAACCCGCCCCCTGAAGGAGTGCTATGCAGTCCCGTGCAATGGGTAGGGTCCAAAGAGAAATGGTTCTGTGCCAGCGCTGGCAAAATGACTCCCAGGTGATACTGAAAAAAGGTTGATATTTTTTAAACCACAGACCTGCCAGTGAGTGAAAACCGCTAACCAGCCTAGCCGCCTGGCAGTACGTGCTTAGGGGGAATGTTTGCCCGGCGCGTGCCCGGCGCGCGCTCGGCGCGCGCCGAGCGCGAACTTTTTTTTTTTGACGAAGCTGCAATAGTTCTGCAATAGTTCCGCAGCAGTACGAGTCAATCTCAGGATCTAAGTACACTCTCATAACATACCATAGCTTCTCCCCCTGTAAAGGACAAGGATCAAGGATGACAAAGAAGGAGCAACTTATATTCCTACCTTGAGTATATCTGCAGAGCGACCTTGGGTCGCCACGAGTCATGTTTGGCCCTTGTCTTCTCACCTATGACAAGTTTTCTTTGGTCCAGGGACTTGCATGGGTGAGTCTGGTGATATTCTGATTCGCCCTGTTATCCTCCTAGTGGTACACGTCCGTTTGGCCCGTGGCGCCCGGCGCACTACCTTTCTATTAACTATCCCGACTTCAGCCCGAGATTTACCCTCTGATGGAGAAGGCCCCCCAAATAGACCATTGTGGACTGCACACCTTCCCTACAAAGCACGTTGCATAATTAGACAATAGCTGAGAATTCAACAACTCCAAATGTCATTTGTATTGTACTTAACAAACGGTACTTTGCCTTTACCTTTCCCATAGATTTCGCTATGGTAATGAGTACCCAAGCCGCAAGCAGTTTGGACGGCGTTTCCGCCTCACGTCACAAGAATCAAGCGCAAACTCAGTATTCGCTACATCACCCCTGCCTTCTCGGAGTCCCCATGGTGGGGACATATCAATATGGCTGCATTACCCCTCCTTTCTTGGGGTACCCATGGTGCCGAGAAATCAACCTAGTAAGGAGTGGGTGTGGTGGAAACGAGCAAAAAATGGAAGAAAATCGGTGAAACTGGGTGAGAATACAAATATACAATATCCCGAATGTGAAGGAAGCATCAAAATACCCGTTGCCAAACAACAATAATGCCCATAGTATCACAAAGTATGGGGTTCTAGGACGGCTAGACGTCCAAATAGTTGCGCTTAGTGCAGCCCCTAAAAAGTTCACCGGTGGGGCACGGGTCAAAACCGGCGTGCACCCGGCGCGTGCCCGGCGCGCTAACACTCCCCCTTAACTGAAAAGGCGGAGTTATCTTGCAAGCGAAAAGCAGTGTCAATTATGTCAAAAGCTCCTAGGTAAAATTGACAAGAGTGCAGTGCATGGTCCACCGTTTCGAGTTCTCCATCCAGGGCGCACCAAACCTGCAAAGCCTTCCATTTGGCCTGCCGGTGCCCGTGGTGGTGCCGGCCAGAGGTTGGGGCCATGACGCAACGGATACTGGGCTCGCATACGCCCCCGTGTCACAGGCGCATGGTCATCACCACTCAGTTCAATGTTTCGCCTCACTGCACCGCAGCGCTGCTCGGTTCTGTACCACTCCAGGTGGTTTATGATTGTGCGTTGGCTGCCTATACGTCTGGGTCAGCTCGCACCCACCGACCTCCCACAGTGCCGGTTAGTCTCTAACGCTCGCTCTGCGGGTCTCTCTCTCTCTCTGGCCTTCCTCCCTCCCTCTCTCTCTGTGTGTTTGTCTGGGGGTTTCGGGATGTTCGGTGTGTCTCTATCCCCCCCGGGGTTCGAACCCTCCTCTATGACACAGAAGAGGTGTGTTGTACCCACTGTACTACGAAGAGATGCTTTCTGCTCTTTAGCGCTAACCTGTTCCGCTCTCTATCCGTGTATCCGCTCTCTATCCGTGTCTCCCTCTCTCTCTCTCTGTGTCTCGCTCTCTGTCTCGCTCTCTCTCCCCCTCCTCGCCCCTCTTTTGCTCCCTCTCCTCACCCCCCCCAGGGATTTTTCTTGTGCCTCTGCTGCTTCTTACACCCCCCTGATTGCTGTCCCCTGTCAGGCATATCGCCGTTCACACGGCGGTGTGTTCAGCAGCGTGTAGAGGAACCGCACGGCGTCTCCGGATACCGGGTCTGTTTGCCTGAAGACCATTCTTTGGAACACCCTTAAGAGGTCAGCTTGGCCCGTCAGCCACACATGCAGGCAGTCTCCATTGCTGCTCACAGAGGAGGGCGCCGCTGTGTGTCCCTCTGCCATCGGACAGTGGAGGATTGCCTCCCATTGGAACGGATGCCACTTGCCTGCACTTTTAGGTCGCCACTGAACTTGCATGTTCGTCAGAGCCTGTGTCTTCAGGGTCCAATTAATTTGGACCATCACCGAGTAGAGTTCTTGGTTGCTCATCAGCAATGGCTCTCCATGATTGTCCACAATTTCACAGTGCATCCTGGTGCTGTGTGGTTGGTCCAGTCGGAGCCAGATCTGCTGATTGCGGGCTCAGGCCATAGTGGTCAGCTCGGCATTGACTGCCGTCAACCCGTCTTCCGCTATGGAGTCTAGCTGGCTCAGTGCTTGCACCTTGAAACGCCGGCGTTCTTGTTGGGGCTTGACCTTCTTTGGAGCTGGTTGAATTTGTGTGTAGGGGCCATGTCGTTGCTGGTGTGGCCCCTGTTTCTTCCATGGCCTTTCCGGCGGCATCACGCCAGGAAGCTCTTCCGCGACAGGACGCGGGGTTTGTGCTTGTGCTCTGCCTTTGCCGTTGCCAAGCCTTTGTGCTTCTGTACTTCGCAACAGAACGTGGGGCTCGTGTCAAAATTCCCCTACGTCAGGACGCAAATTTCGGGCGCTCTGACATTTGTGGGTTTGAAACCTGTGGAAATTCCGCAGTCACGATGCGGGGATCACGGGCTAAGGTGCTAACGACCTTGTCCAGGGTTTTGGTTTTTCCTGAACTTTCGCCTCTTACGCTGTCGCCTTGTGTCACTCACATCCGTGCTGAAGGACAGTGTTTCCGCTGCAGACATTTCTTCCACCCAGCCTCCCACACGCACGTAACCTGCCTCTATTTCCTCACTGCCCAAACTGCACGAGTTGCATAATTCTGTTCCGCGTGGTGCCGGCTCCCCGGAGGCTTCCCTTGTCAGTTCATCACTATCCATGGGTACCATGCCCAGGGACCACCACAGTGCTTTGGTGTCCTATGACTCGGACCCTGACCCTCCTCTCAATCCCACCGTGGATTCTGACCCGGATGATGATTGTTGTGTGACTTGCTGGGACCACAACGGGCTCGAGCACATGCCTTCCATCGCCAATATGTTCGCCACCTCATTCCCCTGCACGTTGACATGTGCTGTGACGTGCTCCCACCTGACTTCTCTTCCTGGTTTTGCCATTTCCTGGAGCAGCATTTCCCAGACTTGCACGTGGACCTGCAGTTTGCCTGATGTTGTCGTCCACCCTTTTGACTTCCAGTGTTGTTCCCTGCCGGTCGCTCCCAGTTGCAGGTACTGTGAGTCGGTGAGGATTGCCCATTTGGGCACCCAGAACCCCTGTAGGGTTTCCAGTGCTGCCCAGAGTTCCGCTCCGTTGTTTGTTTGCCTGTGGCGTGTCGGTACATAGCCGCAGAAACGCACTTTAGGCCCTTGCTCATCTTCCGTTGCGAAAACACCAAAGCCACCTGCCCTGCGCATGTCTTTGTGGCTCAATCTCTTTGATGACCCGTCTGTGTACACAACCCTGTACCCTTCCGCAACCAACTCTGCAATCAGGTCTTGTACTCCTTGAAGCACTCCCGGGCCTGCCTACCTCGGGCGCTTGGGGCGTGATTCCGATTACCCGTGCCAGTTGCATGTGCCGGCGCTCCGTTCTTGCGTGAAACACTCCGTGTGTGTTTGCCACCACGCACTTAACCCCCTGTTTACACGTACTTCCCCTTGTCGTGGCTGCACTCCCGTATCCCGGAGTTGCTCCAGCGACTGCTTGAAACCTCTTCACTGCTCCCTGCGTTCTCTTGAGTAAAACCCAATCCATTCACACAGCTCCCGGAGCCAGGTTGTCAGATATGATGTGAACACTGGTGACGCTCCTGCCTTGACTTCGCATCGATACCGCCAGTGGGCACTTCTTGCCGACCACATTGCCCAGCCTTGGTCTGTACTCAGCAACCACTCCTGTTGGTTGAATTCCATGTCCCGGACTGGAGACTGTATCACCGCCGCCACCGCTTTGAACATGGAGCACTCGACCATAGCGTGCTTGACCGACTCCTTCTGCGAACATATTGGGCACTTGTCCGTGCCCGATCTCTTGTAGACCCTTTCATGGACCGTTAGTTTGTGCCACAGCACTTTTAGTGCGAAGTCCTTCACCCTTGGCGGTAGCTGTGCGTTTGTCCACTGCCCCCACACTTCGGGTGTTTGTGGATCGCGTACCCTCGGTTGTGAGGCGTAGAATTGAAGCAGCCATGCCCTGGTCCAGTTTTGGACATGGACTGTGGGGGTATCAAAGCCCCCTTGCGATGGGATTTTGCTCGGGAGCCTTCCGCCATGATTGTATACCCCCTTCCATGTTTGAGGCAGTGCATTCAATAGCCTCACATCTTCCAGAGACTGAAATTGACCCCACGTCCGTACGCTCGCCGGATCATTTTCACGTTGTAGTAGGAGCAGTTGAACTCATTCCGGAAGTAGACAGAGTGCCACAGTGGCAACTGGTCCCTGTTTTTCGGGGGGGCCACCTGCGGGGCCACCCGCTGGATAAATGAGTGCGCCTTCGCCGACCATCCAAGGAACGTTAGTCCCGCGGTTCGAACCATGCCCAGCTGGATATATGGAAGGTTGTCTTTGGACGGTGTAAACCCAATTGACGCCACCCATGCATAGAAGGTCTCCACTGCCTTGTTGGGATATTTGTGAGGCTCTCCCAATAGGCTGACAAACGGAGCACGGGGGGGGGGGGGGATGACATCAGGTTTTCAAATAACCAGCACGATCTTGACCTCATGCTAGACCCACCAAGTTTAAATCATTGCCATGTTCCACAATCACAATTGTTTTGCCATGCTGCTCCCACAGCGCAAACCAGCTCTGCACCGAATGTTGCGTTGAGGTCAGCACACAAGCACAGCTATTGAATGTATCTTGGGCAGTTTGGGTTAGCCTGCTTATCCCCCGCAGCCACAACAAGACCACCACAACCTTGTCCCGTGCTTGCAACCCATTGGCAAAAACAAAATCAACCCCCGGTGTCCCAATCATGGTTCGCTCGGGCACCGGTTTAGGCCCTTCGGTGCATCCCAATCAGCCCCGAGGTACAGAAGATTCGAACCAACAACTATGCCCCATTACCTACGTCGAATACTGATAGGGTAGCCTGCAGGTGTACCAGAAAAGGTATGGGACCCGGAAAACCCATTTGAGCAGAGGCAAAGAAAGTCCCCACCCGACCAAGGTAGAACGACAGTCCCTATCAACAAAACTCACTGAACCCACTAGGTAAGCATATCACGAACAATGTTGTCTACAGGGCAACAATGTTTTGCACACCACAGTGCAAAGAAGAGTGAATGGTGCTTTGGCAAGCACCACTAAGGGGGCCTAGCTGGTGCTATACGGCTCCCTATGGCTTAAGGCGTACCCCCATTGTCGCCAAAATGATCACATCACAACGGCCCAAGGGTCCCTGGGAGTCGGCGGACAAAAAAAAATTGGAAAACGGCCAAAAACTATAAGGCCGACAATCTACAGCATGCGCCGTAGTTGCGGCGGTGTGCAACGGCTCGCCATAGGAGTAGATTGTTTTACAGACAGTAGCCATGGTTGGCTGGACTCGAATTTTGTGATGTAAGCCGTGGTCTTTAAAATCATTTCATACATGTTTGGTCGTCACGAATCGGGACAGTTTGGCACCAGGGGAGGTGGCCGAGCGAGTGGAACCCCCGGAAATCACACTTAGAAACAAGCAACCCCGCCTGGGTGAAAAAGGTGAGGCAAGGGCCGGTTCGCTTGCGCGCTTCTTTCCTCCCAATATGTTTTCAGGAACAACGGTGAAGACAGAATCTGAAGTGAAGAATGAATCACCGAGCCGCCCAACGCAATCTGTGCAGGGAGTGATCATCACTGGGGGTCAGCACAAGCAATCACCACTGGGGAGGCCACAACCAAGGCACCTTAGCGAGCCGTCTGCACAGGGGACACCCAAACCGAGGGGTCTCCACACACAATCCACGCTGGAGCAGCTAGAATCAAGGCACTTCGACGAACAATCTGCACAAGGGACATCCCCAGCGGTCGGCAGGGAGTGGGGGAAAATGTTATGGTACCAGATCTGCACACAACGGAATTCATACTGTGGTTGGACATGGTCATGGAACCAATAGGGGAGCACAAGGAGGCCAACAAGAGGACACAGGCCTCTGGGTCATCAAACCAGGATGGAGTCCCACAACGAGAAGAGGGAGATGAGCGACCAAAGAGGCCCGAGCCTGAGCCCAAAATAAGGCAGGGGCACGGAGTCATCCTTGCCTTGACGGAGCAGCCACCAAGCTGCCCGCCCGAAGAATGCTGAGAGAGTAACTGCTAGGGTACGGGCCCAAATCCCGCTACATACAAAAGACAAACAACCACAATGGACGGGGAAAGTGAGGACTCAGGGGAAATACCAGTGCGGGCTAAGTGGCAAACCTGCACTGGGCATGACTCCTTTGTCCAGCCGCTACCCTGAAGTTGTTCTGCGATGACTTCCAGCTTCGGAAGTTAAGCCTAATTTGAAGGTTTCGGTACTAAGGTGGGACACCACCTGACGATGTACCGAGTCGCCAAGTGATACTATGCATGCGACGTGATCAACTCGGAGACATTGGACAAAAATATCCCTGCCGTCCGAGACCACGTAGTGGAAAGGACGTTGGAACTGGGGTGGCACATCGTGGCAGTACAGGCCGATGGAAAAGAGGAGATCAAATGAAGTACGTGGAGCTAGTGGGACAAGTGAAGCGCGTGCAATCGCTGCTGCTACTGCGAGACGAGGAGGAGTCCGGGTCGGAGGACCCCCTCTTTCCCCTTTCACGTTGGGAGGACTTGCGCACCTGCTTCTCCTTTCGACGCTCCTTTTTGCGTTGTTTCTTTTCTTTGTGCCTTTGATTCTTATTATGCTCCTTGATTTTCGCTTTTAAGGCACCCTTTCCCGATTTGTCGCACTCCAGGACAATTTTCCAGGTGTCGTCCACCACTACCCCAATATCTGTTTCTAACTCCCTCTCGTCCGCCTCCATGAGCCCCTGCCGAGTTTTTGAGTCCAACGCGGTGCTCCCGGTCATTTCCTCGGCCACCGGGCATTCTTGTAGCTGGGCTCCTTGTGCGTCATCTCGGGGCGTACGTCGTCCTCCTCCCCAACCCCATCACCCGGGGCAGTACCCATGGGCACCTGGTCTCCCTTCCTCTCCACATCGACCGCCATGCGTGAGACTTTTTTGGCCTCCGGGGCTTTCTTCGGCGCTGACCTCCCTCCATGTTGCACACCCGCATACTTTAATCCTCCAAATCTCACCGGATCTTTGGAGACCAAGTCACAGATGGCTAAACTGACAGCAACAGCATCGGGCGTTACGTTGAAAGATGTGACTTCTGTGCCCCACACTAGGGTAAGACCGTACAGCGGGGCATCCATATACTTCTGGTGTTCAGCGGACTGGAAAGAGACCCCCGGTGCCTCATGGTAGGCCCGGGCCATATCCGAGGGTCCCCGGGAACCCCCTTCTGGGCCCCATCCCACCACACCGGCCATGAGTACTTCCACTTTGTGCTGCAAGGGGGACCATGTATGCCATCCACGGGGTTTGCAGCAGGTGAGCCCGCGCATTGGATTTCACCACGAGGCTGTCGTCCTTCCGATGTGTCCAGTCCCAAGCCCCTTCGTTGGTCACCTAAGCCCCCCCCCCCGCACACAAAAACAATAAAAAGACTGGGGAGGGAGCAAGAATGGCGGGGGGGGGGGGGGCAGCAAGGTCTGAGCTGGGGAGGGGTTGAGCTGTGCCCTCGGTGGCAAAACTTTCGTTACATTCACTTCGCTACACTAACAGCAGACAAAATCAGAAGTGGCTGCCTCACCCCTACCTTCTCGGGGGCCCAAAAGAGGGCAAAAATGCTATGTCACCCCTGCATTCTCAGGGGTCCCCAAACAAAGGGGGACAAATTTTGAAGTGGTTGCCTCACCCTTGCCTTCTCGGGGGCCCAAAAGAGGGCGGAAATGCTACGTCACCCCTGCATTCTCACGGGTCCCCAAACAAAGGGGGACAAAATCAGAAGTGGCTGCCTCACCCCTTGCCGTCTCGAGGGCCCAAAAGAGGGCAGAAATGCTACGTCACCCCTACATTCTCATTCTCAGGGGTCCCCAAACAAGGGGGGGGGGGGGGGCAAAATCAGAAGTGGCTGCCTCCCCCCTGCCTTCTTGGGGGGTCCCAAAGAGGGCGGAAATGCTACGTCACCCCTGCATTCTTGTGGGTCCCCAACAAAGAGGACAAAATCAGAAGTCAAAACCTACGCTAGGGGTCACAATGATGCCCCTAGTAAGCAAAGCATGGGTCTCTAGTACGGCCACACACCGAGATAGTTGCACTGCGCTAAGTGCGCTCCCTTAGTGCACCCCCTACAAGGTCACCGCTGGGACACGGGTCCAAAAAGATGCCCGGCGCGCTAACGCCCCCCCTACATGTTGGCCAACGGTCCGTCCTCTGAGATGTGGCCTGATTTGTTAAACCTAACTACCTCTTGGGGGGGGGGGGGGGATTAATGGTCTTTACTTGCCCCTTGTCTTTTTGGGGCCTTCACACATTTTGTGTTGGGCAACGCCTACAAGAAATGGTTGCCCAGGACATGGGTACCCGTAGACCTTGACATCCGTTCTTACATCATTCTTTCTCAACCTTTTTTCCGAAACATTTCCACTGCAGCAACATTTTTGGGCTTGAGGTTGCCTCACTCGCACCGAGCGCTTTTGTAGACATGTCATTCACCAATGTACTACACCTATTTTTCAGGCAGGGGCGCGGTGGCCTACAGGGTTGGCATGCAACAACGGTGCACTTCACTCCATGGACCTGTACCCTATCTAGTTTTGGTGTGTCCTTTTTGAGTGACCACTACTCGTTGAGTTGGCGCCACCGTCGCTTTTTGTAAACCAATCTGACACCTCAGAAAATGATTCGGGGACGGCAAGGGGTGCGATACTTTCAAATTGCTTTTTGCAGTCCATCTCCGTTAGGGATGAGGCGCCCTTTTGTGAGACAAACCGAGACCAGCCTGACAGCTGTATGACACACTTTGTGAGAGAAACCAACGAAGCGACGACCAATGTGGACGAGCACAGGCAGGCAGTCAAAAGGCTCTGGCTTCAAAACACCTCATCAGCCCATCAAAACAGGGAAAGTCATGTAGCTAGGCGCCTTTCGAAAAAAATAGACACTCAGAAAGTCACTCACACACACACACACACACACACACACCTCAGCCCCACAGGTCAGCTTTTGCATGTCTGTCCCCTCCATCACATGCACGTGCAAACTGACACTGCGAAAAGCTGCACTTGAGCACACGCTTGAAGAGACTTGAATGGACTGCAGACCCACACCCCAACACGCAAAGGACAACTCCAAGTCTTGCAAAGGTATTGCACTGCGTCATGGGAAATGTACGTGTCGCTTCTTACGCATAGGGACTTCAGATCATATATACCTATATACAACGCATCATTGCTGCCTGTCCCTGATTCCAGCATTGTGCAGAATGTCCACTGTTCGGCCAGCCAGGCTGTCTGTATGTGCATTTGAGGGGGAACACCACAGAATAGAAGGTAAGCCACCATACATCTGCTGGATAAAATATATAGAACAGTAGATTACAAAGACCAGGCAGCTCGTCGCGGACGAAATGCCGGGTCATCCCCCCCTCAGAACCTCCCTCCGGGCAGCACTTGGCATTTGCCCTCAGCGAGCCCTGGTTCTCGCAGGTGGCCGGCCCGTGTCCAGTGACACACTTGCACACACACAAACACACACACTCTCTCTCTCTTGTGCAGGAACCAACAAGTAAACCACTTATGTCACCAGAGATCGGCACGACGCGGGCACAGTGGATCTGTTAGCACCAGAAATACCTCGTCAGGCCAGTGAGCAATCAAAACAAGACAAAAGCAATAATCATTGATCGTATCATGATGTCAAGGCGAGGCGCGTTTCGGAAAAAAAAAATAGACACTCAGAAACACACACACACACACACACACACACACACACACGTTGAGAACTGCGAGACAAGAACAAAGCAAGAAAAGCGGTTGAAAGAAAACTCCTCAGGAACAGCACAGCTGTCCTAGACAGCTTTCGGTCTGTTGGTAGAGAATGAGCAAATGCACTTCTGGACAGTGGGTTGTCTCCTCACCTTCCCCCCCCCCCCCACACACACACGTGTGCCAAGCATGGGGCACGTAACTGTGACTTGTCCGCCTCCGCGCAGTGCAGCCCTCTCCCACCACAAAAGGCACCGACTCCGCCCTTTCAGTTGACGAAGCACCTCCGGTGTGACGTCGCAATGACATCATCAACATCACAAAGGGGCAAGCCGCCGCACCAAACGGCCCCGGTCGCGTCCGGGTGCACGCCGTGTGTCCCGGTCATTCCCCTCTTCACCTGCCCCCCACCCCAACATACACAACGGAGGAGGGGGAGGGGGGCACTGACCACCAAGCACTCTCCTGAAACGACCCGTCCAGGAGAACCATGAAACGGCCGTCTTGGCAGTTTAGAAGGGGCCATCGAATCGAAGCAGCGCTTGGGGTGGCTGTCAAGCGAAACGGTGGTGACAGACCAACCGTCCACGTGGTTAACTGCCGAGCGCCCGTCGCCAACCAGAGCCATGAGGCGGAAAAAGTTTCTCACGAGGAACCCCCCGACCCCATTCCCCCACACCATCTGCCCCAGCCCCGCCACAGCTCCACGCAATCAAACAAAAGCCCAAAAAAGAAAAAATAAATAAAACGTTAAAAAGAATTCCAAACAAATTCCTAAAACTTGGCGCAACCGCACGGAAGGCCAGTCCATTGCATGGGGCTGGACAAATCCGGTTCTGGGCCCCCGCTGCACTCGGCCCCTCGAACCCACACAACATGTCCAGCGTCTTCCGGCGGCCACGAGCTTCATGCAGCTGAGGCGTATCCCAGTTCCTGACCTGCACGGTCAGTGTGGCCACAGATTCTGCACCTCCTACGCATTCGCAGGAGGCCGTACCTGTCATGACCTGAAAGGAGGCCACGGCACTCGCATCAGCCCCCTCTGCAGAATGCGCTGCGGCGGGGCCATGCCCTTCCCTGACAACCAGGACCCCAGTATTCCGGCGGCCTGGGGGTACCCTCCGGTCTTACAGAGAGGGTGTTGTTGCGCCAAAACGGTGGTGACAGACCAACCGTCCACGTGGTTAACTGCCGAGCGCCCGTCGCCAACCAGAGCCATGAGGCGGAAAAAGTTTCTCACGAGGAACCCCCCGACCCCATTCCCCCACACCATCCGCCCCAGCCCCGCCACAGCTCCACGCAATCAAACAAAAGCCCCAAAAAAGAAGAAATACATAAAATGTCCGCGCGCACACCGCGTCCGCACCGTCTCAACGATTAGTGGCCAAACGCCGGTGCACCGTCCCGAGATGCACGCACCCAAACAGCCCATGGAACCCGCTTCGTTGCACACCACATGTCTCCCTGGGCTCCTTTTTTACGGTTGCCAATAAATCCCCGAGGCTTCAGGGCAGTATTTGGTTTTTCCTGGAGGCCTCTTGATGGTTGAATATATCATTAGGAGGGTCGCCCGATCCACCCGATGTTTGCAGCGCGCGCGCGCCGTGGCAGGAGCGCCCTCGCACACACGGAACTCTCTTGCATTTATTTACAGAGGTCATGCTCAATCCCCAGCGCTGTGCTGCACTGCGGGGTAGCAGACCACACGTCCACGCTCAGTGGGCAAGCACCGGAACAGCACATTCCACCATCCCACCATTCCACACGGGACTTAGCGGGGGCCTGTGCCACAGAGGGTCAGCAAAACTGCCGCTTCTGGGCGTAGGCACTGGTGCAGGTTCTGGGGAGGCAATCATCCACGTTGCTTGTCCCGAGACGTGACGGCACTGCGGTACGTGAGAGTGGGACAGTCGTCCCTCTGCTCCCGCAGGGCTGTCCTTAGGGGGGGGGGGGGCATTGAGGCGGAGTGAAGATGCCGGTTGGTGCTCCCCGGGCTTCCTCTACGCGCGGATGGGGGGGTGGGGGGGGTCCGCCCGTGGGCGTGGGGGTGAGGGGGGCGGGTCCAGACAGTGCGGGAGGTGCTGGGCAGCCCGCTCATGTTGCCACCGCGACGACGCCCCCGTTTTGGAACTGCCCCCACCCGCCGGCAGCATGACTTTGGGGGGCGGCGCCTGGCAGTTCGCCTCCCCCACGGGCACATATCTCGGTTTTCGGCGGGGACGGGGGGTAGATGGGGGGTGGATGGGGGGGGGGGGATTCATCGGGAAGGGTTTCTGTTCGAGGGGAGGGGGGGGGGGGATAGAAATTTGTTCACACAGACTTGCTCCCTCCCCTGTACCTTTGAACCCGCGTGGCTCACCCCCCCCCCCCAGTCACTGCCCCAGGGGGTCATACCGGCGCAGCCCCCGGAGCAGGCCATGGCTTACCGTTACTGGGGGATGGCAGCCTGGGCCACCCCCCCACCCCCCCACATCAGTTTTCCTCCGGAGAAAAATGAATTTTATCGAAGGGGTCCGAAATTGTCGGTCGACTTTAGGTACACAAACTGCCCCCTTTTTTTTTGCCTCTGACCCCCCCCCCCCCCAGTACAGCTCACGGTCACCACTACGCCGTGGCCTGCCCCCCGAGCCCCCCCTCAGGCCAAGGCCGGGGCGACGGTCACGTCCGCGCAGTTCGACCAGACCTGCGCCGTCTCCTCGCAGTCCCACCGCCACCCCAGCACGTACTCCCCCGGGGGCAGGCCCGCGGGCACCCGCACCCGGTCCACGATCACGCCGCCGGTCCAGTCCCCGGAGCACCGCCCCTCCACGTCCCCCGCCCGCGCCTTGGGCTCGATCCGGTGCCACGGGGGCATCCCCTCCGCGCAGACCGGGTCGAACGCGCGGCACGCGCGACCCACCGCGGGCGGCCGGCACCCGGTGTCGCTGGCCGGCTCCCCGGACCCCCGGGCCTCGTCGTCGATGCGGGGGATGGGGTTGCGGGCCCACATGGACCCCGGCGGGTGCGTCCCCGTCGCGACGTACGTGCCGTTGAAGTGCAGCTCCGTGCCGTCGTTCCAGCGGAGGGTGGACGTGCCTGCGGGCGGCGGAGGACCGGGGGGTGGGGCTGCAGGAGGCAGCACGGAGTGCGCGGAGGCTGAGTGGCGGCGGAAGGGGGGCTGTGCAGGGGGGCGTAGACTGGGATTTGGGGCCCGGCCGCGGCCGGCCGGGCATCCGAAACGGCCGTAATTCGGTCTGCGCGCGTCGTGATTGGCCGAAACATTGACGATCTGATCCGCGCTTACGAGCTCTGGATTTTGTTTTCCGGAAACATTTGCTCAAAATGCACGTAGCCCCGGGAAATCGCGATTTACCACATTTGTTGTGTCACATGCATTCCAAACCAGGGCCACGGGGTCCGGGGGGTCCTCGCCGCCGTTGACGGGCTATTATCAGGGCAAGCAGGTCTACACTAAAGCAGACCCCGCATTTGTAACCGACAGTAACCGCCCCCAACCGCTTTGGCAACCTCCTCCAACCGCCTGCCTAACCGCTTCTGGGGCCGCCGCTGTGGGGGAATGTTTGCCCGGCGCGCTACCTTTCTATTAACTATCCCGACTTCAGCCCGAGATTTACCCTCTGATGGAGAAGGCCCCCCAAATAGACCATGATGGACTGCGCAACTTCCCTACAAAGCACGTTGCATTATTAGACAATAGCTGTGAATTCAACAACTCCAAATGTCATTTGTATTGTACTAAACAAACGGTACTTTGCCTTCACCTTTCGCATAGATTTCGCTGTGGTAATGAGTCCCCAAGCCGCAAGCAGTTTGGACGGCGTTTCTGCCTCAC
Source organism: Eutreptiella sp. 'Long Island Sound 2002' (assembly GCA_964036045.1). Taxonomy (NCBI): domain Eukaryota; phylum Euglenozoa; class Euglenophyceae; order Eutreptiales; family Eutreptiaceae; genus Eutreptiella; species Eutreptiella sp. 'Long Island Sound 2002'. Next base: position 8,890,182 of record OZ038396.1, on the reverse strand, counting down.
GTCACAAGAACCAAGCGCAAACTCAGTATTCGCTACATCACCCCTGCCTTCTCGGGGTCCCCATGGTGTGGTGGAAACGAGCAAAAAATGGAAGAAAATCGGTGAAACTGGGTGAGAATACAAATATACCATATCCCGAACGTGAAAGAAGCATCAAAATACCCGTTGTCAAACAACAATAATGCCCATAGTATCACAAAGTATGGGGTTCTAGGATGGCTAGCCGTCCAAATAGTTGCACTGCGCACGCACTGCGCTTAGTGCACCCCCTAAAAGGTCACCGGTGGGGCACGGGTCAAAAAAGATGCCCGGCGCACTAACGTTCCCCCTGAGGCCCCTTCCCTTGCAATGCATCCCTGGGGCGGGGGGGGGGGGGGGGTAATGGCACTCAAATGTTTGGGGGGCACCTCCGCCAATTCCATAGCACCGGCAACACACGGACATGCCTGTGAAGTTCAAGGGGTACCGCTGGAAGCAGGCCTCCGTCAAGGGCTCGCCCGCCGGGCACAGGCGGTAGCTGTACCCGCCCCCGTGGTTGTACCGGATGCCCCACGCGACCTCCGCCGCCGCGCCCGCCACCCACACCGTGCCCGACCGCAGGGGCCGCAGCACCGCGCTGCCGAGGTCGCCCTGCCCGGCGAATCGGGTCCGGGCGAAGACAGCGGCGTCCCCGCTCTTCGGGGACGGCGACCCGCCGGCCATGCCGCAGGCGTCCGCCACGGGGGCCGTGCCCGGGGCCCGCCAGGGGTTGTACCGATAGACGTCGTCAGGGGAGCCCGCGGCCGCGTGGACGTTCATCGTGCGGAGCCTGGGGTCGTTGAGCGTGGGCTTTGCGGTGGGGCTCTTGCAGAGGCTCGTGTTGGTGTGCCCGTGGAGACCTGTGCAGGTCGCCCGCGCGCAGGTCAATAAGGCGCTCCACACATGCACGTCGCGGTATGCATAGCCCGCCACCCCCCCTTCCCCGTGTCAAGCGAACAATGAATTCCTCAAATAATCCGGTCCGCACACCGGGTGTTCGTTGGACACGCGGTCCGGTGCGCGCGCGATGTGAGGAAACTCGCATGGCACCTCCGTAACCACAAGATACAGAGCCTATACAAGGCACAAAGAGGGGAGGCTTCGGATTAGCACTTTCGGAGTAGAAGCCCTTCTTACGGTCCCTTTTGATCCGAAAACGCATGTAGAGCGGCCACGGGACGCAACTGCAGTGCAGCAATGTTCGGCAGTACGTGTGGCATACACTGTGATGCAAATACATACATACGTGTTTGCCCAGTGGCCACGGATTGCAATCACAGGATGCTTGCCCAAACCTTCGTGGAGTGCAAACACAACACAACTGGTGGGGGTGAACCGCCACTGGCAAGGGGATACGCCCGCAGCTTAGTGGTCTCAGGCATGACTGCCACACACGGCGCCCTGCGTTCGAACCCAGCCCACCCACTGACGGGCACGCGGAGGAGGTCCTCAGATGGGGCGTGTTCGAACCCGGGGGAGGCTACCCAGTCCAACCGCTCGAGCCGTAACTCAGTGGCCAACCACCTGGATCTCTGGCACGGAGCCCAGGTTCGAACCCAACCATCGGAGACACCCCGCCTGCGGTGTACGGGGCTACAAGGTTGCTGCATCGGTGTCTGCGGCTCCGTAATGACCGCCGGCGGCAGTAAGAAACAAAAGCAAACCCAGGCCACTTCTGCAGGGTTCAGGTGCCGGCAGCTGTCCGTGTCCACGTCCTCAACCTACAGCGCTACACCGCGGCGCACCCTGACTGGTCGTCCCACTCCCCCCACCTAATGGAAGTTGCCCGCCTTAACGAACAGATCCGGGCAGCATGGGACGTCATCCTCCTCGAAAAGGATGTGGGATTGGCACCGCTACCCCATGTCCAGGCCCCTTCTGCAAGGGTCCCTTCTATGTGGCGCCGGGTTTGCGCCCCTTCTGCAGGTACCATAGCCAGGCCCCAGGGGACGGTATCCGGGCTGTGCTGCAGGGGAAAAGGTCCAAGCGCTTCTGCAACATGAAGTGTGTGAGGCCCTGCTGCAGGGTCCCGTGTCGGGACCCGGGGGGTTCGTTGGGGACCCTCCAATACCTCAGCCGCGCGACCCACCCACCAACACCAGGACCACTTTCTCGAGGGGAAGATTAGGAGAGACGGGACCCGGGGGACTCTCCTAATCTTCGCGCTTGATATGCACGTTCATGTATGACAGTATGTCCAGTCACTTGCACGTGACACAGTGTGTGACACGCCACAAGCACGTCCCGCACGGTATCGTGCACACGCGACACTCAACGGTGCGTTAGGGTTTCGTGTTTCGACGAGATGCCTGGAGGTTCCCCACGCCCACAGGTCTGTACCATCCGTCAAACTGAACCTAAGCTCCACCTTCACTTGGCCGTGTGGTGTCTGCCACAACCTCCAGCCTACATATTACTGCACAAGGGGTGTTGAGACCATCCGGTTTGCGCTGCCAGCTCGCATCAAGCTGGCACTTCGTCGGCCAACCTACTGCAGGGAGGGGCCACAATGGGTCAGGTTTGCTTCACCGCAATTAGCTCCAACCGCGCCTGCCCCACGGTCTTCATTGCTCTCAGTTCAGTGTTCCAGATCATTGTTCTCTGTGCTTGCTGTCCGAGTGTTCAATGGCTGGGGTTGAGGGCCAAGGTCCCTTCCTCCCTGCGGCACTGTACCAGGTCAGCTGTCGCCTGTTGGGCTGTAGGTTGGCAAACATGCAGCCAGGCTCACGCCCGTACGCCTGGCCGTTTTTTCTATAGGGCAGGGACGGGGATGGGGGGATTGCGATCTGGGAGGATGCAATCCAATTGCGAAAAAATTGCAAAAAATTGCGAAAAAATTGCGGTGCCGCAACCAAACCTCCCGAAGCCTCAAGGAGCAACACTTCTGCACAGGTGGCTCAGAATGTTTCCGCGTCTCTCCAAACAAAAATTGCGAAAAAATTGCGAAAAATGGCGGGAAATTGCGGAAATTTGCGGGGGAAAAAATGCGAACGGAAACCCCCCCCCCCCCGCCGCCTACTGTGTGCTCACCCTTTAGTCTTAGGGAACATGGTGGGAGAGACCTGTGCAGGCGGGGCACCCGATGGTGCAGCCCTGCGAGAACCACAGGCACGCCTGCCCGCCGCCCGCGGCCCGGGCACTAGCCGCGGCCGCGCACCCCCCGGCGTTGTCAGCGCAGTTGCACCCGTCGCTCCCCCAGGGCCACTTGCCATTGGCAAACAGCGGGAGGTGGCGGTCCACGGCGTTGCGGCTCGGCGGGTGGACGAGCATGCCGTGCCCCGACACCGCGACGGAGGCGGCCAGCAGCAGCAGCGCGAGCACATGCCATAGGCTCCGGGCCATGCTGGCTACGACGTGAGAAGGTGCGGGGGCGAGGCGACCGGAGACTGGGTGCGGGCCACAGGGGGTGACCCAGTTCACTTATGGACCCTGGTCAAGGATGCCCATGTCCATCGGGGCCATGAGCAACGGATACAGGACTCGCATACACCCCCGTGACACACGCATATGGTAATCGTCACCACTCTCAGTTCATTGTTTTACCTGCTGCACTGCAGCACACATCAACTGAGGCCGAATGTTGCTTGGCCCGCTGTGGGTAAGAGCATACACCCGTATCCATCGGGGGGGGGGGGGGATGAGCAACGGATACTGAGCTCGCATATACCCCCGTGTAACAGGCATATGGTAATCGTCACCACTCTCAGTACATTGTTTTACCTGCTGCACTGCAGCACACATCAAATGAGGCCGAATGTTGCTTGGCCCGCTGCGGGTAAGAGCATACACCGGGGTATCCATCGCGGGGGGGGGGATGAGCAACGGATACTGAGCTCGCATATACCCCCGTGTCACAGGCATATGGTCACAGCTATGAATCTCAGTACATTGTTTTGACTTGCTGCACTGCAGTGCAAAGCAGATCAGTGCCGATTGTTGCCTTGAGTTCGCCGTACACTATGGCTATTGATTGTTGCATGGGCTGTCTGGGTGGGAGAGGGGCAGGGGGCGTGATCTGGCGGACCCCCCCCCTCCCAGGCCAAACCACCCACCCACCCACCCACCCCAAACCCAAGAAATTTTCCTCTGGGGAAAAATGAAATTTTCAATAGGGAACCAAAAGTGAGAGGCACAGTTCGCGTACACAAGGTCTACTGTTTGTGGTACCCCTCACCCCCTCAAAGGTAGAGCATCAAAGTCGACACAGTGGCATTCGGGGTCGGCCAGGGTCCCTCCCAGTTCTGAGGAAGACCATGTGTCACGCCGATGGGATTATTTTGGTGGGCGGGGTTCAGAATAAGATGAGCTGGCGTAGCCCGCTCACTTCACAGTACTCAAGATAACCTCTCGGAATCAAGGTTCGGAGTTGTCCAGTGCTACAATGATCCCACGATGGCTGTGGTAGCGGATCTGACACGTAGTGAGGATTAACTGAGTTTGAAACCAGGTTATGCATTGGGAGACTGCCACGCCCGTAGGCTTCCCGGTGTGCACAAGGCACAATGACTGTAGGCTGAAGAAGACAGCGGTGTGAAGACTGAAGGCTGAGGGGGAATGTTTGCCCGGCGTGCGCCCGGCGCGCTACTTTTCCATTAACTATCCCGACTTCAGCCCCAGATTTACCCTCTCATGGAGAAGCCCCCCATGTTGCACTACATAGTGTGGGTGTCAATACATTTAGTGCAATAGTGCTCCTTACACTCATCACAAACTGTGACGGTGGAGTGCTTTTGACAACACAACACACACACTTCTGCCTCATCCTCTGCCTCACTTGTATGGCGGCCGAGTTGCTTTGGTCAGTCCAAACATGAGGTGGGACATGCTCCCATGGTCCGTAGGGGGGGCGACGGACTTGCCTTCGGATGCAAAATTGTGTAAAATGCAACAAAATACGGACTGACTGGTCCAACTCATTGGGGCCGCCACGCCAGATGTTCCTACGGTAACCAAACCCCAATGCCACAACCGAGCAAATAGCTGCTCAATGTGTGCCCTATACCACCCGTGCACGTCATTGTAACATTGTTGGCAGGCTATCAAAGTGCCATTCTTTCTTCCAATGAATGGCACAATGACATGAATCCGGCCTTTATAAGCACCATCATGGCCCCCAACTTCGAAATCAAAGCGTGGATTGTGAGGCCCTAACCCCAACTCAAGGGGCCACGCAACAAAGCGTGGATTGCGAGTCCCTAACCCCAATTCAAGGGGCCACGCAACAAAGCGTGGATTCAGAGATTGTCCCGGTTTCTTTTTTTTTTACTGACTCCAGAAGTTCAAAGAGTACTCAAGACTGTGCTTAGGAAAGTGGGCATCTCCAGCAAACTGTCCCGGTTTCCTCAATAGCACCAGAAGGTTGGGGCCCAAAAGAGGGCGGAAATGCTACGTCACCCCTGCATTCTCGGGGTCCCCAACAAAGGGGACAAAATCAGAAGTCAAAACCTACACTAAGGGTCACAATGATGCCCCTAGTATCTCAAAGTATGGGTCTCTAGTACAGCTAGGCGCCCAAATAGCTGCACTGCGCCAAGTGCTCCCCCTTAGTGCACCCCCTAAAAGGCCACGGGGCACAGGTCAAAAAAGATGCCCGGCGCGCTAACGTTCCGCCTGAGATGAATCAGCAGGTTGCATTGCATACACGATTAGCACCAAAGAGGGAGAGGGCTGACATTCAGGAACAGTTGGTCACTATTCGTTTGGGGCACGCCGATGGTATTGAACCATTGTTTATTGCATAACCAAAGGTGTTTTCTTGCCCTCATACCCACCCACCCACCCCTCCCCCCCCAGTCCCGTAGGCCAAACACGGAGCACAACCCTGACCCTGACACACCGAGTGCACGTGCAAATCACAACGCGGGAGTAGGGCATAGCGGTCTGGAATGGTGGCTGCTCCGTCAGTTGGACTCATTGCTCCCATTCTTGATTAGCGAGCTGTGCACGACGGTGCAGAGTCTGACGTGTATGCCCACCCCCTCCCCCTGGACAGTCCCCCCAGATTGTAGGACGCCCCCCTCATGCGCGGGAGGAACGGTCACCAAAATGATCCACCCATGCGCAAGGACCCAGAGCTGGCCGTTTCAGTGCGACTCCATTGTAGCCAGAGGGAAAGTGGACTTTGGGGGCAGGTGATGACCCCCCAACCCTTCCGGAAGACCGTGCAAAGGGGACTCTGATTCAGGTTTTCAAACAACTAGCATGATCCTGACCTCATGCCAGACTTATGCAGTTCAACTCAAACCAGTTGTCCTTTGCTCATAAAGTGGTTTGGGCTCTTTTTTTTTTGGCTCGGACCAAGATGAGCTGGTGTAGCCGGCCCACTTCACAGTACTCGGGGTGACCCCTCGGGATGAAGGTTCAGAGCGGTCCAGTGCTACGATGATCCCACAAATGACTGTGGCAGTGCAACAAAAATGCGACCCTGACCATCAAATTGCTGCCGGGTGCCCTGCCGTGGAGCAAGGGGGCGGGATTATGCAATCCGCATAATTCCGCATAATTTCACATATTTTCCTGCATATTTTGGCTTGGTGGCTCTGTGTTAATTGCACTGTGTATGCTACTGCCTATCTGGGGGCTGAGGTTAATTTGAGTGAGCCACACTGTGTTCCATCTATTCAATCTCAGGGTGACAACTAATGTAGCTGGCAACACCACCATGGTCACCAGTAGTTTAAGGTCACAACTTCTGCAGCTGACGCCCCCCCAGTGAGCCAGTGAATCCTGGGGCTCCATGGAACTTGGTGCAGTCCCTAGGAACTTGGTTTTGGGTCACTGCCGAGATTTATGGCAGAAACCCCTCTCGAAATAAGAAACAAGGGACGCCCCGGTGCCTCCCTCAACACCCCAGGGCTTTCATTGTCCAGGGTCACCCATGGCATGTGACCCTGAGGGGGCGCAGCGTGCGCTGTGCGAAAAGGCAGCTTTTTTCCACCACCGGTAGCCACTGGTCCCAGGGTCTTGAATTCTGCACCCTACAGCCCCTGCTGGTACACCAGGGATTTTTTGTTTTCATCTGATGCTTGCCATGGGTCCCGGGGTCCTGAATTCTGCACCGCCGATGCTGTTTTGAATGGATCTTGCACGCTTCTGTAGGTGGGTGGTTTTCAGGGCGTTGCGTGGACAAAGTGGGGTGGGGCGGGTACAAGTGCGCATAAGGGATCACACAGCATGAGGTCACGTGCGTGGGGGGCAGCTACTCCAATGATATTCCCATTCATTTGTGCGACGGAGTGGGGAGGTGCAGGGGATGGCCATTGCATACGCCAAAAACTTCATTTCCTGGTACAATGGGACTCTGCTCTGTGTACTGCTGCAATATCGTTCAGAGTATGCTTCCGCACCTCAAAGCCTGTCCGGAGTAGAATTGGTGTATGGTTTGATTGAATTTGGGTAATGCAGAACCAAGTTACAGGAACTTAAATGAGTGTAGAGGAGGCACAGGTGGATTGGGTAAGGGTGTTTGTCTTGCAGTGGTCTGCCCCATGCTGTGTTCCGCAGGGTCCATCATGCAACAAACTAGATCGAAAGAATATCCGTCCAGCGAAGATGGCTACCCCCCAACGCCACGGCAGGGGTACAGCCACACGATGTAGTTCTATGCTATCCGGTTGGCGAAAATGAACACTTAAGCACTGCTGAACACCGCAGTATCAATACATTGTCAATTTCAATGTGCACTTGTTTCACATATGTGCTCTATGTATCATTTCACGCTAGCCTCACAACTCAAACAAAACAACAACAGAACGGACACCAGATTCAAACCAATGATAAATGCACCAGAAGCACCCATGTCACACAGCATGGCATGTGACCCCAACCAATCACTCACATGACTGCCATGACCAGTCAGGCGGCCATGATTCGGCAAACGGTTGGATGGTTTGGAGTCCTTGAGCACATGGGAAGCTCCTTATACAACTAGGCGGGGCCCACAATCAATTGATTCCAATGGGGAATGAGTACTCTCCAGGCACCACCCAGAGCGGGGAGGATGACCTTGGAACGCACGGCAGAACACGATGCGGTGTCCGCTACGGTGACCAACACTGATACCGAGAGCTGCGGTCTCTTAGGGCACCAATGTGGTTGCTTTCTTCTTGGGGTATGGGACGCTGCGGGGGAGGGGGAGGGGCGGTTCAGAAAGTAATGCCTGCTTTTGACCATAGAAAAAACCCAACATTGTGCCAACAAACCCCCTGAATTGTGCAATCCTATGCAAAATGTACCAAAGCAAGACACGAGGCTTTGCGGGCAATGGATTGCCGGATTGCCCAAACGTTTAAACGTTTCGGGGTTATGGGACGTTGACATGGTGCGTCTCCGCACTTCAAGTTTTGTGGTTACGGTAGGCCCCCCCCCCCCAAAGAAAAGAGTGATCTCGTCCCATCACATAACACAAAAGCTGTCACCCACATCCCACGCCAATATCAAGAATAACCAACTCAGATTTGGGGGGTTGTCCTTTGCTCAGAGTGAGCATGATGGAGCCAGGCTGCTGGCTCGGCGCCATGGCAGCTGGTGCCACTTTGTCGGCGCCAAAATAGTACAGAGCTGGGGCAAGAGTGCCTGCGTGCGGGCAGAATGTGCTGCTGACTGGCAGCAGGAACACAGAACATCAACTAATACAGAGAACGGGGTTGCCTGGGATCATCCCCTCGGTGGTGTCCTGGCCCACCCCTCCCCACACAATCGTCCTGATCCTGTCACACTGCCTCAAAACTTCAGTTATTTGCATAACTTCAGTTTTGTGGTTACGGTAGGCCCCCCCCCCCCAAAGAAAAGAGTGATCTCGTCCCATCACATAACACAAAAGCTGTCACCCACATCCCACGCCAATATCAAGAATAACCAACTCAGATTTGGTAAAAAAATTTGTTAACACAACATCGCCAGGCCAGAATCAGGGCACGGATCTGGGCGAACTCAACAATAAGCGCGCCGTACAGAATATCAATGTGGGGCACGGTCCCTGTCGGCAACATGGCCCCACGACACGTGGGAGCCGACCTTATAATACAACCGTTCTCTGGCATGAGCTTGCAAAATAACAGACTGGGGGGACCAAGAGTAACATGCCCTGCTGACAGGATCAACAGGGTTGAGAGCAGATTCTACATAATAGAGGCGAATCACAGCGCCCATCCAACGGATTTTATGTGCCAACCTACGGAGTATGCGCTGTTGAGGATAAAGATCAGCACGCGCACGTCCCCAAACGAGTTGCCCAATTGCCCCCATGTTATCGAGAATTAACTCTACATGAGGTTGGTCTATACCGCGAACTAAATCAAGGGCCGCCAGGGCCCCAAATAACTCGGCGGACTGCTGGTTGTCCACCCAGACAGGGGCACGACGTATGGTGGCTCTGGCCCGTGTCCAGAGCCCCACCATATATCTATCTGGAAATTGGGGATCAGGCGCAGCATCAGCAAAAATACGGATCGGGGGGGTGGTGGAGGACAAAGCTGGCTCCCACCCGCGGAAAGACGCTGCAATTGCCTCCAGCAAAGATCGGACCACAGAGAAGGGGGTGCGGTGTGAAGACATAGGTCCATGACGTAGCCATTGACGCGGCCCAGCAAGAAAGGCGCCCACAGAGGCTCCAGGTCGCCCCAACCAAATGATTTTGCCCAAAAGTCGTTGGAGGGATTTAAAGCGATATGGGCGAAGGGCCACGGTCAGCCAGCGGCTGACCACGTCAGCCACAAATGCTACAGAGGGTGCTATCCGGGGCCCGGAAAGATTAAGGGCTTTGCCCATCCACGTGACGTTCTTGGAAGGAGTAAAGTCACTTTTAGGACTGATCAAGTACCCTTGTTGTTGCAACACATGAGCCGCAGACTGAGCCATGGACTGCACAACATCCCGGGGTCCGACAAACAAAATATCATCCAAATACTGGATGATCAGAACAGAGGATGGGGGGAGTGTCTCCAAAACGCGTGCGATGAGGTGTTGAACAAGCCCGGGGGCTTGATGCCACCCGAATGGTACCCTGACAAAGGCGTACCTGTCAGTGGCCGCCGCCACACGTATACAGTTCAGCATGTCAGGCGGCAAATGTATAGACCAATAACAGTTTCGCAAATCAATCTTACAGGCGTACACATCACTGCAAATGGATCTAAGAGAGGCCGCAAGACCCTCCAAGGTGGGTAACCGAAACCTGCGGGCTTTAGAAGCGCAAGAGCGATTAAAATTGACCATATTTACAATCAAGGCTGCCTTTTCCGCCGATTTATATTTTACAAACACCTGGGCATTCGCTGGCTCATCCGTCGGGGCAAGAAGCCCGTCGTGAAAAAGGGCACGCAGCATAGCTCTCGCCTTAGGGCAATGTGTAGGCGGGCACTGTGGCGCCGAGCTGCCAGCTAGAGCAAACTGTGGATCTGCCCAGAGATCCCACAAATCACAGGGGACACGAACAGACCCCGTAGGACCAATGCCCTTACGGGCAACATCAATAGAAACATGGTCACGGGAGCCCAGGATAGGGGAGGAGGCAGAATCAGGCGGGCCCGCAGTGGCCAAATGGTGTAAAACAGACTCAGCCAAATCAGCGTCTCTCGCAATGGTCTGACGCAAAGAAGCCGGCCTATCATACACCCATTTGCAGACCTCCGACCACCAGAGGTGGACCAGGTCACGCGTGTGCGGCAAAGGGACACGTTTGTGAGAAGAAAAAAGTGCAGCGAAGTCATCAAGATGTTGATGCCAAGCGGCGCCGCACTGAGCGCAAGTCTCGGGACGGGTGGGCTCCCGAAGGGCTACGTGAACGGAGCGCCGCACGTGCTCGGGTGCCGGCAAAGTGCTGAGTGGCGACATTGGGGCCTGTGCGGGCTTGAGCCGCGCCCGGAGTTTGCACCGGGGTTTGACGGGTACGCGGAACCGTCGACGAAGTCCGGTCTTGCGATCCACTGACCCCGACAGAAGCATGTCGCCTGGCTGACTGGGGTGGCCGGCTGTCGGAGGGGGTGCATACTCGACGAACCGGGCGAGTGGCCCCCAATAACCGGGAGCGGGGTCGTGGGACAGGGGGCCGGGGGGCGTCATCGCTGTCGTCCCCGTCCATGGCGACGGGCGGGCATTCCGTGAGGGTACCCTGGACCAGGGCCGGCAGGTCTTCCGGCCATAATTGGAACGCCGCCGTAGGACGTAATTCCACCCGTCGGGTTCCACACGGCCACGGCAAGTCGATGGGGAATTTGACGTTCCAGGCCAACGGTGGACTGCTGTAGTACCGGGCTTGTCGCTCAGTGAGCCATCGACCCCAGACGGCAATGACGGTGAGGGCAGCGCCCGCCCACGCAAGAAGGGCGGCTCCCATGCGGCGCCAGGAGTGCCAGCCGGCTTCATGCGCCCCCGTACCCCAGAGCTGGGCGCGCATGGTAGACTGGAGGATTGCTGTACCTGCGGCAACGGGCAGGAAGTCGGGGCGGCCGGCAATCGCTGGTGAGGAGACAAGACGCTTCCTCCAAGCCTCACCCCAAGCTCCCATGGGCGCAGTGACCCAGCGGTTGGCGCCCTTGGAGTGGTAGAATGACAGGCGTCACTCAGTGCATAGGTCGGATGTCCTGATGGAGGCAACCTCGCCGACGCGCAGTAAGTGGCAGACAGATAGAACTGCGAGTCCAAGGGTAACAAAGGCGAGGTCGGTGTCCACATGTGCTGCCATATGGGCCAGCATGGCAGGGGTGCCCCACACGGGGGACGGCGCGGGGTGTTCGTAAATACGGTCGGCTCCCGCAGACATAGCCCAGTGGATGGGGGAAACAGTGGGGGGGATGAGTTTGATCTTCTCGCAGAGCCGGACCGCACTAAGTAATCCGCGAATGGTAACTGACTTGCGGCCCTGTGCTGCGAGGAGTCGAATGTGTTGTGCCAGCACCTGGGCTCTGGTGAATTCGGGGTATTTAGTCGCTGTGACAGATAGACCTCTGAGCAGACCTGCCCAAGAATCAACGGTGCTGGGTGCCCAACGCCCCAAGGCAAGGGCCTGATCCGAGGCATAGGGGTCTCGAGCCCGAGCGTCAAGCAGTCTGGTGCTGAGGAAGCGTAGCTCATCAGCGGTGCCCCCTGATTGGTCGCCGGGGTGCACCACACCCGTGGGGGCAGTTCGGGGTGTGGAAGCGGGGCGTTCATCACCCACACGGGGGCCCCGGATCGCCATGGGGCCCAGTAGACAGGGAGCGAACAGATCCAGGGGAAGTGGGCGCCGCAGGCTGAGCCCCTGACGGGGCGGCAGGACTCGGGTCGGGCGGGGGGCAGCCTTGCCAGCTCCAGTGCATTGTGGAGCACCGGCTGCATGGGTATGGTGGGGGTCCCGACGCATCATAGGTTCTTCCGGTCGAATAAGCCGTATAGAGCGTTTGGGATCCAATCTGTGTGAATCCGCCACGTCGAGTCGGGGTGGGAAATGGCAATGGGGCAGACTGAGACAGAGAGGGGCTGGCAGCAGACGGTGCCTGAGACGCGAAGTTGGGAACAGGCGGGGGCTGAGAAGAGTGCGACACCGGGGCAGCAGTCGCACAATCCCGCGCCCAATGACCATGAAGCCCGCATCGGAAACACGGTCCCGGTGGGCCACTAGGCGGTACAAACGTCCCAGGGACCGCCGTGGATCGTCCTGGGCGTGCGTGGGACTGACTCTCCGCCGTACGATACAGCGCGTGCCATACGTCACGGGCCAACGTCTGTCCCGCACGCGCCAGGACAGCCGGCTCAGACTTAATGAAGCGCAGCAAGGCCTGAGTAACGTCACGTTGCCATACCCAAGGTAACTTGGAGTCCATCAGTTTCAGCAAGGCAGCGTGGTCAAGCGTGGGCACCGCGGGCCCACGTAGCTCCTGCAGACGGGCCTCGCACTCATCGATTTGCTGCTGCAGCGAAGCCTCCGTAGCAGCGGCATCAGTATGCTGGGAGGCCGCCGGCGACTCACTCGGACGCTCAGTCCAATCTCCAGCGGTAACATCCAAAAAATAGTAAGTGGCATATTCGAAGAGAGCGAGCAGGAGTAAGGCTTCATGTTGCTCAAGATCAGGGGCCGCCGATTTCGTAAGCAGATCAACACCCGGAAGGTCGAGACCATCCAATAGAAGTCGGGCATGAAAACGGGCAGCAATAACACCCCTCTCCTCAGCTGATAGGAACGCCACAGCAGAAGTAGACGGACCATCGCGCCATTGCCTCCAGCGTTCATAAGGCAGTGTGTCCGCTGGGGGCATGTCAGAGTCTACGGTGAAGAGGATCCGCCGCTTTTTGGCATCCGGCATGGTCAAGGAGATGAATGAAGAAAGCAAAAACAAACAGAATGTGCTGCTGACTGGCAGCAGGAACACAGAACATCAACTAATACAGAGAACGGGGTTGCCTGGGATCATCCCCTCGGTGGTGTCCTGGCCCACCCCTCCCCACACAATCGTCCTGATCCTGTCACACTGCCTCAAAACTTCAGTTATTTGCAAAACTTCATTTATGGTGTGCAACATTGATAGGTAACAATTCCCTCCATCTGAGCATCAGTACGACCACTCGTGGCTGAGACATCCTGTCGAAAGCCTGCGAGTGAAACAAACTGAGCTTTGCTCATAGACTCTGTGGCTTCAAACTGGTAATCGTCTTTGTTACCCCTCCCGCCGGCTTCATCCAAGACATGGTGTACTATTCTGAAAACCACGGGGCAAAACATGGTACAAATGCCATGATGGCCAAATCAACTTCCTTGACCCAAAGTGTGAACATCATGCATCTCAAAACCAACCTATCACACAGCACACATGGCACACAGTTGGACCAATCGAAAAAATGCACAGCCAAAATTCACGGTTCAAAAATTGACGGAACCAACGCCTAGTGTTGCTTGGACATAGGCGTTGCGTGGACAAAGTGGGGTGGGGCGGGTACAAGTGCACATAAGGGATCACACAGCATGAGGTCACGTGCGTGGGGGGCAGCTACTCCAATGATATTCCCATTCATTTGTGCGACGGAGTGGGGAGGTGCAGGGGATGGCCATTGCATACGCCAAAAACTTCATTTCCTGGTACAATGGGACTCTGCTCTGTGTACTGCTGCAATATCGTTCAGAGTATGCTTCCGCACCTCAAAGCCTGTCCGGAGTAGAATTGGTGTATGGTTTGATTGAATTTGGGTAATGCAGAACCAAGTTACAGAAACGTAAATGAGTGTAGAGGAGGCACAGGTGGATTGGGTAAGGGTGTTTGTCTTGCAGTGGTCTGCCCCATGCTGTGTTCCGCAGGGTCCATCATGCAACAAACTAGATCGAAAGAATATCCGTCCAGCGAAGATGGCTACCCCCCAACGCCACGGCAGGGGTACAGCCACACGATGTAGTTCTATGCTATCCGGTTGGCGAAAATGAACACTTAAGCACTGCTGAACACCGCAGTATCAATACATTGTCAATTTCAATGTGCACTTGTTTCACATATGTGCTCTATGTATCATTTCACGCTAGCCTCACAACTCAAACAAAACAACAACAGAACGGACACCAGATTCAAACCAATGATAAATGCACCAGAAGCACCCATGTCACACAGCATGGCATGTGACCCCAACCAATCACTCACATGACTGCCATGACCAGTCAGGCGGCCATGATTCGGCAAACGGTTGGATGGTTTGGAGTCCTTGAGCACATGGGAAGCTCCTTATATAACTAGGCGGGGCCCACAATCAATTGATTCCAATGGGGAATGAGTACTCTCCAGGCACCACCCAGAGCGGGGAGGATGACCTTGGAACGCACGGCAGGGCACGATACGGTGTCCGCTACGGTGACCAACACTGATACCGAGAGCTGCGGTCTCTTAGGGCACCAATGTGGTTGCTTTCTTCTTGGGGTATGGGACGCTGCGGGGGAGGGGGAGGGGCGGTTCAGAAAGTAATGCCTGCTTTTGACCATAGAAAAAACCCAACATTGTGCCAACAAACCCCCTGAATTGTGCAATCCTATGCAAAATGTACCAAAGCAAGACACGAGGCTTTGCGGGCAATGGATTGCCGGATTGCCCAAACGTTTAAACGTTTCGGGGTTATGGGACGTTGACATGGTGCGTCTCCGCACTTCAAGTTATGGTGTGCAACATTGATAGGTAACAATTCCCTCCATCTGAGCATCAGTACGACCACTCATGGCTGAGACATCCTGTCGAAAGCCTGCGAGTGAAACAAACTGAGCTTTGCTCATAGACTCTGTGGCTTCAAACTGGTAATCGTCTTTGTTACCCCTCCCGCCGGCTTCATCCAATACATGGTGTACTATTCTGAAAACCACGGGGCAAAACATGGTACAAATGCCATGATGGCCAAATCAACTTCCTTGACCCAAAATGTGAACATATGCATCTCAAAACCAACCTATCACACAGCACACATGGCACACAGTTGGACCAATCGAAAAAATGCACAGCCAAAATTCACGGTTCAAAAATTGACGGAACCAACGCCTAGTGTTGCTTGGACATAGGCGTTGCGTGGACAAAGTGGGGTGGGGCGGGTACAAGTGCACATAAGGGATCACACAGCATGAGGTCACGTGCGTGGGGGGCAGCTACTCCAATGATGTTCCCATTCATTTGTGCGACGGAGTGGGGAGGTGCAGGGGATGGCCATTGCATACGCCAAAAACTTCATTTCCTGGTACAATGGGACTCTGCTCTGTGTACTGCTGCAATATCGTTCAGAGTATGCTTCCGCACCTCAAAGCCTGTCCGGAGTAGAATTGGTGTATGGTTTGATTGAATTTGGGTAATGCAGAACCAAGTTACAGAAACTTAAATGAGTGTAGAGGAGGCACAGGTGGATTGGGTAAGGGTGTTTGTCTTGCAGTGGTCTGCCCCATGCTGTGTTCCGCAGGGTCCATCATGCAACAAACTAGATCGAAAGAATATCCGTCCAGCGAAGATGGCTACCCCCCAACGCCACGGCAGGGGTACAGCCACACGATGTAGTTCTATGCTATCCGGTTGGCGAAAATGAACACTTAAGCACTGCTGAACACCGCAGTATCAATACATTGTCAATTTCAATGTGCACTTGTTTCACATATGTGCTCTATGTATCATTTCACGCTAGCCTCACAACTCAAACAAAACAACAACAGAACGGACACCAGATTCAAACCAATGATAAATGCACCAGAAGCACCCATGTCACACAGCATGGCATGTGACCCCAACCAATCACTCACATGACTGCCATGACCAGTCAGGCGGCCATGATTCGGCAAACGGTTGGATGGTTTGGAGTCCTTGAGCACATGGGAAGCTCCTTATATAACTAGGCGGGGCCCACAATCAATTGATTCCAATGGGGAATGAGTACTCTCCAGGCACCACCCAGAGCGGGGAGGATGACCTTGGAACGCACGGCAGGGCACGATACGGTGTCCGCTACGGTGACCAACACTGATACCGAGAGCTGCGGTCTCTTAGGGCACCAATGTGGTTGCTTTCTTCTTGGGGTATGGGACGCTGCGGGGGAGGGGGAGGGGCGGTTCAGAAAGTAATGCCTGCTTTTGACCATAGAAAAAACCCAACATTGTGCCAACAAACCCCCTGAATTGTGCAATCCTATGCAAAATGTACCAAAGCAAGACACGAGGCTTTGCGGGCAATGGATTGCCGGATTGCCCAAACGTTTAAACGTTTCGGGGTTATGGGACGTTGACATGGTGCGTCTCCGCACTTCAAG
The DNA here is from genome assembly GCA_964036045.1 of Eutreptiella sp. 'Long Island Sound 2002'. NCBI lineage: Eukaryota > Euglenozoa > Euglenophyceae > Eutreptiales > Eutreptiaceae > Eutreptiella > Eutreptiella sp. 'Long Island Sound 2002'. Next base: position 8,873,439 of record OZ038396.1, on the reverse strand, counting down.
TTATGGTGTGCAACATTGATAGGTAACAATTCCCTCCATCTGAGCATCAGTACGACCACTCATGGCTGAGACATCCTGTCGAAAGCCTGCGAGTGAAACAAACTGAGCTTTGCTCATAGACTCTGTGGCTTCAAACTGGTAATCGTCTTTGTTACCCCTCCCGCCGGCTTCATCCAATACATGGTGTACTATTCTGAAAACCACGGGGCAAAACATGGTACAAATGCCATGATGGCCAAATCAACTTCCTTGACCCAAAGTGTGAACATATGCATCTCAAAACCAACCTATCACACAGCACACATGGCACACAGTTGGACCAATCGAAAAAATGCACAGCCAAAATTCACGGTTCAAAAATTGACGGAACCAACGCCTAGTGTTGCTTGGACATAGGCGTTGCGTGGACAAAGTGGGGTGGGGCGGGTACAAGTGCACATAAGGGATCACACAGCATGAGGTCACGTGCGTGGGGGGCAGCTACTCCAATGATGTTCCCATTCATTTGTGCGACGGAGTGGGGAGGTGCAGGGGATGGCCATTGCATACGCCAAAAACTTCATTTCCTGGTACAATGGGACTCTGCTCTGTGTACTGCTGCAATATCGTTCAGAGTATGCTTCCGCACCTCAAAGCCTGTCCGGAGTAGAATTGGTGTATGGTTTGATTGAATTTGGGTAATGCAGAACCAAGTTACAGAAACGTAAATGAGTGTAGAGGAGGCACAGGTGGATTGGGTAAGGGTGTTTGTCTTGCAGTGGTCTGCCCCATGCTGTGTTCCGCAGGGTCCATCATGCAACAAACTAGATCGAAAGAATATCCGTCCAGCGAAGATGGCTACCCCCCAACGCCACGGCAGGGGTACAGCCACACGATGTAGTTCTATGCTATCCGGTTGGCGAAAATGAACACTTAAGCACTGCTGAACACCGCAGTATCAATACATTGTCAATTTCAATGTGCACTTGTTTCACATATGTGCTCTATGTATCATTTCACGCTAGCCTCACAACTCAAACAAAACAACAACAGAACGGACACCAGATTCAAACCAATGATAAATGCACCAGAAGCACCCATGTCACACAGCATGGCATGTGACCCCAACCAATCACTCACATGACTGCCATGACCAGTCAGGCGGCCATGATTCGGCAAACGGTTGGATGGTTTGGAGTCCTTGAGCACATGGGAAGCTCCTTATACAACTAGGCGGGGCCCACAATCAATTGATTCCAATGGGGAATGAGTACTCTCCAGGCACCACCCAGAGCGAGGGGAAGGATGACCTTGGAACGCAAGGCAGAATACGATGCGGTGTCCGCTACGGTGACCAACACTGATACCGAGAGCTGCGGTCTCTTAGGGCACCAATGTGGTTGCTTTCTTCTTGGGGTATGGGACGCTGCGGGGGAGGGGGAGGGGCGGTTCAGAAAGTAATGCCTGCTTTTGACCATAGAAAAAACCCAACATTGTGCCAACAAACCCCCTGAATTGTGCAATCCTATGCAAAATGTACCAAAGCAAGACACGAGGCTTTGCGGGCAATGGATTGCCGGATTGCCCAAACGTTTAAACGTTTCGGGGTTATGGGACGTTGACATGGTGCGTCTCCGCACTTCAAGTTATGGTGTGCAACATTGATAGGTAACAATTCCCTCCATCTGAGCATCAGTACGACCACTCATGGCTGAGACATCCTGTCGAAAGCCTGCGAGTGAAACAAACTGAGCTTTGCTCATAGACTCTGTGGCTTCAAATTGGTAATCGTCTTTGTTACCCCTCCCGCCGGCTTCATCCAATACATGGTGTACTATTCTGAAAACCACGGGGCAAAACATGGTACAAATGCCATGATGGCCAAATCAACTTCCTTGACCCAAAGTGTGAACATCATGCATCTCAAAACCAACCTATCACACAGCACACATGGCACACAGTTGGACCAATCGAAAAAATGCACAGCCAAAATTCACGGTTCAAAAATTGACGGAACCAACGCCTAGTGTTGCTTGGACATAGGCGTTGCGTGGACAAAGTGGGGTGGGGCGGGTACAAGTGCACATAAGGGATCACACAGCATGAGGTCACGTGCGTGGGGGGCAGCTACTCCAATGATATTCCCATTCATTTGTGCGACGGAGTGGGGAGGTGCAGGGGATGGCCATTGCATACGCCAAAAACTTCATTTCCTGGTACAATGGGACTCTGCTCTGTGTACTGCTGCAATATCGTTCAGAGTATGCTTCCGCACCTCAAAGCCTGTCCGGAGTAGAATTGGTGTATGGTTTGATTGAATTTGGGTAATGCAGAACCAAGTTACAGAAACTTAAATGAGTGTAAAGAAGGCACAGGTGGATGGGGTAAGGGTGTTTGTCTTGCAGTGGTCTGCCCCATGCTGTGTTCTGCAGGGTCCATCATGCAACAAACTAGATCGAAAGAATATCCGTCCAGCGAAGATGGCTACCCCCCAACGCCACGGCAGGGGTACAGCCACACGATGTAGTTCTATGCTATCCGGTTGGCGAAAATGAACACTTAAGCACTGCTGAACACCGCAGTATCAATACATTGTCAATTTCAATGTGCACTTGTTTCACATATGTGCTCTATGTATCATTTCACGCTAGCCTCACAACTCAAACAAAACAACAACAGAACGGACACCAGATTCAAACCAATGATAAATGCACCAGAAGCACCCATGTCACACAGCATGGCATGTGACCCCAACCAATCACTCACATGACTGCCATGACCAGTCAGGCGGCCATGATTCGGCAAACGGTTGGATGGTTTGGAGTCCTTGAGCACATGGGAAGCTCCTTATATAACTAGGCGGGGCCCACAATCAATTGATTCCAATGGGGAATGAGTACTCTCCAGGCACCACCCAGAGCGGGGAGGATGACCTTGGAACGCACGGCAGGGCACGATACGGTGTCCGCTACGGTGACCAACACTGATACCGAGAGCTGCGGTCTCTTAGGGCACCAATGTGGTTGCTTTCTTCTTGGGGTATGGGACGCTGCGGGGGAGGGGGAGGGGCGGTTCAGAAAGTAATGCCTGCTTTTGACCATAGAAAAAACCCAACATTGTGCCAACAAACCCCCTGAATTGTGCAATCCTATGCAAAATGTACCAAAGCAAGACACGAGGCTTTGCGGGCAATGGATTGCCGGATTGCCCAAACGTTTAAACGTTTCGGGGTTATGGGACGTTGACATGGTGCGTCTCCGCACTTCAAGTTATGGTGTGCAACATTGATAGGTAACAATTCCCTCCATCTGAGCATCAGTACGACCACTCATGGCTGAGACATCCTGTCGAAAGCCTGCGAGTGAAACAAACTGAGCTTTGCTCATAGACTCTGTGGCTTCAAACTGGTAATCGTCTTTGTTACCCCTCCCGCCGGCTTCATCCAAGACATGGTGTACTATTCTGAAAACCACGGGGCAAAACATGGTACAAATGCCATGATGGCCAAATCAACTTCCTTGACCCAAAGTGTGAACATCATGCATCTCAAAACCAACCTATCACACAGCACACATGGCACACAGTTGGACCAATCGAAAAAATGCACAGCCAAAATTCACGGTTCAAAAATTGACGGAACCAACGCCTAGTGTTGCTTGGACATAGGCGTTGCGTGGACAAAGTGGGGTGGGGCGGGTACAAGTGCGCATAAGGGATCACACAGCATGAGGTCACGTGCGTGGGGGGCAGCTACTCCAATGATGTTCCCATTCATTTGTGCGACGGAGTGGGGAGGTGCAGGGGATGGCCATTGCATACGCCAAAAACTTCATTTCCTGGTACAATGGGACTCTGCTCTGTGTACTGCTGCAATATCGTTCAGAGTATGCTTCCGCACCTCAAAGCCTGTCCGGAGTAGAATTGGTGTATGGTTTGATTGAATTTGGGTAATGCAGAACCAAGTTACAGAAACGTAAATGAGTGTAGAGGAGGCACAGGTGGATTGGGTAAGGGTGTTTGTCTTGCAGTGGTCTGCCCCATGCTGTGTTCTGCAGGGTCCATCATGCAACAAACTAGATCGAAAGAATATCCGTCCAGCGAAGATGGCTACCCCCCAACGCCACGGCAGGGGTACAGCCACACGATGTAGTTCTATGCTATCCGGTTGGCGAAAATGAACACTTAAGCACTGCTGAACACCGCAGTATCAATACATTGTCAATTTCAATGTGCACTTGTTTCACATATGTGCTCTATGTATCATTTCACGCTAGCCTCACAACTCAAACAAAACAACAACAGAACGGACACCAGATTCAAACCAATGATAAATGCACCAGAAGCACCCATGTCACACAGCATGGCATGTGACCCCAACCAATCACTCACATGACTGCCATGACCAGTCAGGCGGCCATGATTCGGCAAACGGTTGGATGTTTTGGAGTCCTTGAGCACATGGGAAGCTCCTTATATAACTAGGCGGGGCCCACAATCAATTGATTCCAATGGGGAATGAAGAACCCCCAGGCGGGAGGGTACCCAGAGCGAGGAGGAGGATGACCTTGGAACGCACGGCAGGGCACGATACGGTGACAAATAGCGATACAGAGATCTGCGGTCCATCACAGTGAAAACACACGGTGTCGCCACCGCCCGTCGCCAAAGCAAATTCAGCTCTGTAGGTCAGTACTCAAACATGCTGCAACTGGGCGAAGGAAGACACATAGGGCAAGCCTCAGACTTGTAGGTGTTACGCATACGTTTATGAATTCGGTCAGCTTCATGTCCAGCCCTCCGAAGCCAGTCGCCTGCCGAGGGGCTACGCGCCACGACTTCGTGCTGTTGTGTTCCTGCGGCCGACGGGTCAAGACGTGAGGTTCGGAGACCGAATGCGTCCATCAGTGGTTTGCAATGGAGATTGCGAAAGGCCAATGTATTCACTTGTGACTCCTTAAGCCATGCCCTGCACAGGGCAGTCCAATACAGGTCTGGATCCCAACACCCGCGCCGTGAGGGGTGGGGGACGGGTTGGTGGTGGTGGGGGGGGGGGGGGTCCCGGGGGGGCGACTACAACTGGTCCTGATGCGACACCCCCCCAGCTATCTGTCAAAACTTGGGGGGGGGGGGCAGTATAGTATGGAAAAAAATTTTGGCGCCTTTGGCGCCGGACACTTTTCTCTAGGGACACGTGTTGGCGCCACGGTTGGACAGAGGTCCAAATTCCAATGCGCAGGACATCCATTGTGGTTTCCACAGCAGAAAGGGAGGAAGCTGGCATTTTTTTCTGATTGCCTTGCTCAGTGGGGCCATTGATTGCTTGCATGTGGCTGCGTGCAATCCAACGGGCCCTCCTTGGCTTTATGCATTTTAAGAGCTTCAAAAAGCTACCTGTGAGCCCATGTACAAGGGCAATCAATTTGGGAGCTGAGAGCAGTGTGTTCAAAAAAATTTTCTTTACTGCTCTTTAATGCTCAACGCTGATGCTTCTTAGTGGGGCTTAGATAGGGCTGAATTAGAAGGGGGTGTTTGGGGGGGGGGGGGGGGGTACACCATTGACATTGCGACAACAAACACCCAAAACCCCCAACCATTTGCGGTGTGTGACCCTCCGGTTCATTCACCAACAAAGGGCGCCATCTACTAGGACAGGCCCATATTACGATTTTTTTTATTACGATTTTACGGCATTTTTTTTACGATTTTACGGCGTTTTTTTACGATTTCGTTACGATGCTTCGGGAGCATTCACTACCCTACCGTCCCATGTTTTCACTTGTTTTCAAGCCTAAAAATTGGCAATAGGCGCAAGGGACGTGCATATCTCAATGATTGTTGTGTGTGTAGGGACGCGGTGGCTTAGAGAAGTGAGCATGTGGACCAAAAAAAAGGGGACCCTCCACTCCTGGTCCGCGGCATCAAAAACTGGCCGCCCACAGCCGCTTCCTCCCCCTACGCATGGTTTGGATCCAAGAACACGATCCGGGGAAGAGGATGTTTGCATGTAGGGGAGGCCTTGTAGAGGAAGAAGAGGGACCCCGGCACTCAAGGGTTTGGGAAGACGAGGGAAGAGGTGGAAGACGAGGGAAGAGGTGGAGGACGAGGGAAGAGGTGGAGGACGAGGGAAGACGTGGAAGTTGAGCCACTAGAAACGTCCTTCAACGTCACCGTTCACGAAGAGGGCCACGGCACAGCGACGCAAATCAGGGCGCGTGTTGCCCCGATTCGGGTCATCCAGCAAACCGGCAAGGCTGAATGAGCGCTCCACATCCGCGCTGGTCACTGGCATCCCAAGCAGTGCCACCACCAGTTCCGACAGTGGACCTGACAGGGCTGACCAAAACTGCATTGGATCCTCAACTTCTAAAAGAGAGAGAGAGACAGAGGGGGGGGGGGGGACAATATTTTTTTTGACTCAGACTCACAAGTTCATCGTAAGTGCTCGGCCAGACGGGCCGGATCAGTAATGACAGTGTAAGTACAACATATGTTGCCCCGTGCGATTACCACCAATGGTGGTGGGACGTATATTTGAAACTCATCTGTAGCCTGTCACTCACTCATGCAGTGTCAGAAACTGCCACGCCATTGAGGCATCGAAATGGGAAAAACAGTAAAAGCGGAGAAGTCTGCTGTGTGAGAGGGGGGGGGGGACAATATCTCTCGGGGACATTCATAACCTGCCAACTTTCTGGGTTTTGGCACTTTTCGGCACTTTCTACAACTTTTGCTTTTGTGTGCAAACATGTCGTCACCTGGGGGGGGGGTATGTGTATACTTTTTGAAATGTGCAAGAAAACGCCGTTTCAGAAATGTATGGGTTTGGGGGGGAGGGCTTGACATTTTTCAGGGCAGCACAACACATAGGACGGTGCACACAAACACGGCACTGCACCGTTTATCCATTTTTATTCAGAATCACTGTCACTGTCAGCATTGCTTTTTTCAGGCAGGGCGGTGACCCCATTAGGGCAGACATCCCCCTGTTTGTGGACAGGGACATATTTCTTCAATTTTTGCCAATCCTGCAACCTCCGTGCTTTCACTGGCACCCAACCCTCGTTAAGGGGCATGGCCCACAGGCCATCGGTTGTGAGGTTCACGTTTCGTTGTTTGATCAACCCCACCTTGCGCCAGGGAATCGCCTCACTGTATCCTGATTTCAGCCATACATAACCAGGATGGGGCTGCAGATTCACTGGGTCAGGTGTGCTGCCAAAATCCAGCCATTTAACTTTATCGTCTCGGATCAACACAGGTTGCTGTTGATGGTCTGTGTGGCTGGCTGACGACATGGCAGCTGCCTGTTAACAAAAAGAGGCAGCAAGCAACGCATGCACCGTCCGAAACGGACGAAAATCTCAGACATGTCGTCAGTCCAGCAAGCAGACCTGGGGTGTTCCAAATAGCCCTTTTCAAGGGCTTTCCGGATATACCCCACATACCCCTACCTCCGGAACACTCAGTTGGCAGAAATGAGGCAACAAGGTCGCCAACCCGCGAAAACCCAGAAAGTTGGCAGGAACGGCGTCGTCCCCGAGAGATATGCGAGTCACCACACGCTCTTTATCTTGAAGCGGGGTCCCCGCCCGGCCGCTGGAGGGCAATCGGTGGCGAGCCATCGCAGCGGGTTGTGCTCGCCTACCATCATCTTCAAGAGGGCGAACTTGGGGGCATTGCTGCGGGTGGTCCTTTGGCAATGGACCCAGATCTGATGACCGCATTTCCGCCCCCCACCCCCACCCCCGCGCCACCTCATTTTGTGGGAATGCTGTGGGCACCCGTCCAGGTCCCCCGGGGCGGCTTGGCCACGCACTCCTCACACAATGCGACCATTCGCTCAGCAAACTCATCCAAGCGCGCGGAGCGGCAATACTGGAGGAACAGCTTCTGGGCCACGTGAAAGTCCCCGGAATGGTAATGCGCCATGGCGGAGTTGAAGGTGTTGCACTCTTCCCTGAGCTCGTCGGTGGCCTCAGACGCGATTGCCTCGACAGCAAATACTTCGGTGTTGCTTTGCTTCCCCTTCAACTTCACGGGCCCCAGGCATCTGGCAGTCACGCCATGAACGGCATCCATCGTCTGCCTGCTTGCCAGAATGCGGCATGAGAAGTAGTCGCAGGCACCCTCCAAGCGGGAGGCCACGTTGATGCCATCCCCCAGAGCGGTGTAGGAGAGCCTGGCCTGGCAGCCCATAGTGCCAACCAAAGCCCTGTCGGAGTGCACGCCAATGCGCGTGGGCCAGAGTCGGTTTTCAGCGATGGCGTGCTTGATCCTGATGGCGCACTCTACCGCCAGCTGCTCATGATCCTCCACAGGCTCGGGGCTGTTCCAAAAAACCATCAACCCGTCGCCGATGTACTTGTCAACCGTGCCTTTGTACTCGATCACTTGGGAGGTCAGGACGTCAAAGTACATCTGCAGCATGCTGACAAGCACGTCCGGGGCTGTGTTGTCACTGATCGATGTGAAGCCCGCGACATCCGTGAACATGATCGTCAGCTTCTTCCATTGCATCCCCAACACGTTCCGGGGGCAACCGGTATCAACGATGCTGCGGACAACCACCTGCGGCACAAACCTAGCAAAGTGGTACAGCCCCTGGACCATCCCTGCGAAGGATTGTTCTACGACGCTGAACTCCAACACGCGCTCCTCCTTGACGACAGCCTGGACTGCGGGAATACTGGCTGGGACGAATACTTGGTCGCTCTCGCCCACAACTTCAGTGAGCCGCGATGCGGACTCAGGAAAACGGACCAGTGTCTGTGAGAGGCTGGCGGATGTCGGAGCCTCGGGCCACTTCGGGCTGGGGAGGGGACTCAGGTCGCCCTCAGACGGATCGACGCTGATCGGGGCGGAGGAGGGAGTGGGTTCAAGGAGCGTTACAAGGCCCTGGAACTCCAGTCGCTTCAGGGCGTCCATGCGCCGGCCCAGACTGCCCAGCTGTGAGGTGAGCCTGCCCAGGACTGCACATGCGACAAAAAAGATGAGTACCAAATAGCATCCGGTGAAGACGAGGTTCCAGTGGACCGCAGCAGCTAATCGCGGGACGACAAGCTCCTCGTGAATCATGTGAACAAGGGTCCAGTTCAGGCCGTTGGGGCAGGCGACGGGGTACGTCTTCACATGGTACGTCCCTTCCGCGTAGCTGTCGCTGTGGAACACCGTCCCCGGCGGCCTGGGCGCGGTGGCTTGGGCATGGGCGGCGGAGGACATCCGGAATGTCCCCCCGGACACCCCGGCGGTGTGGTATGCCATGAACAGCAGCGGGTCGCTGAACTCGGGGCTGCGCACACCCTGGGCTCGGCGGGAGATGGGGGACGACCCCTCGACAATGCTGGACGCGATCAGCTGCTCCTGCTCGTCCACGACCACCAGACGCTCGTGGGAGGAATCGGCCACCAGATCGGCCAAGTCCCCGCTGAAGGAGGCCTCTGAGGTCTGCGCAAACCACCAGGCGTGCCCCGAGGGCTGCCTCTTTGCGAACAAGAAGGAAGGCTGGCCCGTGTCCGAAGTGGAGAGGGGGTCTGGCGCCCAGCTGTGGGCCCCCGCCGTACAATTGCCAAACGAGGCAATGAACGAAGACACGTTGAGGCTGGAAGCCCGCGGAGGCCCCTGGGGCTGCAAGGAGGCAGCGTCGAGCCCCTGTTCCCACAGACTTGGTGGTGTAATTCCGAGCTCATGAGGGTCAGCGGTGTAGTGGACTATTGGAGGATCGACGTTGACAATGCAGACGTGGCCACCGTCCTGAATGAAGCCGCTTCTCGAAACGCGCGTACTGAGGGCCACTGTCCGCAAATGTACCGCGAAGGCCGTGCAGTTGTTCCCCTGGGGCACGATAGTGTCAGCATACTGCACATGCTGCTCCAGGAGGCGGATCATGGTCTCAACTCGCTGTGCTGCAGGGCGGCTCGTCCGCAGTGAAAGGTTTCCAATCACTTCCTTGTGGGATTCCGTGACCGTGTCCATCATACGCAACCAGGGGATGAGTGAGGAGGGCAGATTCAGTAGGACCGGTAATATCACAAGAAGCTTCAACGTAAGTTGCATTTTGGAAGAGAGTAAGAGACGCAAGGACTGGCGAAAAGTGAAATAGACAGATGTTCCGCTCCTTGTAATGTGCTTTCGTGTGCCTCAATGGAGTGCTTGATGTGTACAATGTCAGCCCCAGTCCCAAGGGCCTGCACACTGTCTGGCATGTGTCTATCATTCACAACACAACTTCGCCAGTGGCACCCATCCCGTTGTCAAGAAATATGGGAGCACGACGATAAGCACCATCGGATTAGTCTGGTGAAAAATGTGACTCGTGCACAAAAAAAATCGTCAAGTCGTGTAAATTTTATTTGCGGTAAATACGTGCAATTTTTTTTTTGCGGTAAGTCGTCTCTACACTGCGACTCTATACTATTATTCTACAATGCTACTCTCTGCCGTTGCTCGACACCATGAGTCTATACAGTTACTCTAGACCGCGACATTGTATCGCTAATCGGTAGCATGATTACATCATACCATTTTCTCTCCCCCTGACTCCATACCGCTAGACTTTTCCGTTGCACTATACCATGCCTCTATACCGTGACTCTACACCATACCCTGCCTTCATACCGTTACGCTATACCGTTACTTTGGACCATGACTCTCGACCATTATTCTACACCATGCGCTGACTCCATACCGTTACGTTACACCATTACGCCATACCATGACTGTAGACCGCTACTCTACACCACAACTGAATGTTGTTGCTCTATACCATTACTCGATATTGTCATTCTATGGTGTGATTGTCTTCTGTTACTTTCATTACCCTACACCATGATTCTATACAGGCACTCCATACTGTTACTCTATACTGTTACTCTATACCATGGCTCTGTGGGGTAGTACTTGGACGCACATGCGTGCCGCATGTGCACTGGGTGCTACTTTTGCGGCGAATACACCTGAAACACCCTGATTTTTCGCCTCACCAGAAATGCCCCTAAGGAGAGCAAACCCATTGGCCACAACACTTGTGTAAACACTCATCCTTCCCACAATCAAGAGGGCAATATAATCAACTACTTTGCTACTTTTGCATAATATGAAGTGGGCCTGTTCATGTGATTCATGCCAATTGGCATGACCATGCATTGGCAATGGTTTGGCCACAGCAACATCGTGTTTAGAATGGCAACAAGTGGTATCTTTGTAGAGTGCACCATCTTGCCCTATCCAAGGCGCCCCAACATGAAAATACGTAAAATGGCCCCTTGGGAGCAAGCCGAACCCTGATTTGGGGTCTCCCTACTAGATTGTCGAATCTTGAAAGGGAAGCTTCTGACCCGCCGTTGGGCTCTGTTCGCTTCGTAACCAACCACATCTAGTAACCTGTGGTTTAGTGGACAAGATGATCTCCGAAACCTCCGAATTGCATGGTTGGTGAGGGAAACCGTATATCCTCCTTCTTGTGCCCACCTTGTCCTTCTAGTGGAGTGAAAAACAGCTTGTCGTGCCCAGCTACCGTCTAGACTATGGTTGCTTGGTTGGGCCACACAGGATAATATCTGTGCCACACGCAAGGTTAGGTGCTCCCCCTGTACCATCACTCTATACTGCTATTCATTACCGTGACTCTATACCGTTACTCTGGACTGCGACCTTGTACCCTGTACCTTGTACCCTGCACTCTATACAATCACTTTGTACCGTTACTCTACATAGTTACTCTTTAACGTTGTCGTATACCATCACTCGATACTGTTACTGTATACCATTACTCTGTACCATTACTGTATACCATTATTTCATCAATTGGTCCATACAATTTTTCCATGACGCTACTACCAGAGGGGGGAAAAAATGGTGTGGGCATATTTTGGTAACGCAAAATTCGGTGAGGGGAAATTTTGGTACAAAATGTTAATACCATGGAAAATTTGTACCATGGAAAAATGTGGTACAAATTTTCCAAACAGTGGAACATCTGGGAAATGAACCGGGGACTTCCATTTTCAAAGTGTAGTACTTCTACAACTCAACTCTACAACTTAGCTTACTGCTTTCCTGGGTGGTTGTAGTAATTTCCTTGTTCATTTTGGGTGGTTGCTGTTATTTCCTGGAGTACTCTGGGTGGCTGCTGTTATTTCTGGGTGTACTCTGGATGGCTGCTGTTATTTCCGGGTGTACTCTGGATGGTTGCTGTCATTTCCTGGTGCACTCTGGATGGTTGCTGTTGTTTCCTGGTGGACTCTGGATGGTTGCTGTTATTTCCTGGTCCTCCCATAACCTACCCATGATTGTGGTCACCAACAGAGCATGAAGTCCGACAATTCAGACATTCGGAACCTTGTAATGGAGAGAAAATGCGCATAGATTTGGTAAAGGCAAGAACGTGGCTTCAGTCCTTAATACCACGGCAAAATGTGGTACAACTTTCCTGTGCCACATTTCGCCGTTCCGAGTTTCGCACCTGCCAAATTTTTCCCCCTCCGGTATACCATTACTGTGTCCACAGCCTTACTCTATAGCATTACTCTGAACCATTACTCAAGACCATTACTCTTTCTTGTTACTCTGTCTTATACTGTAACTCTGTACCATAACTCTATACTGTTACTCTATTCTCATTGTTGTGCAGTAGTTTAAGGATCACCCGCATTTGCCTCAAAGCCCATGGCCCTCCGAACAGGTGGTCTTGCACTGCTAGGTGTACTCGGACATCAAAAATATCACTTGTATTCAACATCCACCTGTTGCTGCTGCATTCTGACGCGGCGTTTACGTTCCGTGCATTTTGTTCCAAGTCCTGCAACAGTAGCCTTCCTTCCGTAGCACACTTGTGGAAATTCGGCGGAGTGTTCTGGATTTGTGCCGTGCTCTTGTGTGCACTGTAGCACCTCTGGAGACTCTTCCTTTTTTGTGCGTGGCATCTGTCATGCCACATCATCCTGAGAAGCAAACAACACAGAAAGCATCAATCAAAGTGACAAACGTGTCTCAAACAAGAGGTATAACAAAGGAAGAAATATTTCGTAAAGATCTGCAGGCATGACGAAGATCCACGGCCGGACCACGCTATCACATGCACCAAAACATGCTCTGAGATGTGCACACGGGTGTGCACTGTTGTGTGCAATAAGAGGCACCAAGAGGCGCATTTACTTCTCTGACATGCGCACTGTGACGTGCATTGAGAGATGTGCTGGGGCGGTCCAGCTGTGATGCCCACTGGATATGCGCACGGAGGCGTGCACAAGAAGCGGACAGGTGCCCTTGGAGGAGGTACATGCGATGTGCACGGGGAGACACACTGGCATGCACATTTGATATGGGGACTGAAGCGTGGAGGTGGACGAGAGGTGTGCACTGTGACTGTGAATTGCGATGCGACGTGCACCCTGATGCCTGTTGTACTGTACAGTGAGATGCACACTGATATCTACACGAAATTCTACATTGAGGTGCGTGCGCAGATATGCGAGCCCGCACGGAGAAGTGCACGGTGATGTGCACGGTGGCGTGTGTACTGCGAAGTGCACTGAGATGCATGATGCACTTCACGCCGTGATGACAGAGTGATGCACCGTTTAAAGTGCACTGCACGGGGGTCTACACTGATGTGTGCACACTACCGTTTGTACTGTGCATTACAGTCGATAGTGGCGAGAATCCATGAGGTCTTTGGTACGATTAGCAGAACAAGTGCATGAGCCAAAGCATCAGCCTTGCAGTCCCTCCCCTCCTCCCCATCGTGTTGCCATGTCAGAGACTGCAAAAAAGGATGCACTGCCATGCAAGAAAACAGGCCATGGCCGTTTCAAGCCATTGCCTTTCCAGAGCCTCGTGGCATGAATGGCACGAGGCACTCGGAGAAATTAGTGTGCGATTTCCTACCATTGGGGGTGCCAATATGGGTGCGGTTGTGTTTGATCCATGAGGTCTATGGTTCAACTTGATCAGCATAGAACAAATCTATAGCCCAAACATACGGTCTCAGACGAGACGGAGTGGACATGCTGAAAGACCAAATGGCAATGGCGAGGCATCTGTGTCGCATCCCACCCCACCTCCCGCCGCCGCCATCCTGTTCCCATGCCGAAGACTGCAAAGAAAGATGCAGGCCCTTGCCTTTGCAGACCCTCATGGCATGAATGGCACCAGGGGATGCGGGAGGAGGGGAAACACGAAGCCAACTTGCCAAGTTGCTGACTGGCAATGCTGAGGAGTTAGTGCTGGATTTCCTACCAGGGGGGGCTGAGCATGGGTGCGGCTGGGCAACGGTTTAGCCACAATGCTCGCCAGCCAGCCCGCATACCTTCTTACAATTCACTACTGAACAGAGGACACAAACATTAACTGGCCAGCCTAGTCGAGAAATGGAGGCTAGTCAACCAGAGGGCATGTGGCTGCACTGCATGAACACTGCGAGCACACACCCACAGGGTCGAGTATTTGCATGCATCTGATTGAACTCTGCCCCCAAGGCCCGCCTCCAACGCAGACGGCAAAAGCAACCTTTGCACAGCGTGCTCACCTCATGAACGACATTCCCAGAGGATATGGGGTGGTGAGAGGGGCAATAGGGTTAAAAAAAAAAAACAATGGCAAAAAAAAACAGCTTTCGCTTGTGACGAGATGGCCCTACTCCACAAAACCAGAAGGGGCAATCATGAAAGAACCACAGACAGAAATGCATACGAGCCGGCTACAAGACAAATCGGGTTTTTGCATCGAACACTATGCAGCGACGGCATAACAGGACGCAGTCGTGCTGTGCAGTTTCGCTTGCTGTCTCACATCGTGGTTTCAGGCAGGCATGTGGTCTTTCGTCTCCGGTGTGACTATGTGTGCCCACGGAAGTGCAGCTCAGCTCATCGCGGATGAATGGCGGATCAGGCAGGCAAGCAGCGGGGGGGGGGGGGGGGGGCAACAGCTCAGCTTTACTTTTGGCCGAACATTCTCGTCCGCCGTTGAGGTGCAGCGGTGCACCACACAGCAGAACTGCTGATGGCTGGTGCCTATTTGCATGCAGTCTCATGCTTTTTGGGGGCTGCCCTGCCTGGCATCATAGCCATGGTGATGAGCCCTTCTGAATGGCCAGGTTTTTGCATCATCTCCTTCAGTTTCCCTTCAGTGACAAGAGAGTTCACATTCCCTGACACTTTTTTCAGATCAGCAGTGTTCCGTTTCAGTCGTACCTCGATGTCATTAAGTTTTTTATCATGACCATCCACACGCCGGCGCATCTCAGCAATGGCGGAGTCCTCATCCTGTTCTATGCGTCGGCGTTTTGCGTCGGAGTTCTGCAGTTCCGGGTCTGTGTCCATTTCAGTGGCAGTAGATTTTTTCGTCGCCTGCACTATTTCTCCTGTGGTCATGGGAACATGATTTCCTGACTCAGTGCGTGTCGTCATGGAGGCCAAGATAAAAGTCGCTCCAGTGGCATCATCTCGAGATTCAAACTTCACCGTTACTGAACCGGTCCATGGTTCTGAGGCGTCCCATCCACGGAAACCCCGTAGGTGTTGCAGTTTGGGCCCTCACGCAAAAAATGTGGGGTCAGACCGGGGTAAGCCGGCAGAGCCCTCTTACCAGACGGTACTCGAGAGAGTTCTTGGAATCAGGAATCACAGCAGCCCAGTGCTGCGATTGTCCCACAGCTCAGGTTCACAATACCACCCGGCATTGCTTTTTTGTTGCTTTCAGGGAACATAGTCCGACAGCTGCGAAGGAGAGCTCTCGGCAGGGGCCTTCATGTGTACCGACAGCCCTTCATGTGTACCCACAGCCTTGATATGTACCCACGGCCCTTGATGTGTACCCACAGGTTTTGATGTGTCGCCATGGGCCTTGATGTGTGCCGACAGGCCTTGATGTGTACCCACGGGCCTACCCCTCACAAAGAGAGGGGACACTGTCTTCTCCTGACGACACTACAGAGTAAGCTGCCCGGTACCAGCCATACCTTCAATGTGAAGGCAAAACCAGGAGGAAGCGGAACCAATGATTGAAAAATAAAAAAACCTGCAAAATCTGATGAACCCGAGCTCATATTCTCGTCTCCTGTGTCCTAAACGCACAAAATACCACCCGGCATCACATCAATTGAGGAGCCGAGCCTGTTGGGGTGCAGTAACCCCTGCGCCCTGGACCTCTCGCCCCTGTGGAGCATGATAAGGATCATTGCACGCAGGGACACCAGCGGAGAGCAGGTTCACAGAGACTGGCCGCGCCACTCAGAGGCCCGCAGCGCACTCCATCTTCCCGCACTCATCACTTTTGGTTCGCGTCTCCCCCGGTGTCCACCGGAGACTTCGCATGCGGCCTCTGTTGCTGGCCTTGGCCCCAACTCTGCTGGACTTCCAGTGCCCGTTCCGTGTCTCGCACACCCTGCGGGTTTTTTTCCGCCCCAGACAGCTGGGCCTCTTCGCGGTTGTTGGCAGAGTTGGTGACGGGATGCCCTGCTCCCCCTGCTCATTCCCTGGGGCCCGGGGGGGTCGTGGGGAAGACGCCTGCTGGAGAGCTTTGCTGAGCGCGGGGGCACACCATTTCAATGGGCCTCGCCTCCACAGACGGCCCGCAGCCGGCGTGCGGGATGTGCAGTTGGGTTGGCCCGTGCAATATCTGGGGGCGCATACCGTGTCATCTGTTTCAAAGGCCCGAAGTGTACCTCTGCATCGCGGGCTCATAGGACTGCTCACAGTGCCCTGCCCTGGGAAGAATATTTCAGTACCGATGCGGATCCTCTGTGACGGTGTGTGCGCGCCTGCGCGCGTGCGCGCGCGCGTTTGTGTGTGCGTGCGTGCGTGCGTGCGTGCGTGCGTGCGTGCGTGCGTGCGTGCGTGCGTGCGTGCGTGCGTGCGCGCGCGCGCGTTTATGTTTGTGTGCGTGCATGCGTGCATGTCTGTATTGTGTGTGTTCGGGGTTGCTAGAGTCTCGTGTTGCATGCTCTTGTCCGCCAAACTGCAGCCGCCTCTTAGTGAAAAACCTCCTGAGCCCTTAAATGAAACCTAAAGCGATGATACGGTGCAGGCCACCTGATGCTGGAGGGGACGACGGTAACCGCTGTCGGTTGCCAGCCAGCAGGCGCCCACTGACTTTCGGCTGACGTGGACCGCCAACCGCCGTCGGCGACCCCCCAACCTCAAAACCTGAGCGAAAACCAAAGCAAAGAAGGAAGTGTTGCGTTTCTAAAGGACGGCCCTGAGACGCGACTGCGTTTTTGTGTTGGCAACGAACGGCACCAAACGACACCAGTCGCTTTTGCTGTTAATTATTGGTTTAGTCGTGTTTAAATACGTGTTAGTGCCGCACGAGGGAGCGGCCTCATGCGGGAAGTTTGGGGGCGGAGGGCTGCCGCCTGTGCGACGCCCCGGCGCCGGCCGCCGACCACCCGGCGCCGGACCTCCTCCGGTGGCTCCGCGCCTTCCCGGCGGCCGCGGAGGCCCGGCACGCGCTGCTGCAGCAGAGCGCCCTCCTGGGGCTCCGGTTCGCGGACGTCGGGGGTCGCAGGTTCGCCGTCGAGGCCGGCGGTGTTCCATGGGGGGCAAAGCGAGGAGAAGCGCGCTGGCCGTGACAAGCGTGCCTGTCGGAATCGAGGAGCTGCCCGGCGGAGCAGGGGAATGGCCACGCGGACGCCCTGGACGCAGGCAGCAAGTTCGGGTTCGGGCATTGCGGAGGCCCCCCAGCACGGTGTGGTGTGGTGTGGTGTGGTGTGGCGTGATTCGTGGGGGGGGGGGGGGGTTTACGGAGTGTAGGCAAGTGATTTGCAGGGCTGGCAGCAGCAGGGCGGTCTTTGACAACGACACGAAACAGCAGACGAACAAACACCAAACAACTTCGGCATCGGGTAGGCTGGGCCGTGGCGGTTGTAAGGCAACCAACGGCCGCAGGAGGCTGGCCACGGCGGTTGGAGGATGACTGAGAGCAATGGAACAGGGCACACGTCTTTCACGGAACAGTGGCAAAATGGAAAAGAGACAATCGGGTACGTCAAGCCCCCCCCTTGGGCGGGCTCCACCCTCAAATTGCCAACCAAACAAGAGGCGTTTTTGTGTTATTTCATCATCTTGCGGGTGCTTCATACAACATACACTTGTTCTTGGTTGTGCTTGTGCACTCATGGGGTAGCCTTTGCGGTCTCGTTGAGGGTGGGTGATTCCCGTCGCTTGCGGTTTGGCTGTGCAGGGGGTACGGGGTCATGGACGAGGTTCGGGTCGTCAATTTGGGACAATCAAACAAAACAATACGAACACGTGGAAGAGGGGACGGAGCTGAAGGAAGGGGCGGTGGAGGCCTCACATGCAGGGCCTAGGAGCAGGGCGCAAGCCATATAGGCATGTGAAGGGTCCGGCGTGCATGACCCGGTCACATGCGGTCACGTTTGGGGGCACAAACGCGACACTCTGTACGCTGACACACACACTAATGTACAGCAATGCGGAGGGGTGGGGGGGGGGGGGGCGATGCGAGCATTTGAATGGCGATTGGCGAGTAGTGTACAATGGAGAGGGGGAAGAAGGGCAGGGCGCTCTTCCACAGGGCCTCCGGTGCGCGGGGCCCTGCCGTCGCAAAGCACGCGACGGCGGTTGGTTGGAGGGTAACCGACGGCGGTTGGCGGGCAACTGACCGCGGTTCGAAGGCGGCCGCGGCAGTCGTGACAGGCGCTCTGAAACAAAACAAGAAAGCGGAGACCGCGTTCTTCAAGACCGCGTTGGTGGGCTGTCCTTGAGGGAAAAAAAGAAGGAAGAAAAAAGCTTCGTAACGCCAACAGAAACGAACGTTCACGGGAACGCTCTCTGCTTCATGGTCATGAGACCTTCTCTACTTCAAAGGTCGGCGGTTGGTGGCGGTTGGCGACAGTTGGCGGTTGGCGGTTGGTGGTCCCTGAGAAATATGCCAACAACCTTCGACCAGGGGTAGGGGGCTCCACAGAGGCCCACGTTGTACCACCGGTGTCCCAGGCCGTGTGTCTTGCATGGCGTGCTGACTGGTCGAGGTCGGGGTCAACAAAGACCTCTAGAATGTGCCCCAGGAGGCGCTGGATGGGGTCTGGCAGCAAAGCCCTACCAGGCCTTTGCTGAGTGGAGTGTGGACCATACTCTGGGGGGGGGGGGGGGGCTGCCTACCTTTTTGAAGAAGGTGGGTGCGTCCTTCACGTGGGACCCCCTTCCGCTGTGGGACCCAGATGCGTGTGCATGACCGGTACCGTCAGGCACAAAGCAGGAGTGCAAAGCAAAAGTCGAAAAGAGAATAGCTCTTCAGTGACGTGTCAGAGGCGCCTTTCGCTGCAGTAAACGGGATGGCAAAGGAGGCACATACGTCCACTGCACCTGAAGCCCAACGAACTACCCCCCCCCCCCCTCCGTGTGGGGGCAGACTAAGAGTGGGGGTGGGTGGTCCGGAAATGGGGAGGGCAGGGTGCACCGCTGCAGACGCAGGGCGCTCGCGTGCAGGCAGCTGCAGGGGCCGGGTGCACAGCCCGGGTTCACGCAAAGTCCCGCACTCACTGCCCGCCCTTTGGCCAGTCGTGAGTCGTCTGATACCACGTTGCGCTGCCAGGCCGTCAGTGGGAACGGCCCTCAGCACCCAGGCTGGGTACGGACGAGGGCGGTGGGCCCGCGGCGGGCGCGGACCAGGGCGGTGGTCCCCGGGTGGGTAGGCAGGGCCCCGCGCGCCACCAACTCCTTCCAGGACTCCAGGATGTTGCGGCTCACGGCCCGCACGAAGGCCTCCCCGTTGGGCGCGCGCAGCAGGTCGTCCAGGAAGACGCCGCGGTGCTCCTTCTGGGCCGGGATGTAGGGCGTCAGGTCGCGCGCGTCGCAGAGCTGAGGAGGAGGAACGACGCGTGGGAGTCCGGGCACCCGGGCCTCGGTGCCCTTCCTGTTGGCCACTGCCGTTGCCACGAGGACGGTCAAGCACGTACGGTCGTAGGTGCTCGGGGCGTGAGACGGGCCGTAGGAGTCTTACACGAAAGACTGTTCTGACGCGTACAGGGAGGGGGTAGATTTGGTACGGGGATTATTTCGCCCGGGAAAATTTCGTGGGGGGGGATTTTCGCCACCCTTGGAAATACCAAAGCTCCCAACTGCCTCACGCACAGCTTCAGTGCAAGCCCATGCTCCGTTCCAGAGGCAGAAAGATGTTTAAATCAAATGGCCACTGAAAGCAGCATGAGTTCACAACATCCGAAAGAATCTGCTGGTCAAACACTTGCGCAAAAAACTATGGACCCACAGAATGCAGTGCCATCGGCATCTTCGCTGCACTGCTGACCCCCCTAAATTTCGCCACCTCCCTGAAAGACGAATTTTTCCAACGAAATTATCCACGCCCGAAAATTCCCTCCCCCTGTAGCACGATGCGTGGGCAGGCGTAAGATCACTTACGTGCAGGGATGGTCTTAAACCCCCCCCAAAAAATAGGAACGGGTTCTTATTTTTCGCCCAGTTGCTGGTGGTAGCAGGGGGGGTTCTTATTTTGAGGGGCGGTTCCTAGGGTCACAGCTTAACCATCAGTGCTGGCTGGTTCTTATTTTTGGCCCGCTTGGTGGAAAGCCCCAGGTGGTTCTTATTTTTGGGGGGGTTCTTAGTTTGGGCCCGGTTCTTATTTTTTGGGGGGGGGGTTACGTGTATCACACCTTGCATATGGTCTCTCCAAAGTGCACATGGGAAGACACACAGATACACAGAGGACCGCACCTGTTGTTGGGAGGGCGCGCGTGCGGCTTTGTCACTTCTAGGTCTACAACGCGCGCACAGCGTCCGCCACAGGGGCACCAGATGGATGTCGAAGGCATGGCCCTCGTCAACACCTCCGCACTACTGCATCCCACCTTGCAATAGCACCCCGCCACCGATCGAAGGGCTGCTGTTTTTTTGTTGACGTGCGAAGTCTTTTTCCCAGAAATGCTCACATTCAAGTAGAAGCTGCGGAGGTTGGAGCCAAAACAGCCGCCAAAACACGTTGCAGTACGCCAGGTATGCACGGCGTCCACAGACTGCACGCCGCATATGTATGCAGCACCATAACAGTCAGCACGCAGAACACTTGCACTATTTGAATTTTTTGACCCGGCCGTGGCCGGCCGGGCGTCCAAAATGGCCATAACTCGGTCTAGGCGGGTCGAAATTGGCCGAAACATTGACCATCGGATCCGCGCTTACGACCTCTGGACGTTGTCCTCGGGAAACATTTGCTAACAATGCATGTAGCCCCGGGAAATCGCGATTTGTTGCATTTTTTAGGCCTCCGCGGCCCGAAAATGGTGACAAGCGCCCGGCCTGCACCCTTCCCCAGCCAGGCTCGGGTGAAAGGAAAAAAAAATTGAAAACAGTCCAAAAAGGGGGCGGATTCGACCTGAGACCGGTGACCGTTCAGGTTGTCCATCACTGAGGCCACCCATGCAGAGACCATGTCGCTGCTGTGGTCCTCCTCGGCCAACAGGGCCGCGAGGCCCCCTCGAACGGCCGCCTCCAGCCCCCCGGAGCCCAGGCCCTCCAGCACCAGGGCGGGGGTGTCCGCGCCCTCCGCGAAGTACGCCGGCCCCAGGCCCAGGGTCTCCAGCTTGGAGACCCCCGCGCTCCACCAGTCGGCGGAGTAGTCGATGAGCGCGCGACCGGGGCCCCGCTCCTCCGGCTGCATGTACTTCTCCGTGTTGACGCACGGGACGTTCAGGCGCATCAGGTCCGCGCTGTGCCACCGCAGGTCCGCGTTCGGGGTCCCCTCGGGCGCCGAGGGGACGTGGCGGCGGGTCAGCATGCCCGAAAGGTCGATCAGCTTGACGGCCCCGTCCCCGAAGCAGACGGCGTTCTCCGCCTTGATGTCGAGGTGCAGGACCCCGTGGCTGTGGAGCCACTGGATGCCCTGTTCCCAGCGGCGCAGGGCGGATGTCGCCTCCAGCAGGCGGTCTCCGCGGCTGCCGAGGCCGAAGCTGCGCGCGGACGTCGCAGGCGCTCCGGCCCCGATCCGGCTTCGGACAAACGTGTCCAGGTTGCACTCCCCCTTCTCCATGATGATGGCGGCGACCTTTGCATCGCCTTCGCCGTCGCCAGTGCCATCGGCCTCACTCAGGTCGGCTTGGGCCCTGCAGGTACAGCCGCATTGTCGCCAGGCCGAAACCTGCCGGCAGTGCTACACCTGAACCCACGTCGCCACAAGCCCCACACCTGCTACCACATCCCCACAAGCTCACTTGCATCTACATGCCATAGCCCCACACCTGCCACCACATCCCCCACACGCTCACTTGCATCTACATGCCATAGCCCTACACCTGCCATAACTAACATCCTCCACAAGCTCTGCCGACACCCATAAGCTGCGCTCCTGCTCCCACATCGCCACAGGCTGAAACGGTCCACTAACTCCTCTACTCCGGCACCTCTGTCACTACTCTGTCACCGCACATCCACTAGACTTACCCTGAATTTCATTCATTGGTGAGGTGATGTTGGGGTAAGTGTCTCGAAAATTGGGATAATTGCCGAGAGATCCGAGCTGTTCCGGGTGCAAACCCGACCCATCAACTGTTTCCACCAGTTTGCCGTCCCCATTCCCCATTTTCCCCCAGGCAAGTGTTCTTCCCACTACAGCCACAAGCATAACGCAGCTCCTCGACGCTCACCAACCGCCAAACACCAAAAAGAAAATAGCATGAAATTAAATATGAAAACCAACCGCAACTCACCGAAAACATGCTGCCCGCCACCTGGTCACCAGGAGCCCTGCACAGGCCAACCCATCCTCATGAGCACACCTGTCAGCACATCGGAACTCCGTGTAGGGCACCAACAGCTGGATCACATGCTCCTGACTGCCCGGCATGGCGTTGACGATCTCCAGGTTCCCGCTCTCGTACCTCAGGAGGTCGGTGTCCTCCTCCCCGCGGGAAAACTTCACCGCCACGTCCCGCCCGTTGGTCCGGTCCCTGACGAACGCCACGTCCGCAAACTGGCCCTTCCCGCCGTCCCTCTCAAAGTGCAGGTCCAGGCCCACAGCAGCCCCCAGTTCGGTGACCAGAGTCAAGAGCTTCGCACGGCGAGCCGCCGTGGCGGCCACGTCCGTTTGGTCCGGCACTGCAGCCTGATGCTCTGCTGCCGCCTCCTCCTCGGCGACGGCGGTTGCATCTCGAGGGGCCTCCTTGGGCGTCACGGCCTCGCAGGGGGGCATCGCCTCGGGGGCAGTGCTGCCCCCTGCGAGGCTGACGGCCATCATACAGCTATATATGTCGCTCGGGACCTGCAGCGGGCGGCGCAGGCGACCACTGCGTGTCGGTCACCACGCATACGTGGGCTGATCCTACGGAACCCCCAGGGCACGCCCAACGCCCTCCTCCAACAAAGGAAAATGGTCGCACGCGCTGGAAGCGCTGGCCCCCTCTCAACTCCCCCCCTGGGTAAGTGGACCTCTGCCCAGGGCTGGGCGTGAAAAGGAGTGAGCCCTCTGGACTGGTCTCTCTGGCCCGGGGGTGCGATCCAGGGCCGGGCGCGCGGCAGGCCACTCGGGGTGCAGGCCCCCCAATGCCCATCCCGGACCCCTTGCACAACAACGGACGTCGACGTGAGGGTCCACGTGGGTCAACGTGGGGGTCAGCCTGTGCCAAAATGGGTGCTAACGTGCGTTGACGTGTGTGTCGACGTGCGTTGACGTGGGCGCTGATGCGTGTCAGGCACATGAGGAGGGGGCGTTTACCCGGCGCGCACCCGGGGCCAGCCCAGCAAACAGGTCCGTATGTTCAGTACAATACCTTTCACTGCAGCAACCACAAAATTAGTGGTGTGCTTTTGGCAGCACAAAGCGCAAACACTGGCCTCATCCCCACCATCACCACGCGCAAATTGGTGTTCGCCGGGGGCCGGGACCACTTCCAGCAGGGGCGGGCGTCAAAAGACACGACATCATCATACTACATGAGCTCCTCTGTATCGGTCCCAACAGCAGGGAGGAGTTGGACGCCCCCCGGATAGCGCCGGTCGCCAGCGTTTGGGGCTGGACGTTTGCCCGGTGCGGCGACCTTCACTCGACCACAGGTGCAGGACAGACCCTCAGCGTATTCTGGACCTTCTGACACTCCTCGAGCCACGCGACTCACGCGCCGGTGTTGCACTCAGGGGGGACCGCCGTGACTGTGTGACGCTGGTTGCTCTCCACCCGACGGTGGGTGGCGGGCTACTTGACAGCGGCCACTGGCCAACTGACGTGCAGCACCACGGGTCTTTAACCAAATCCAGCAACAGAAGACAGAAAGAAGGGGGTGGCCCTGGTAGCCCTGGAAGCACATGCCCTTCCTTAACCTTCCCTAGGCCAGGGCTCACGCAAAGCCAAAGAACACCTGAAGCCGCGGCAATTGGTCCGTTGACGAGGTCTGGGCAGCCATGGCCCAGGATGAAGAGAAATGCTGCAACGAACGGAGATCGCGTGCGAAGGGGCAGAGCCGGGAGGCGGAGGGCTTTGGGTCAGGTCGTACTGGGTGCTCTGCCCCCTGAGGCAGGCACGGAGCCCGGGACAACCCCTGTGCCAAGACAACGCTGTGTGTATGCGCGGCCTGCACCAGGACATGAAGACCTAATTTCGAAATTATCTTATGAAACCGTGTACCGTGTACCCGAGTCCGTGTCCGGAGGGATTTTGATGGCGCCCCTCCTACGGAACCCACGGAACCTACCTATCCGAAGTGCCGATTTATCTGACCTTTGATAAAATAATTTCCGGACTAGATGTATCTTATGGGCCGATTTCATAAGTCAGATAAATCCGACTCGCGGATATGAAATCGGCCCATAAGACACATCGAAACACGACATCCAACATGACAGAAACGGGGTGCACTCCGGGGCAGAGTGTCAGTATCCTTGGCTCCTTGTGCGCCCCCATCGCCAACCAAATCATCAAGCAATGTGCCGTGGATGACCATTGTCAACGACAATGCAAGCCCCGCCACCTGCAACTAGCTATCCATCAAAGTGAACCATGGGCCATCGCAAAATGGTGCAACACAGGGTCCGGCCTGTCATCAAATCCAAAGATGATGTGCCCCCCCAAAGCGAGCAGCAAGGCTTACGTGCATGACCCGGAGTGGGGCAAAGGGAAACAACGGTGAACAAAGCAGTTCCTCCGTTTCTTCTCCACGCATTCAGTCTCCATTGAACAGCAGCCTAGGTCTCGGCGATGAGTGAGAGAAGGGATGAAGTGGTGTGCAAAGGCTTACAACGTGCTAAATGAAATGGCATTCGTGGATTGCGTCGCCAAGGAGGAAATTGAGGAGGGTTATTTCAGGGTGCATCAGGGTGGCTCAGCGGAGCAGGGCTCGGCGACCGTCAGAGCACCTTGGGGAGAATCAGGTGGGTCTGGACCAATGGGAGCGAATCAGGGTGGCTCAGGGTGAAGCAGACCTCACTCAAGGCGCACCCTCCTAAGGCTGGGGTGCACCCGGCGTGGTCCTACTGCCGTCGGGCAGAGGGCCGTCGGCCTGTGTTGCTTCGTTGCGGCTGTTTGGACCGTGCGCCCTATTTGCGTTCGCACCTTGTGTCCTGCCTATCTGGGGGTGGCAGTTCATGGTGGGGCCCAAAGGTCGCACCGGCACCCTTTTTGCACGGGCACCTTAAATGTGGCGCCCACCAGGGGTTTGCCACAAAGGCTGAGTCACGGTGCGTCTGGTCCTTCTCGGTGTCCGCAATGGTTTGGGTTGAGGAAGAAATTGCTTACAGTGAGCTCAGCATCGGGGGTGGTTCCATGATGGTTGTGGGGGGAGTGCGGAGGGAGGGGGGGGGGGGCTTTGGGGGGGAGACAGTTGTGTGGGCGGGGTGCGCTAGGCGCATCCGGCGCAGCTCCTTGTGCTCCATCGCCAACGACCAGATGAATGGGAAGGGCCTCTGCCTTCCTTGTGCCCTCCCTTTAGTCTCATGGGAGCACACGATATTCGTTGGAATCTTTGGCACTCATTCAAGTTGAGAAGCTTGAGAAATGACAGGTGTGGAGGATGTCTTTTTGTTCAACCATGAGAAGATGGAGGGATAGAGGGATCGGGTACGTCCTCACACCTGCAAACCGCCTTGCACTCGATCAACACGGACCAATTTCCGCCGGCCCGGCACCCAATACGACAAAGCACCTACCAAAAGTGCTAGAATGCTACCAAGCCATGCGACCCACAGTGCTGAGGCAAGGCTCCGGCGTTGGATGTCCCGATGTGGCCCAACAAACACGGTGCTTCCCGAAGATGCATGCCGGGGCCGGTGGCTCGCAGGTGCAATGGCCACTGGGATGGGTTGCGTGGAGGCCATAGCGTTGGCTCTAGCTTCACGAGTTGAGGCAACCATTAGACGGGTCCCACCGCGTATTCCAAGCACCGGTTTAGAAGTGGGTGCATTCGTTGTGTGCAATTGAGAAACGGTGGCGGGCCGTTGCACGATCAAAGTGGGTATCGCGACCTACAACAGGGAGAGTGTCAATGACGGAGCGTTGAGAGAACGAAGTGCCCGTTGGAGGTGTGCAAACGTGTTGAGCTAGCTGCACCTATGCCCGGCTAGAGGCGGAGCTCAAGACGGACTCAGAGAAAAGTGCGGATGCACAATGCCATCTAGCTACCCCACTTAACTAGTTCATCGGCGAAGCAAAATCATCAACCTTAAATCCGATAACCCAAGAACAACGCAAACTGCAATGCAATTGAACAACTTGGTTCTTGCCTCCTGCTTAGTGTCAAATCGATGGGCCCAATAGGTCCTCTCACTTTACATGGTCCAAAAGATCGTGAAAAAACACCACGACGCCAAACACAAAGACACCATTCCAAAACGGGAAGATTTTCTTTTTCACGTCACATCAAGTTCCCAAACATGGCACGGGGGCGCTTCGCACATTCTCAAAATGAGAGACAAAAGTGGCGCGCAAAGTATTTTCACGTTGAGCAAAGCCTTTGAGTTCTATCGTGTCAGCAAATCCAACTTGCTACGACCATAATGATCTTCCCGCTTGGTTCGTGACTTTTAAAGGCATGGGATCCCAAACCCGCAACACCTCGAATTAGCTGGAGGTAGTCTAGATTGTGTATGTGCGCGCGTGCATGTGTGTGTGTGTGTGCGTGCATGCGTCCGTGCGTGCGTGCGTGTACGTGCGCAACGCCAAAGGCAACGAGCAAAAGCTCCATAGTGTCAAAAAGACATCACCTGAAGTTCCTACACTACAATCGACTATGACCGTGTTCACTATCCACCCAAATGGTGGTTAGTGTCTTGGGCATCCTCCCCTTTCGGGCGCCGTCACCTCGTGATTACACATTCAAAAAGACCCCGGCGTTTTCGCTTGAACTCTTTCAACCAATGGGCAGTAATTTAGATTAGCCCCTACGTGTGTGTGCACTGCCTCCCATGCCCGTGGTGGACGTGAGAGCTGAACCCTCCTGCGCCCATGCCGTTGCCCATGCTGATGGCACTCACACTGGGTGGGCAAGCCCAACCCTTCCAAAGCGGCACTTGATTGGCAAGTACCACCACTCCCATCAGTTAGGATTGATAAATTACGGTAATTTAAGGTTTTTAAATTACGGGCCGTAACTTACGCCGTAACTTACGCCGTAACTTACAAAAATTACGTAATTTATGGTCCGGACCAAGGTTTTACGCCAAAAGCATGTAATTTTGCCAAAAATTGTACTTTTCCCGCTTTTGTAGGGGGGGTGAGGGGTGGGGGAGTTGTTGGCAACTTTTGTGGGGCCCCCATGGGCGAGCCACAACCTTCCACCTTCCCAAGTGGAGTATCTAGAGGAGTATCCACGGGTAGGGCATCTTCGACCTCCTCAGGTTGAGTGTGTTTGTCCCTCCAATGTTGAAGCATCCGGTTTTGGTTCGCAGCCTTGCGGTAGTCACAACTAGGGTGCTTGCATTGAACCGTTTTGGGTGTCTTCCCATCATCTTTGAACTCAACAATGGTGTATTCATCCCAAATAGCCCCTTTAGTCTTCATGTGTGTGAAAAGAGGCCTATGGAGAAGGGGTGGCGAAAAATTCGGGCGGGGCGTAACTTACGGCCCGTAATTTATGATCGCCGTAACTTACGTAATTTACGGCCGTAACTTACGTCGTAACTTACGTTTGTAACTTACGTTGCAATCCTACCATCAGTATGCTTTGTACCCAAAGCCCATGACTATACCCTTAACATGTTGATGCGTGTCACTCCTCTTTCAACCGTGGTAAACTTTATTTCCACTGTGGTTTTCAGACATCTTGCCGCCCATGCTTAGCTAATACTCCACCCCATGCTACTTCAAAATGATTGTGAAGCCGGTTTACTTTCCTTTGATGATGTACGCCCCGTGGCCATTCACCAATGGCTCAATAAAAATGGGCCAACTCAAGGGATTGAGAAATTCATCGCTCTTGTCTGGGAAGGCACACGATACCGCGCACTTCAATTATGCCGCGGAAGGCCGTATTCTACAACAGAGGACCACAGTAGATCAAGTGCCTCTCTTGTCATGCAAGGTTGCAAGAATTCTCATTTCGGCACACTCATTTGCGCAGTTGCCCCGAATAGGAACCTTCCTCATGGCTTTTTTGTGCCACATTTACTTGTTGAATCAAGAAATGCCCCACACCGCACATTCGTTGCACGCGGTACAATACTCGTAGTTGCAAGTGTGTGTATGTGCTCCAAGTTTCAGGACTCTTTGAGCTGTCTCAACAAATTTCATCAAAGTTCCAAGACTACCTCCTCCTCGATACAATTCAACCAAACCCTATTGTACAAAATGCTCATGAATGTTCTTTCACGCCATTTTGCACCAAACCCGACGCCTCTCTTGCATAATCCGTCCAGCTCAACACATCCCTTGCATAACACGCCATCGGAGGGGGGGCTCCTGGAACAATTTGACTAATATGTGGTCGGTGGGCCACGTCGACCACGCATGAAGAGATGGAGCGATACCAGCGCAAGACAAACGCCAACAGTAATTCCAACCGTTTGCCAAGACCAAGATGTCCAATGGTGGTCGGGTTGAGGAGGCCGAGGAAAGGATGTGCCACATGCATGACTCGGGGTGTAGCATGGTGGCCGCATTTGGGACAACATGTCTCAACAAAACAACCTATATAATTCGGCATTCCATTTATGAAAGGTATTGGGTGAATGTATGCAATAGTGGAGCGACATCATAGGAGAGGGAAAATGCGCGTGGTAATTGTCATCCACCCCCTTGTCCGTCCTTCTCACACCCCAATCGGCAAAAGTGAACTTTCCCCCGCTCCCCCCCTGGAAGCTACACGGTAAAATGGGGCAACAGTACGCCATTGGAACTGCGCATAGCATCCCACACCTTCCCCGAACACCCCACGAGAAGCACACCATGCACGCTCGACCTCGCCGATTTGATGTGGATTGGTTTTTCCATGCGAACAATGATGCTAGAGGTTTACTCAAATGAACGACAACACGGACCGGGTGTGAGAGTTGGGGAGCCCGTTCATGAAGTCACCGTGACGAAGCCCCAACCGCTAACTTCATGACTTTGGGGGTTGCATGCAAGGCTAATTTGCCTTACCCCACGGGCACATATCTCGACTTGCTCTCTAGTTAGTCCTTCCATGGTCACCAACTGCGGAACGAAGTTCAAGTTATATTAGTATGCGTGCACATATGCCATGGTACAATGCCTTCCCTTACATTGACTCAAACACGTGCCGCACTGCTTGGAGCCATCGGGGTGGTGTGGCCCAACACCCACCACGCTTTCTCGATTTCCATGTCGTATCGATGCAATTACTTGTTGTTATCTTTGTGGTTGAACTTAATGTTTGCAAATAAACTTTCACGGATTTGCGGAGCACTTGTCAATTGGGCTTACGGGCACGGCGGAGCATGCATAAGAAATTGCCGTTTCCATCCATGCTTCGATTGGATCAATCACCTGGATACCACTTCTTTGTGCAACTATCCTGTCCAAGCAACAAGCTGTTTCATCCATACAACACAATCCAATAATATCAAATGAACTTCCATCCTAAGTGTATTGGAAGGACTAACAAGCCCCCCCCCGCCCACCCCAGGGCCGGACTGGGAGAGTAAGGGCACTAGTGAGAGGCCGCTGGGCACCGCCACCTAGGCCAGAGACACAGTTTGGAATCGCACGCGCGCTCGCCGACCCCTGATTGCTGCGAGAACAGAAAGTTGGTTGACACTGAGGTGAGGAGCTCCCAAGTAGAATGCTCCTGCTTTTGGACATCAGTCAATGCTGTCAGATGTTGATGTTAGACATTGTCAGACATTGTCAGACAGTTCCACTGTCATTGAGACGTAGTACATCAATGCGGGTAAATACTGTGGGGACTGTTTGGCTTCTTCTGTGAAGCTGTCGTCTCAGTGCACCCCCAAAAGTCAGTCAAGTATGCAAGATTTGCACTGGAAAGCGTTGCCTGAATCCGGTTTCTACCTCCATGGCTCTTGCTTCCAAAGTTTGACAGGACTCTGCCTGTAGCACTTTCGGCGGTCCCAGTCCGGTCCAGACGCAACCACACTTTGTGGGCATGCTCATCGTTGAAGGGGCATCTGAATCAGAGTGTGAAACATGGATACCCAAAGCAGGAAAGACCCAAACTGTGGTGTAGCGACACGTGCATTACCATGAAGGTTGCCAACATGACCAGTGCTGCATGTACCGCAAGGCATACCCCAACCCAGGCCAGAGGTCTCGAAAACCCCACGTTTTGGGGTGGGCTGTGTGTTACCTTTATTGAACTGAACTGATTTGAGGCCGTCAAAGCACCCTGGGTCATTGTTCAGGTGCACGTGGGCTGTGTGTTACCTTTGGGCAAAGTGATAAGCTAAACGTGAATGGTTTGTTTGGTTCGTTGCGCAATTACCCTCTGTTGACAAACAAGGACCGAAAAAATCAACCCACCTGCAATCGCAGCCTCAACAGCAATTTGCTGGGTGCATCCACCCAACCACACACAAAAACACACCTGTGGCATTGCCTGTGGCATTGCACACACACACACACACACAACAACAACAACAGTGAGCTGTAATTGCCGCACCCTTTTCTCGACACGGTGCGCCTAACTTTTGGCCAAACTTTGTATGAGGAAACCTTTTACCACCCAGGTGGGGCCCTGAAGTTTTCGCAAAAATTTATTCGAGCAGTTTTGTTTTCTCAGGACCAACAGGTGCATCATCGGGGTCATGATGCACCCACAAGTGCGTCATGCCGTACAGTGAGCTGTATTTGCCACAGCCTTTTCTCGACACTGTGCGCCTAACTTTTGGCCAAACTTTGGATGCCGAAACCTTTTACCACCCGGGGTGGGCCCTGAAGTTTTCGCAAAAATCTATTCGAGCAGTTTTTTGTTTTCGAAGGACCAACAGGTGCATCATCGGGGTCTTGATGCACCCGCAGGTGCATCATGCCGTACAGTGAGCTGTAACTGCCACAGCCTTTTCTCGAAACTGTGCGCCTAACTTTTGGCCAAACTTTGGATGCCGAAACCTTTTACCACCCGGGGTGGGCCCTGAAGTTTTCGCAAAAATCTATCCGAGCAGTTTTGTTTTCTATGGACCAAAAGGTGCATCATCGGGGTCATGATGCACCCACAAGTGCATCATGCCGTACAGTGAGCTGCAATTGCCACAGTACGCGTTTTCAATGCTTTCCTTGTCGGTCTTTATTCATCAAGATACAACAAGTGCTTCGTTCCCGCAGAGTGAATCCCGAAATGTTTCGTTCAAAGTTTCATGGTGCATGAATGTTTGTGTACACGATACACCCACAGGAAGCTACATGGAGCACACGAGGACCATTCCTGGGACACGGTGGTTGTGGTGGAGGAGTTGTGGTGTACCTGTGACGATGAAACCACATCAGTCTTGGCCACCACGTTCTGGCATCGTTCTTAGGTGATTAGCTTCAAGTTGTGTTTGACAACCGTTGTGTGTAGCATGAATATCGAGGTGTTTGGGGATTTCGCTTTGTTCCTGATTTTCGCCAGCAATCTCTATGGATGGCGAAATAGCACTCGGACCACTCGGATTCTTATTGGGGAATAACTGAACGCCCAGCACCTGTCAGTCAAAAGCACTGGCTGTGCACGCGGATTGGGGACTTCTTAGAATCTTGGATTATGAGTGCAGATTCCCATGCATTTGGAGTGGGGCTGTTGCAGCCTGGTGGCATATGCGTGGGTCCGGAGTTCGTAGTTGCTAGGCTCGAACCCCTGCGTTCGACATCCTCGTTTCGATACTAACGGAGCTCCAACCTTTTTATCCACTTCAAACCCTGAAACCACGCTGTTTTTTCCGTGATTTGATTTATTACCCACATTGAACCCTGAAGCAAGGCTGTGCAGTGAGCTGTAGTTGCCACAGCCTTTTCTCGACACTGTGCCCTAACTTATGGCCAAACTTTGGATGCCGAAACCTTTGACCACCCAGGTGGGGCCCTGAAGTTTTCGCAAAAATCTATTCGAGCAGTTTTTTGTTTTCGAAGGACCAACAGGTGCATCATCGGGGTCTTGATGCACCCAACAGTGCTGCTTGCTGTACTGTGAGCTGTAACTGACACAGCCTTTTCTCGAAACTGCAGTTTCGTTTTGAGGTCGGTAGATATTCCTAATTTTGCATCGACGGCAGGCTAAAGTGATAAACGCAAAAGAATACAAGACGGTGCATACAAGCATTTCTAATTTTTGACATTCTTCAGCAACATTGTACCCTCCTCAAATAGAATCGATAAATTCAATTTGATTCGTGCACTCTCCGGTAGCGTGTGATGAAAACTCTTCAACTGTTTCCCAAATTTTGCAGACTTGTTTTGCTGGGTAGTGGAACATGCACGTGAACAACAACAACAACAACAACAACAAGGACACGAACAAGAACAAGGACAACCACCACCACCACCACCACCACCACCACATAACAACACCCTTTGCAGATCTCCGCCATCCGCTCAATATCTGTCGTTTCCTGCCTTGGAAACTCAGACGAATTTTACAAAGGAATGCTCAGAAGGCGGGCAGTCACCCCAGATAAGAAGAGTGCTGAGGCATGCCTGCTGGGGAGGGAGCTCAACGAGCCCAACACCCAAGCCAGGAAACGTTCAATGGTTTGACCCACGAACACAAGGGCAACAATCGGCACTAGTGCAGCAAGGCTCGCAGACTTAGGGATATTTGCAATGGAACATTCTGGTTGAACTGGAGCAATTCAGCAATGCTTCATGACTGTTCCCCCCTACCTGGGGGCAGGCGAGCCCATTGCGCAGAAGAGGGGCGATGTTTCAAAGGGGCGGGGGGTAACGCACCTGCTCATGAGGGGCCCTGTGGTCCATGGTGCGGGGACACAGAGGATACAACTCTTTCCAGATGTCAGCCATGGGAGGGTCTGCACAAGTGCATTGCAGGGAAGACATGTGCCAGCAAAACTGGCAGACATAGTGGTGCATATTTGGAGGGGCGCAGTTCGGGCAAAGCTTGGCGTATCATCCCCCCCAGGCAGATTTTGCGTGCCGGGTGGGACCGGCAAGGTATTGGTGCTGGGAGCCCATGTCGTTTTCATACCTCTTACCACAGTCTTACTTGTTGATTTTGAGTTTAACGCCAACATGTTCACCGACCCCTACCGGTCTTCCCGGGAGAGCCTCTACAAGTACTGGGGATCTCCCCGGCCGCAGTGGAAGGCTCCACAAGGCCCGCGGCCTTCGGTGAGGGAGTTCAAGGGAATGATCCCCGTCTCAATCATCCACCAGCCATTCCCTCCACCGCGCATCAGTGCGTCGTCGCCCAGGGTCCAGGCGGTGCCCACATTGGACCTGGATAGAAACCTCCCCGCCTCCGTCAAGCGTATCCTTGCCGACATGAACTCCGACAAGAACAGCGACCCACAGCCCAACGAACAGTTGTACATCATGCACCCCAAGCGGCCGCTCGAATGGGACGAGGACGCCAGCCGCGGGGCGAAGCGGCTCAAGTTGCACCGTCCGGTCCTCTTCGCGCCACCTGTCCTCCCACCTGCCGCGCCCCCGGTGACCACGCGGGCCGCAAGGTTGAGGGCGGCGATCGCTCTGCCGGACGAGCGGCCTCTGGCTGCCAATGCGTTCCAGAGGATTCGCGCAGTGTCGGAGGCCAGCACCGCCGAGAAGGGCGTCCCCAAAGCCATCAAAGCGGCTGCAGCCACAGAGAACACCGTGACCTCGGCAGCCACAGAGAACACTGTGACCCTCGGAATCCTCAACGGTGTGTCTTGTGGCCGTGTGCCAGTGTGTGGCTATGATTGCAGTTGGGGTGTGTGCCCCAGTGTATGCGGTGCTGGACAGTCTGCACTGTGCACCGGTTTGCCTACGTTTGCATCAGAGCGTTACACCTATGCCTGCGCGTGTGCTGCACAGCCACCGGGTGCTAGGGGACCCCCCCCCCCCTGAGAACTCCATCTGATAGCCTGACTGTAAGTGATTGTCTGACTAGACGTAGTCGGACATGATATATCTGTCATTCTATTTTTGACACACAAAGTGTCTCGAGGTTTAACCAGGTTCGGCATAGAGAATAAAGATGCATTTATGCCTTACTGTGGAGTGCATTACCTCCATCTGCAGTCTTGCTGTACTGCATATCTGTTTTTCTACTTTTCAATCCTGTAAATGTAATTAGGTCTCACCCCCCCCCACCCCTTGTCAGAACAACAGTATGTGTTGTTTTCGCGCTTTTTGGAACCATGTCCTACTTTGCCCTGGATGAATACCCGCCCCCCTCGTCAGAACAACACTCGGTGTTGCTTCCGTCAACTTTTGGGACTTCCGTATCGTCCCAAGGGGGGGGGGGGTAGACAGGTGTAACAGCAACAGGGTGCCTGGACAACTACTGGGCACCGCTAACGCCCAAATGGCACCCGCAGCATCCAGCACAGCCCCGGTACACCAACCACTGCGCTCCGCGAACGCGGAAACAACACCAGCAGGAGCACCGGCCGCAGCGGCCGACAGAACGCAGCGACCCGACGCAGCACGCGAAGGGAAGAACGGGTGACTGTCCAGGGCCCCCGCAAAGAAACAGCAACCCGACGGAATGTCACACTGGGGGTAGACAGGTGTAACGGCAACAGAGTGCCTGGATGCGCATCTCTCGGGACCTTCGCCTCTTTTGTGTCTTCTTGCCTGGCTGCCACCACGGCGCTGCACTCATCCTTTGTGACTGACAGGGTCTTTCCAACGTCCCGAGTCAGACCCCACATCCAAACCTATGTCCCTGGACTCCACGCCCGCCACAACCCCCAAGTCCGGCTCCAATCTCGTCTTTGGCTTCAACGTACCTGCGGCATCAGGCTCCTCATCATCCGCTGGGGCACCTGCAGTGCCGGACTTTACCTTTGCCAAGCCGGATGCTGTCAAAACCAGCCCCTCCACTGCCGCATTCGACCCTGGCATGGGGGTTTTCAATCTGGGAGCCACACCGAAACCGAAGGCCGCCGCAAAGCCGGCACCCGCAATCGACGGGACCGGCTCGCGCAAGGCGCGCGCGGCACCCACAAAGACCCGGGGCAAGCGCGGTCGCGACGATGACGAGGACGCCGACCGCAGCACGCTTTCTGCAGATGGCGCCGTGGTCGATTTGGGCGGCGCTCAACCCCCGCCAGACGCAAGTTCGGAGCAGCAAGCCCCAGCGGACAGCAAGACCGATGGACCCGAGAAGAAGCAGCGGGTGTTGCCAGCCAAGGATACCCCGTCGGCGCCAGAGTCCTCCGCATCACAGTTCTCACTGAAGGCCGCCGAACCAGCGGCACCGAAGTCGAGTGGGTTTGGTGGCTTCTCATTC
This sequence comes from Eutreptiella sp. 'Long Island Sound 2002', assembly GCA_964036045.1. Lineage (NCBI taxonomy): Eukaryota > Euglenozoa > Euglenophyceae > Eutreptiales > Eutreptiaceae > Eutreptiella > Eutreptiella sp. 'Long Island Sound 2002'. The sequence continues at coordinate 8,837,666 of OZ038396.1, read as the reverse complement.
GCGAGTTCCACGGACCCGAAGCCAAGTATCTTTGTGCTTGATGGGGGATATGCCGAGGCACTGGGGCTGCGGCGGGGGCTTGGGCTGAGTGGTTTAGGGCTGGGGTTGTCCCTGTTCACCCCATTTCGGTTACGTGTTATGCGCTGTGCTGTGCTGTGCTGTGCTGTGCTGTGCTGTGCTGTGCGTACCGAACTGTGCCGTGCTGTCCCGGACCATGCCATACCACGCCATACAACTGCAACGCACTGCGCCCCCCCCACACCACACCCCATGGCAGGTGCGGTGTAGGGCGTGGGGTGGTGTGACAACCCGATAAACACTCCGTTCGGCGATCGGCATCCACTTGTCACCGTGATACACATGCGTTCCTTCTCCGAGGTCTTTGCTACTTTTTCCCCCAGCCTTGAAATGCTCTGTAATCCTTTGTCTCCAAATGTCAAGGTTCGGGCCATTCCTGGCATGACGGGCCTCTCCAGATGAATGCCCTATTCTGGAATGCGGTGGGGGCCGGGGCTAGGCTGATGCCTGTGTATACGTTTGCATGCAGTCGTGCGCACAAAACGCACGCTGTTGCAGCTCCCGCAAGATCAAGTGACAATTGTTGGGCATGGAGCCCCACGTTTCAAAAAAGGGCCAGGGGGGTTGAGAAAAGGGGCTGGAAAGTCCAAGAGTTGATGGCAAATTTTTTCTCAGTCTTTCCGGGTGTAAACATGCAATCGTAGGAGAGATTGCGTGGGCCCTTGAGAAGGCCATCTTTGGTGCATTGCTGCACACGCATGTGATGATGGTGTGCTGATGTGAGACGACTGAACATCGAGAGTATGAAAACGTTTTCTTTGAGGTGTAGCATACAGTGCATGGGTCACTCCGGTAAACCCCGTACGCTGACATCCCCACTAATGTTGGACTTTCTGGGGGAGTGTCAGCAACCCAAACACCTGCCCAGCAGCGGCATATTTGGGATTCCCATGTAATTCTGAGCATTGGGCCATCCACAAGAGGGGACCAGTGAAATGACAATGTCAGGTTCCGTCGGGGGACACAGACCTCTAGAATGTGCTCCAGTAGCATGGGGTCTGGCAGCAAAGCCCTACCAAGCCTTTGCTGAGTGGAGTGTAGACCATACTCTGGGGGGAGGGGGGGTGCCTGCCTTTTCAAGAAGGTGGGTGCCTCTTTCACTTTTGACCCCCCTCCCCCACCCCCCGGGTGGGGGCAGATGAAGAGGGATCGGTGGTCAGGCGCCAGAGGGCAATTTCTTCACATTTTATTCAGGTTGGTGAGTTGGTGGTCGGATGGATGGATGGGTGCCCCATGGGCTGACCCCCACCCCCTGCAGAAGTAGGCAAGGATTTTCGACCGGGAGAGGAACGGCACTAGGTGGGGAGATGCTCATGGGCGCCGCCACCTATGAAGGAAGGGTTCAAGGAAGGACAAGGGTAAGTGGCAAGAGGCCAATAGGCGCCGCCAGCTGCAGACAGCAATCTATCAGGCGTCACGCCAAACCCACCCACCCCCTCTTCCCTCAGCATGGGTCCAGTGCCTCGTGCCAAAAAGTGGCTGCCTGCCTGTTTCATTTCACCCCCTCCCCCATTGCTCAGCAAAGACAACTTCATTGTCCCAAATCTCACAGTTTTCGCATGAACATCAGGGGTCTGAGCAGGCAGTTGGCGATTGGTGTGCTAGAAACAGTGTGGGGCTCTCCCCATTGCACAGGGGACATTTTGCCAAGCCATGTTTGGGGGCACTTGCAGTTGCAACCCACATTTGTGGCAAAGCGCAGGTCCACATTGAAAGACTGCAGCCGTTTCGATTGCATTCAACAAAAAATCTGGTTTTCTGTGCCACCGCTGGGCCCACATTTCCAGCAGCAATTTTCTGATTAGGTCTGGCGAAAAAGAGGCGTGGTTGGTCGGCGTTGGGGGTCACTGCATGTCCCAGAGGGTTTGGATGCGGCACTTTTCTCCACACATGCGCGCGCGCGCGCGCTCACCTCGCTTCGCCAAGCCAAGCCAACGCATGGCTGTCATCTCCCGATCCATTTTTCTCTTGTTCATGTCCTTAGGCACCACCAGCAGCAGCAGCAGCAGCAGTGGCGGCGGCGGCGGCGGCGGCAGCAGCAGCAGCATTCCCCAGTTTTCTTTCAGGGGCACTGCTTCGGCAAGTTCCTCATCAAGTGCGGCCACACCAAACCCCTTCGGTGGGTCCAAGGGCCCGGGCGACGGGTTTGCCTTCGGCGAAAACAAGGCCAAGGGGTCGGATGCCCCGGCGCTGGGCGGCTCCCTCAGCAGCTCTGAGAAGAAGGACGACGCTCCCGCCTTCTCCGCGGCCTCACTCGTCCCGCCTCCACCCTCCAGCTCCACTGGCTCCTCCTTCTCTGCGGGCAGCCTGGCCCCACCTCCCGTCACCGTGGGGGGCACCAACCCCTTTTCCGGCGGCACCGGCTCGTCGTCCGGACCTTTCAGCACCGCCCCCCCCGCAACCCCACAAACGGCCGCGTCCGCCTCCTCGACTTTTAGCCTGACCGCCCAACCGGCGGCCGGGGACGCCCCTGCAAATCCTTTTGGCGCGGCGGCCGCCGCACCCGGCACCAGTTCCGCGATCCCGGCGTTTGCCTTTGGGGCCGGCACAGGATCGGAGCCCGCGCCCGCGCCCACGAGCGCAGCCACCGCGACACAGTCCGCGGCACCGGCCGGCTTCTCGTTCGGGGCTGCGGGCACGGGCTCCACCCCGGCTCCCGGCCTCACCGCAGACTCTGCTGCGTCCACCTTTAGCGGGGTCTTTGGGGCGGGGACAGCGGCCAGCAGCAGCGGCAGTGCCCCTGGCATGAGCTTGTGTTTGGGTTTGACTCCCGGCGCCCTCAGCGCACCTTCCAGCACCGGGGGAGCGGCGTCCAGCAGCGGCAGTGGCTTTGGGTTCGCCTCCTCTTCCACTGGGGGGTTCGCCTTCAGCAGCGGGGGCTCCTCGTCGTCGGCGTCCAGCGGCGGGGGCTTCGCTTTCGGCGGCGGGGGCTCCTCCTCGTCGTCGTCGTCCAGCGGCGGGGGCTTCGCCTTTGGTGCCTCCTCCTCGTCATCCAGCGGCGGAGGCTTCGCCTTCGGCGGTGGGGGCTCCTCGTCGTCGTCGTCGTCGTCGAGCGGCGGGGGCTTCGCCTTTGGTGCCTCCTCCTCGTCGTCCAGCGGCGGGGGCTTCGCTTTCGGCGGCGGGGGCTCCTCGTCGTCGTCGTCGAGCGGCGGAGGCTTCGCCTTCGGCAGCGGGGGATCCTCCTCGTCCTCGTCCAGCGGCGGAGGCTTCGCCTTTGGTGGCGCTGGGCCCTCCCCCTCCACTGGGTTCACCTTCGGGACCAATGCGGCTGCGCCCACCCCCGCACCGAGCGCCCCGGCCCCAGGGGCGGGCAACGACGAGGGCATGGATGAGGACGCGGGGCCAACCGCAGGGCAGCTCACCGCGTTCGGGGGCTTCGGCCAGCCACCGGCCGGCGGGCCCGGAATGCCGCCGGGTGCGCCCGCCTTTGGCAACGGCGGGGGTGGCCCGTTTGCCTTCGGCGGCGGCGGCGGCGGCGGTGGGGGCTTTGGTGGCGGGTTTCCGAGCCCGCCGTCCCAGCAGCCGCAGGGCGGGGGGGGCTTTGGCTTCGGGGGCATCCCCGCGGGGGGGGGAGCAGGGGGCGGTGACGGCGGCGCCTTTGCGATTGGGATGGGCAACAAGCCCAGTGGCAAGGCCACCGCCAAAGGCAAGCGGACCGTGCGGCCAAATGTCAAGCGGACCTTCCCGTGAGGGGCTCACGCAGATGTCTGCCTGGAAAAGTGGACACCTGCCCAATGAGTCCTTCCTCAGGACAGCCTGACCCCCTCCCCCTCCCCCAGCCCCATGGCCTTGTCCTCGCCCTCAGGAAAGTGGCCTTGACAATTTTGCAGCACATCCTCAGGGCGGCGAAAGCTGAGCTGGAGGCGTTGCGACCCTCCCCCGTAACCACAGCACAGTCGCACAACACGGCGACGAACGGACATGCTGGATGCACCCGAAAGTACCAACCGGCATACTCACTCAGCCTTGACGGCACCCCTCCCGTCCCCCACCCCGCCCCACCCCACTTCCACCATAACCTCTGGGGCAGGGTTGAGGGAGGACCGCTAGTTTCGGGGAAGCGGCGCCCACTCCTGTGTGCCGCCTGTGCGCCATCCCTGCGCCGGACACATATTTCATTTTTCCCGTTTTTTTTTTGTTATTTCATCGCTGTGTTTGGTGTGAGAGGTACGAGACATCGGTAAGGCGGGCAATGTGGTGCATACCTGGGCGTAACACCTGCTGAAACACTTGCCGACACCCGCCAGCAGCTGCCGAAATATTTTTTAACACATGCCAACACCTGCCGAAAAAATTCTTCACACCTGCCGACATCCGCCGAAAACAGTTTTGACACCTGCCGACACCTGCCTCGGCGGGTGTTACGCCCATGTCTGATGTGGTGCGTGGAGGCTTGGACCCTACATACGTTGAGCATGCCAAAGGGTTGTTCGTGCGCGTATACATGTTCATGCCCTTCACTGTGGGCACTTCGTTGTGTGGCGTGCTGTGTGTGTGCACCATGTTTTGGGGGCTCGGTCCTTGTGGTTTTGTGTTGGGGCCCACCAAAAGTGTTTTTCTGACCCGGCCTTGGGTGGCCTGGAAGGTGCGGTGGACCTGTTGCTGTGGTGCGTGGCTATCCTGCAATTTGTGGTCCCACAGAGGGAGGGTGTGGGGGGTTAGCGACCCTGCCGCCTGGGGGGTCCCCATCGCTTCAGAGCGGGGGGCAGAATCACAGGTGGCCCACAAGTGGGCAAGGTGGCTACATAACCCCTGCCGCCTGGGGGGTCCCCACCGCTTCAGAGCGGGGGGCAGAATCAGAAGTGCGGAACCCTCGCCATTGGTTGCGGGGTCCAAAAAAGAAGAATCCCGTTGACATAGTGGCCGAAAGCTTTTCGGGGCTGGGGAGACTGCCCCCCAGTTTATCAATCAACATGGACCGCCTCAGGCAGCCACGTGGCAGGGCCCGCTCGCAAGCCGGGCAAGTGGGAACCCAGCAGACCAGGGTGTTGTCCGAGCGCACTCAGAGGGCGCGCCTGCCCTGTGCGATGGCGCAGTGGGGGTAGTCCGTTCGCGAGTCGTCCACCCCCCGACTCGCGTGACGGAGCCCTGCGCAGCCGCGTGCATGCAGGGCACACACCCCACCTCGGCCCCTTCCGCCCTGAAACGTCCAGGCGGTTGCTGAAACGCATGCCGTCTAATCACGCGTCCCTGACCCCCCCGGGGACCCGGACATGCCTTTCAGAGCCTTCTCATCCGACAGGCCAATGAGCCGGCCAGCCACCGGGACCAGTTCAAGCCAACCTGGAATCTTGTGTTTGGGTTCTTCAGGAAATCATATGTGGTCCCTCTTGCAATCGGGGGTCTGTGCCTGGTGTCACGGTTTGGCAACCAAATGCTTTCGTGCAACTGAACCGCTGAAGATAACCCTCCTCCTGCTCATTCTGTCTTTACCAGTCCGTGACGGTTGATATTTTTCTCCTGAGAACACGTGAGGCAATTCCCTGCTTTTTCTCGCTGCTGCTTGTCGTTTCTGTTGTTTCCTGCGGTTTCCTGGCGTTTCCTGCGGTTTCCTGCCGTTACCTGCTGATGCGCTCCACTTCCCTGGCGTTTCCTGCGATTTCCTGCGGTTTCCTGCTGTTTCCTGCTGATGCGCTCCACTTCCCTGTTGTTTCCTGGCGTTTCCTGCGGTTTCCTGCCGTTTCCTGCCGTTTCCTGCTGATGCGCTCCACTTCCCTGGCGTTTCCTGCGGTTTCCTGCCGTTTCCTGCTGATGCGCTCCACTTCCCTGGCGTTTCCTGGCGTTTCCTGCGGTTTCCTGCGGTTTCCTGCCGTTTCCTGCTGATGCGCACCATTTCCCTGTTGTTTCCTGCGGTTTCCTGCCGTTTCCTGCTGATGCGCTCCACTTCCCCGTTGCTTCCTGCCACATTGCTACCTTTCCCTGCTGCTCCGCAACCGACCTCAGACACCAGCCCTCGCCCCCTCTCCCTGGGAAGAGACACGTAATGCGGACAGAAACCGCCACCGTTCTCGCAGTGAGAGGGTGCGGGCCTCCCGCCACCTGATCTTTTTTCAAACGTGCCCCCTGGCGTTTGCGCGCCACCATCGAAGCGGCGGGGCAGGTTGCGTGCAGCCTGCACTCTACGCCGTCAGACCCTAACAGGAAGGGAGTCTCGGAGGTGAGGTCTGTGACCCGCGTGTGTGGCTGAAGCTATGCGGCCCAGCTCTACTGAAGGGATGGGGTGTGTGGTGTTGGGGTGGGTGGGGGGCAGGGGGGGTCACACAACATACAAAACCCCCCATTCCTTTGTCCAGGATAGCACCGGAAGGGGTGGTCTCACGTTTGGGCCTGACGTACCATGTTCCGTTTTGTGCCGGTTGCAAGTTCGCCGTTTCGGTTTCGCTTAAATTGCTGAAAGCAGGCCTGGCATGCAAGTGGGACATTGCTCTGCATGTTGCTACTGGGTACTTCAGCGCAGGATGGAATGGATTGCTTCCCCTGTGCAAGGTACAGCGGAATGAATGGCACAATGCGAGGAATGCCACAGTGATTCTGGGGGGTAACGGTCATCGTCATTCCATGGCCAAGACACAGCGGATGTGTGTGGGGCGCCTCGCGGTGCTTTGCTAAGCTTTGCACCGGAAGTTTGATCTGGGTGAAGGCCATTGTAGGAATTACCGTCAAACGACGGCGCCTGATTGGTACTGCACAGTGTGCCACGTGCTGTGCTGCAATCGATGTCAGCCGGAGTCTGGAGGGAAGTGACCGGCGTCATACGTACTGTATGAACTTGGGACCTACTTTAATTCTGTCCTGCTTTGCAGGAGTGGGTCAAGATGCTTAACGCAGAGCCAACAATGCGCAAGATACGCCCTGTCTCAGATACAGGGGGCTATGTACTTCTGTACCCCCCCCCCCCCCCGCGCACTACCAGCAAGTCACACATTGGTGAGCTAGCACCCATGGCCTTGTGTGACATTCACGTTGCGGGTTGTGGTGAGCACCTCCCAGCCTGGGGTCTTCGTGATGACCGCATACCAGGCACTGATCAGGCCGTCAGGGGAGGACGCCATGGGCAGAAGTTGCACTCTGGATTCCCACCCAGGCAGGTGGATGCCCGCGGCAATGCGGATGCCCGCGGCACCTCGAAATGATTACCACATGGGGAGAGTATCAGACGCGGTGCGCGCGAGGTGCACACACGATGGGGTTGTTGCGTGGGCCGTCTCAGCTAATTTAGAAGCTACGTGCTGTTGTTGCCTAAGCTTTCGCCCGAAACTGTGGGGAGGGAGAACTGCAGGAGGAACTTGGGCAGTGTAGCCACATGCAAAATAGGGATTGGTGTGCAATAATTTGTCATCTTTCAGCCTCCAGCCGCACTGGTTGCATGTGAGCTCGCCCAAGGGGGCCCTCACACCCTGCCATAACTCTTCCCCCAGCAAGTTCCAGTATTTACAAGGGCTTCAAAGGTCGACCATTTCCTGGAGAAGTTGTTCATGTACCTGACGTGGCGCGCGCGCGGTGCGTGAACCCAGGTTTCCCCAGAAACCCCAGTTTGGCATCACTGCCTCTCTTATCCACAGTGTGCAGGGCCGCGCGCTCCCGCCCGTCAGATGGTTGTTCGAATTACACTGTGCCCGTGTCTTGAGGGCAGGGAGGATCCAGAGAACCAGCCAAACCACCTCATGGCGCTGATGCTTTTCAGATATATGCATGCTGGGGTTAACATTTTTCGTTTTAAAACAATCTCACTGGGTCAGGTGCAGCCATCGTTGAGGATGTCGTTGCCTTGGGTCATACAATGCTATTGTTCTCACACATTTTTCATTGTCTTCACTTCTGGTTTAGGCTTTCTTGCACCCGTTTCCGTTTTCTCACCATGCCTCCCCCTTTTCTTGCTGCAGTTTTCACAGTTTGGAGTGCAGGTGACTTCCGGACAAGAACCACGGAACTCGTGTGAACGCGTCGTCATTTCGCGGTCTGAGCTCGTCGCTCTGTTTCCCCACCGCACACGTTTGCTTTCTGTTGGTTGCCCTGGGGTCGTGTCAGATGTTGCGGCCTCTGCTTTTTTTTTTCTGTTTCATGCTTCTTGATGATTCGAGCACACGAGACGTGAGCTTTCGGTTTGATTTGCTTTGGCGTTGCAGTATTACGCTGCGACCCCATCTGTCAGATTCCAGGCGTGTGTCCATGAGCCCCCGGCATTTGGTTCTTTCGCATGGGATTCTTCATTTCCAGATTTTAGTCCGGGAGCCTTTCTCGGGTGCATTACTGTAACTGACCTGCTCGTTTGCCCCCCCCCCCCCCCCGCGCGCGCGCAACGACCACAAGGACGTGCATGTGTGGAGTGCTTTATGACCTGCTTGTGGCCGCGCGCAACGACCACCCCCCTGGTCAAACAGTGCTCGCCTGTCAGTACTCGCTCTATGGGGGAGTATCAGACGCGGTGCGCGCGCGGTGCATGCGCGGTGCGGGTACTGGGGTTGTTCCGTAGACCCTTTCATCCAGAGCCCATCAGGGGGAATGGTAACGCCTCAGAGCCCAGCAGGTACCATCTACAACTCCTCTCCCCGTAGACCATCTCCTGGAGAAGTTGTTCAAATACCTGACGCGGTGCGCGCACGGTGCGCGCGCGATGCACGCGCGGTGCGGATACTCCCCCTATCATGTCAGGTTCGTGACTGGCATCCCTCGGATTGCGCAACAGCAGAAGCACGGCCCGCAGAGAGTCCCCCACATATCCGGTGGGCTTCTGGCTTTCTACTGTTGGTTTCTCTGCGATCAACGTAGGATGCTCTGCAACCGCCGTCGGTCCCCATGCAACCGCCGTCGGTTTCTCTGCGATCGCCGTCGGTTCGTCTGCAACCGCCGTCGGTTTCTCTGCGATCGCCGTCGGTTCCTCTGCAACCGCCGTCGGTTTCTCTGCGATCGCCGTCGGTTATTCTACAACCGCCGTCGGTTTCTCTGCGATCGCCGTCGGTTCCTCTGCGACCGCCGTCGGTTTCTCTGCGATCGCCGTCGGTTCCTCTGCAACCGCCGTCGGTTTCCCTGCGATCGCCGTCGGTTCCTCTGCAACCGCCGTCGGTTTCTCTGCGATCGCCGTCGGTTATTCTACAACCGCCGTCGGTTTCCCTGCGATCGCCGTCGGTTCCTCTGCGACCGCCGTCGGTTTCTCTGCGATCGCCGTCGGTTCCTCTGCAACCGCCGTCGGTTTCTCTGCGATCGCCGTCGGTTCCTCTGCAACCGCCGTCGGTCAGCACCCAAGGATTCGGTCGTCTGTGGTCGCAAAGATTGTCGACATTGAGTTGTAACGTGTAACAAGGGGACGTTTGACGGAGGTTCAGAAGGTTGGCACAGCACCCCGGCGCAGGTAGCGAACAGCAACATTCCACTTCGCCAGACCATCGACACGTGGGCACCCCTCGACGGCTCCCTCGATATTGGCTGCCCAAGAAAAAAGGTGTCTGGCGGGGATGCGGTGCTACTGAATGGCCCGCAGGAAAGGACATGCAGACGAGTGATGTCGCATCAGTACCAGCTCGCCACTGCCCTCCTTTTCCCCTTGCCGCCGGTCTACTCCGAGCAGTATTTTGCGGCGATTCCACAGTCGTGAGTTGGCACTGCAGGGTACCCTTCGCTGTCTGCCTCCTCGTTGCTCGTGCAGCATCCGGGGGGGGCTTGCCCGCGGCGGCGCGGGGTCAAGGGACTCTGCATTCCAGGCGTGAGGAGTCGATCCCACTGGACCGCCACAGAACCGGTGGAAGTGAGCTGTTTGCCGGATGAACTGCGTGGCTGACCGTGGTGCTGGTGCCGGTGCTCTTGTGCTTGCCGGTTCCTCGTGTGGTTCTGCCCGTGTTGATGTGCGTTACTCATGCCACCACATGCCCTCTCTCTACAAGCCAGGGGACTGTAGCTCTTTTCTTTTCCCCCATCTCTGCGCGTGTGTGCCCATGTTGTACTTGAGGATCTGGAGGTCCACCGGTACCCCAAAGTGTTCCGCAGTTTGTGCCTTGAGCTGGGCCCCTAACATTTCAGCATTCACTGCTGTCTGATGGAACTTCTCGCGTGCTCTAACAAATACTGTGTACTTACTCAGCGGGGGGAGCTCCTCTATGTGCGGCTTTGCTGGCGTCTCCTTTGTGACCTCGTTCCACGTCCTTCTAGTTTCGCCACTGGTGCCTCTCTCGGTTTTCATTTCTTGTACAACTCCTGTTCATTGCCCCAGTCTTCTGAGCTGCAAAGGAGTGAAGAGCTATTTGAGATCACAAACAGTCAACGCGCCCGGTTCTTCCTTTTTTCTTTTTGCGCCACGCAGCAAGTGCCCTTGTTGAGCGCCCGAAATAACTGCTGAACCGCCGTCGGTTACCCTCCAACCGCCGTCGACCTCCGTGCCATTACGACTGAGTTCATGCTCACCCAGGACTGCCCTGTTCATTGGCTGTACACCAGTGAAGAGCTACTTTGGGGTCACACATTTGCTCAATGGGATACATTTGGAATGCTGTGCACGCACATTGCACATCTTGGTCCATTGGCAACTACCCGAACCCGATTGTTGGCTCCTTGGTGAGAGGTACCGAGTCTCTTGGGTGGAAAATGGGGTGCGGTTGACCACGACCCCGCCCCCTTGCCACAGAGGGGGAGTATCAGACGCGGTGCGCGCGCGGTGCATGCGCGGTGCGGGTACTGGGGTTGTTTCGTAGACCCTTTCATCCAGAGCCAATCAGGGGGAATGGTAACGCCTCAGAGCCCACCAGGTACCATTTACAACTCCTCTCCCAGTAGACCATCTCCTAGGGAAGTTGTTCAAATACCTGACGCGGTGCGGACGCGGTGCGCGCGCGGTGCACGCGCGGTGCGGATACTCCCCCAGAGACATACTTGAACTCCCCGCATGTCCCCAGCAGAACCCCCCCCCCCCCCCGGGGAGATTTTGGCTCAGAAAAGAAAGCAAAGAAGAAATGGAAAACCCTGAGGACACATGGCGGTCACAGTGCATGCACTGCTTAGGCACAACAACCCAAAATGGTAACACCACATTTGCAAGCAGTGCAGTTTGAGAAGGAAAAGCAGGTGAAAAAGCACAACTGTCGAAAAGTGAAAAAAGTGGCCAAGGTGAGCTCTATAACCATCACAAAGATGCAAGAGCTACAAAGCATACATCCAAACGATGTTGCAAGCAAGTGCACAGGCCAGAAAATGCCTCCACAAAAGTTTCTGCGAAAATTTGATGATATTTCGAGCTGATGGCCCCCATGTCAATGCCCCCGCCCCCCTCCCTGAACGAAGCATCATACCCCCCCCTGTTGCTGGACCTCCCGCACAGAAGTAAGAATCATGGCTCCGGGCGAATGACATGGAAGGGTACCATACCCGCCCCCCCTCAACCAGTCTCTCCAAGCCGGCAAGCAGCGGGAAGCTTTTTGCGGCCATGCTGGTAATGCAGGTTGTCTTTTACCAAAGAGGAGTGGGAACGGGAGGCGATGCAAATTGGTGTGAGAAAAACGCACTGGCTCTTGGTAGGTGGCTGTGGGGGAGCCTTAAGCGCAGTGCGCGTGCAGTGCGCGCGCAGTGCAACTATTTGGGCGTCTGGCGGTAATGGAGACCCATGCTTTGAGATCATAGGGGCATCATCGTTACCCTGTTGCGTAGGTTTTGATGCTTTTTCCACATTGGGGATATAGCATTTTTGGAATTTCACCCAATTTCACCCATTTCCACCCTTTTTCACACTTTATCTCTATTTGCAAGGGCTATTTGGACCATGTCTTTGTGTAGGATACCACCCATCTCTTTGAATTGTACTATGCCTGTGATTCCAAGCCAAGTCGCATTCGAATTCGCCATCAAATTCTCGTTCGGCCGGTCGCATCAACTTACGAGGGTTGATGTGGCTGGTGAAGCGAAAGACCCGCCAGAGGGTGAGTAGTTCAACTCCGAATAATCTCGTAGCGGAACTTGCCTCCGCGGGGCTGTCGCCACAACGGTCGTCGTATTATGTCGACAAAGGTTTCGATGCACATACGAAAGGAGGTACCCCCGGCCGACTCCCCCTCTACATTAGAGGATGTTGAGGGGGGCAACCAATACGCTGTTCATGGCGTTCCAGATGTGCATGATGTGTGTTATGTGAAGGGAAGGTAGTTTGCAATTTTCTTGAGCTGGGGCAGTTTGGGTCACCTAATTCTAAGGGCGTTTCCAAGGGGCGTGCCTAGGGGCTCTTCTGGGGGAACATAGTCTAAAAGTAGCGCGCAGTGCGCGTGCAGTGCGCGCGCAGTGCAAGGATTCCCCCTGTGTTAAACAGGGTAAGTCTACCAAATGTTCCACCTGCACCTTCGCTAAGCCCACCTGAATTAGGTTGACATACGGCACCTGAGGACCTGTTACTTCATCCCCTTCCACCCTGCCCCCTCCTGGGGACACCGTCGATTGCCCCGAACGTCCATGGCAAAGAAAAACTTTCCTCCAGTCACAATCATCACGATCATCGTAGCACCGGGCAGCTCTGAACCTTGATTCCGAGAGGTTATCTCAAGTACTGTGAAGTACTACGCCAGCTCATCTTACCCCCCTCCCCCTTGCGCAAGCACGGCCTTGTCTAAGCATGGGGTGGGCATTGAACCGCCGTTTTTAGGAATTTTTGGGACTACTGTTTTTGTGGTCCCAGATGTAACATGGGGTTTAAAAACAGTTGACCACACATTGCCACCCGATGATGTTTGTTTTGATATGATTCTTAGCCATTCCTGCTCTTTCCCTTCCACAGCCTATCGCCATCTGCATCTGAGAGATCTCCTGGATGTGGATGATCATGTGTGTTTGCCATCATGTGTGCCACACGCAGGCACGGTCTTGTCTAAGCACGGGGTAGGCGTTGAACCGCTGTTTTGCCTGGTTTTTGGGGACCGTGGCCGTGCTTGCGCAAGGGGGGGGCGGGGTAGTCTGAGCCAAAAAAAAATCCTCCAGTCACAATGCAGTTGCAGTGGAAAGGTCAGGGTTGGGTCCTAGCACATAGCCCCCATGCAAGGGGCACCGCCATGTAGTGACAGTCCCCCCCCCCCCCGACACCTTCATATGTACTGGGGGACTGTTCAGGGGGGGGGGCGTAGTTTGGGACCTGGCATAGCTTGGACAAGCGGTTTTTCCTTCGAGGATGGCATTTTTGGATAGCCCACTGTGACTGCCATCTACGAGGATTCCAATGTCCCAATGTCAAAAGCACTGGCTGTGCACGCAGATTGGGGACTTCTTAGAATCTTGGATTATGAGTGCAGATTCCGCAGCAATCGGCATGGAGCTGTTGTAGCCTGGTGGCATATGCGTGGGTCCCGAGTTCGTAGTCCCCGGCTCGAACCCCTGCGTTCGAAGTCCTCGGTTCGATGCCCACGGAGCTCCAACCTTTGTGCGTGATTTGATATTTTATCCACTTCAAACCCTGAAGCAAGGCTGTGCAGTGAGCTGTAATTGCCTTAAACCTTTGACCACCCAGGTGGGGCCCTGAAGTTTTCGCAAAAATCTATTCGAGCAGTTTTTCGTTTTCGAAGGACCAACAGGTGCATCATCGGGGTCTTGATGCACCCAACAGTGCTGCTTGCTGTACTGTGAGCTGTAACTGACACGGCCTTTTCTCGAAACTGCAGTTTCGTTTTGAGGTCGGTAAATATTCCTAATTTTGCATCGACGGCAGGCTAAAGTGATAAACGCAAAAGAATACAAGACGGTGCATACAAGCATTTCTAATTTTTGACATTCTTCAGCAACATTGTACCCTCCTCAAATAGAATCGACAAATTTAATTTGATTCGTGCAATCGCCGGCAGCATGTGGTGAAAACTCTTCAACTGTTTCCCAAATTTTGCAGACTTGTTTTGCTGGGTAGTGGAACATGCACGTGAACAACAACAACAACAACAACAACAACAAGGACACAAACAAGAACAAGGACAACCACCACCACCACCACCACCACCACCACCACCACCACCACCACATAACAACACCCTTTGCAGATCTCCGCCATCCGCTCAATATCTGTCGTTTCCTGCCTTGGAAACTCAGACGAATTTTACAAAGGAATGCTCAGAAGGCGGGCAGTCACCCCAGATAAGAAGAGTGCTGAGGCATGCCTGCTGGGGAGGGAGCTCGACGAGCCCAACACCCAAGCCAGGAAACGTTCAATGGTTTGAGCCACGAACACAAGGGCAACAATCGGCACTAGTGCAGCAAGGCTCGCAGACTTAGGGAGATTTGCAATGGAACATTCTGGTTGAACTGGAGCAATTCAGCAATTGCTTCATGGCACCCGAGAACTGTCACTTGATGACTGTTCCCCCCTACCTGGGGGCAGGAGAGCCCATTGCGCAGAAGAGGGGCGATGTTTCAAAGGGGCGGGGGGTAACGCACCTGCTCATGAGGGCCCTGTGGTCCATGGTGTGGGGACACAGGGCATGTGGAAAATTGGCTTGCGCCCGGGGGGGGTCACGGCTGTCGCCTGAAGGAGGGGGGGGGGGGGTTTGGGAAATGGACACCTGTGACAGGACCTATGTATGGTCCTCATTGTCAGCCTTTTTTTTTTTAGTATCTCTGATTTTTGATTTTAGCCAGATCCTGACTTAGCTTAGTTGGTAGTAGGCCTAGGTTCCAATTCCAGAGTCCTGGGTTCAATCCCAGCTTCATGCAATGTTTTTTTCCCTTCGCTTTTTTGGTCCTTTTTATGTCTTCATGTTTGCATGTTTGCATGTGCATGCCCCCCCCAAGACAGTTTTCTACAGGTCCCCCCATCAGGGGGGACCCTTTGTGTCAGTCACAGGCACACATACCCCTTAAACCCCCCCCCCCTGCTCTCAACCCCTTCCCCGAAGCAACCAGCCCGTGACAAGGAAACAAACAAAAGTCAGTTAAACACAGGGGGCCAGGTAGGGGGGGGGGACTGGGGGGCTGTGTATACCGGTTGTCATTGCCCCGTCACGGCGGGTCAGAAGGGGGGGGGGGGGGTTTGGGAAATGGACATCCGTGACCCCCCGTGGGCGCAAGCCAATTTTCCACCACCCCAGAGGATACAACTCTTTCCAGATGTCAGCCATGGGAGGGTCTGCACAAGTACATTGCAGGGAAGACATGTGCCAGCAAAACTGGCAGACATAGTGGTGCATATTTGGAGGGGCGCAGTTCGGGCAAAGCTTGGCGTATCATCCCCCCCAGGCAGATTTTGCGTGCCGGGTGGGACCGGCAAGGTATTGGTGCTGGGAGCCCATGTCGTTTTCATACCTCTTACCACAGTCTTACTTGTTGATTTTGAGTTTAACGCCAACATGTTCGCCGACCCCTACCGGTCTTCCCGGGAGAGCCTCTACAAGTACTGGGGATCTCCCCGGCCGCAGTGGAAGGCTCCACAAGGCCCGCGGCCTTCGGTGAGGGAGTTCAAGGGAATGATCCCCGTCTCAATCATCCACCAGCCATTCCCTCCACCGCGCATCAGTGCGTCGTCGCCCAGGGTCCAGGCGGTGCCCACGTTGGACCTGGATAGAAACCTCCCCGCCTCCGTCAAGCGTATCCTTGCCGACATGAACTCCGACAAGAACAGCGACCCACAGCCCAACGAACAGTTGTACATCATGCACCCCAAGCGGCCGCTCGAATGGGACGAGGACGCCAGCCGCGGGGCGAAGCGGCTCAAGTTGCACCGTCCGGTCCTCTTTGCGCCACCTGTCCTCCCACCTGCCGCGCCCCCGGTGACCACGCGGGCCGCAAGGTTGAGGGCGGCGATCGCTCTGCCGGACGAGCGGCCTCTGGCTGCCAATGCGTTCCAGAGGATTCGCGCAGTGTCGGAGGCCAGCACCGCCGCGAATGCGGCCGCCGAGAAGGGCGTCCCCAAAGCCATCAAAGCGGCTGCAGCCACAGAGAACACCGTGACCTCGGCAGCCACAGAGAACACTGTGACCCTCGGATTCCTCAACGGTGTGTCTTGTGGCCGTGTGCCAGTGTGTGGCTATGATTGCAGTTGGGGTGTGTGCCCCAGTGTATGCGGTGCTGGACAGTCTGCACTGTGCACCGGTTTGCCTACGTTTGCATCAGAGCGTTACACCTATGCCTGCGCGTGTGCTGCACAGCCACCGGGTGCTAGGGGACCCCCCCCCCCCCCTGAGAACTCCATCTGATAGCCTGACTGTAAGTGATTGTCTGACTAGACGTAGTCGGACATGATATATCTGTCATTCTATTTTTGACACACAAAGTGTCTCGAGGTTTAACCAGGTTCGGCATAGAGAATAAAGATGCATTTATGCCTTACTGTGGAGTGCATTACCTCCATCTGCAGTCTTGCTGTACTGCATATCTGTTTTTCTACTTTTCAATCCTGTAAATGTAATTAGGTCTCACCCCCCCCCACCCCTTGTCAGAACAACAGTATGTGTTGTTTTCGCGCTTTTTGGAACCATGTCCTACTTTGCCCTGGATGAATACCCGCCCCCCTCGTCAGAACAACACTCGGTGTTGCTTCCGTCAACTTTTGGGACTTCCGTATCGTCCCAAGGGGGGGGGGGGTAGACAGGTGTAACAGCAACAGGGTGCCTGGACAACTACTGGGCACCGCTAACGCCCAAATGGCACCCGCAGCATCCAGCACAGCCCCGGTACACCAACCACTGCGCTCCGCGAACGCGGAAACAACACCAGCAGGAGCACCGGCCGCAGCGGCCGACAGAACGCAGCGACCCGACGCAGCACGCGAAGGGAAGAACGGGTGACTGTCCAGGGCCCCCGCAAAGAAACAGCAACCCGACGGAATGTCACACTGGGGGTAGACAGGTGTAACGGCAACAGAGTGCCTGGATGCGCATCTCTCGGGACCTTCGCCTCTTTTGTGTCTTCTTGCCTGGCTGCCACCACGGCGCTGCACTCATCCTTTGTGACTGACAGGGTCTTTCCAACGTCCCGAGTCAGACCCCACATCCAAACCTATGTCCCTGGACTCCACGCCCGCCACAACCCCCAAGTCCGGCTCCAATCTCGTCTTTGGCTTCAACGTACCTGCGGCATCAGGCTCCTCCTCATCCGCTGGGGCACCTGCAGTGCCGGACTTTACCTTTGCCAAGCCGGATGCTGTCAAAACCAGCCCCTCCACTGCCGCACTCGACCCTGGCACGGGGGTTTTCAATCTGGGAGCCACACCGAAACCGAAGGCCGCCGCAAAGCCGGCACCCGCAATCGACGGGACCGGCTCGCGCAAGGCGCGCGCGGCACCCACAAAGACCCGGGGCAAGCGCGGTCGCGACGATGACGAGGACGCCGACCGCAGCACGCCTTCTGCAGATGGCGCCGCGGTCAATTTGGGCAGCGCTCAACCCCCGCCAGACGCAAGTTCGGAGCAGCAAGCCCCGGTGGACAGCAAGACCGATGGACCCGAGAAGAAGCAGCGGGTGTTGCCAGCCAAGGATACCCCGTCGGCGCCAGAGTCCTCCGCATCACAGTTCTCACTGAAGGCCGCCGAACCAGCGGCACCGAAGTCGAGTGGGTTTGGTGGCTTCTCATTCGCGAGTTCCACGGACCCGAAGCCAAGTATCTTTGTGCTTGATGGGGGATATGCCGAGGCACTGGGGCTGCGGCGGGGGCTTGGGCTGAGTGGTTTAGGGCTGGGGTTGTCCCTGTTCACCCCATTTCGGTTACGCGTTATGCGCTGTGCTGTGCTGTGCTGTGCTGTGCTGTGCTGTGCTGTGCTGTGCGTACCGAACTGTGCCGTGCTGTCCCGGACCATGCCATACCACGCCATACAACTGCAACGCACTGCGCCCCCCCCACACCACACCCCATGGCAGGTGCGGTGTAGGGCGTGGGGTGGTGTGACAACCCGATAAACACTCCATTCGGCGATCGGCATCCACTTGTCACCGTGATACACACGCGTTCCTTCTCCGAGGTCTTGACTACTTTTTCCCTCAGCCTTGAAATGCTCTGTAATCCTTTGTCTCCAAATGTCAAGGTTCGGGCCATTCCTGGCATGACGGGCCTCTCCAGATGAATGCCCTATTCTGGAATGCGGTGGGGGCCGGGGCTAGGCTGATGCCTGTGTATACGTTTGCATGCAGTCGTGTGCACAAAACACACGCTGTTGCAGCTCCGGCAAGATCAAGTGACAATTGTTGGGCATGGAGCCCCATGTTTCAAAAAAGGGCCAGGGGGGTTGAGAAAAGGGGCTGGAAAGTCCAAGAGTTGATGGCAAATTTTTTCTCAGTCTTTCCGGGTGTAAACATGCAATCGTAGGAGAGATTGCGTGGGCCCTTGAGAAGGCCATCTTTGGTGCATTGCTGCACACGCATGTGATGATGGTGTGCTGATGTGAGACGACTGAACATCGAGAGTATGAAAACGTTTTCTTTGAGGTGTAGCATACAGTGCATGGGTCACTCCGGTAAACCCCGTACGCTGACATCCCCACTAATGTTGGACTTTCTGGGGGAGTGTCAGCAACCCAAGCACCTGCCCAGCAGCGGCATATTTGGGATTCCCATGTAATTCTGAGCATTGGGCCATCCACAAGAGGGGACCAGTGAAATGACAATGTCAGGTTCCGTCGGGGGACACAGACCTCTAGAATGTGCTCCAGTAGCATGGGGTCTGGCAGCAAAGCCCTACCAAGCCTTTGCTGAGTGGAGTGTAGACCATACTCCGGGGGGAGGGGGGGTGCCTGCCCTTTCAAGAAGGTGGGTGCCTCTTTCACTTTTGACCCCCCTCCCCCACCCCCCGGGTGGGGGCAGATGAAGAGGGGTCGATGGTCAGGCGCCAGAGGGCAATTTCTTCACATTTTATTCAGGTTGGTGAGTTGGTGGTCGGATGGATGGGTGCCCCATGGGCTGACCCCCACCCCCTGCAGCAGTAGGCAAGGATTTTCGACCGGGAGAGGAACGGCACTAGGTGGGGAGATGCTCATGGGCGCCGCCACCTATGAAGGAAGGGTTCAAGGAAGGACAAGGGTAAGTGGCAAGAGGCCAATAGGCGCCGCCAGCTGCAGACAGCAATCTATCAGGCGTCATGCCAAACCCACCCACCCCCTCTTCCCTCAGCATGGTCCCAGTGCCTCGTGCCAAAAAGTGGCTGCCTGCCTGTTTCATTTCACACCCCTCCCCCTATTGCTCAGCAAAGACAACTTCATTGTCCCAAATCTCACAGTTTTCGCATGAACATCAGGGGTCTGAGCAGGCAGTTGGCGATTGGTGTGCGAGAAACAGTGTGGGGCTCTCCCCATTGCACAGGGGACATTTTGCCAAGCCATGTTTGGGGGCACTTGCAGTTGCAACCCACATTTGTGGCAAAACGCAGGTCCACATTGAAAGACTGCAGCCGTTTCGATCGCATTCAACAAAAAATCTGGTTTTCCAGTGCCACCGCTGGGCCCACATTTCCAGCAGCAATTTTCTGATTAGGTCTGGCGAAACAGAGGCGTGGTTGGTCGGCGTTGGGGGTCACTGCATGTCCCAGAGGGTTTGGATGCGGCACTTTTCTCCACACATGCGCGCGCGCGCGCGCTCACCTCGCTTCGCCAAGCCAAGCCAACGCATGGCTGTCATCTCCCGATCCATTTTTCTCTTGTTCATGTCCTTAGGCACCACCAGCAGCAGCAGCAGCAGCAGTGGCGGCGGCGGCGGCGGCGGCAGCAGCATTCCCCAGTTTTCTTTCGGGGGCACTGCTTCGGCAAGTTCCTCATCAAGTGCGGCCACACCAAACCCCTTCGGTGGGTCCAAGGGCCCGGGCGACGGGTTTGCCTTCGGCGAAAACAAGGCCAAGGGGTCGGATGCCCCGGCGCTGGGCGGCTCCCTCAGCAGCTCTGAGAAGAAGGACGACGCTCCCGCCTTCTCCGCGGCCTCACTCGTCCCGCCTCCACCCTCCAGCTCCACTGGCTCCTCCTTCTCTGCGGGCAGCCTGGCCCCGCCTCCCGTCACCGTGGGGGGCACCAACCCCTTTTCCGGCGGCACCGGCTCGTCGTCCGGACCTTTCAGCACCGCCCCCCCCGCAACCCCACAAACGGCCGCGTCCGCCTCCTCGACTTTTAGCCTGACCGCACAACCGGCGGCCGGGGCGTTTGCCTTTGGGGCCGGCACAGGATCGGAGCCCGCGCCCGCGCCCACGAGCGCAGCCACCGCGACACAGTCCGCGGCACCGGCCAGCTTCTCGT
Organism: Eutreptiella sp. 'Long Island Sound 2002'; assembly: GCA_964036045.1. Classification (NCBI taxonomy): domain Eukaryota; phylum Euglenozoa; class Euglenophyceae; order Eutreptiales; family Eutreptiaceae; genus Eutreptiella; species Eutreptiella sp. 'Long Island Sound 2002'. The sequence goes on along the minus strand of OZ038396.1, from coordinate 8,817,439 downwards.
TCGGGGCTGCGGGCACGGGCTCCACCCCGGCTCCCGGCCTCACCGCAGACTCTGCTGCGTCCACCTTTAGCGGGGTCTTTGGGGCGGGGACAGCGGCCAGCAGCAGCGGCAGTGCCCCTGGCATGAGCTCTGCCAGCGGCGTGTTTGGGATCGGGGCAGGCAATGACTCCGCCGCAGTCACGTCGGGCGGCAGCAGCTCAAGCGCCGGCGGCTCCGGCTTCGCCGGGTTCTCATTCGGAGGCGCCTCATCTGCGGCCGTGACTCCCGGCGCCCTCAGCGCACCTTCCAGCACCGGGGGAGCGGCGTCCAGCAGCGGCAGTGGCTTTGGGTTCGCCTCCTCTTCCACTGGGGGGTTCGCCTTCAGCAGCGGGGGCTCCTCGTCGTCGGCGTCCAGCGGCGGGGGCTTCGCTTTCGGCGGCGGGGGCTCCTCCTCGTCGTCGTCGTCCAGCGGCGGGGGCTTCGCCTTTGGTGCCTCCTCCTCGTCATCCAGCGGCGGAGGCTTCGCCTTCGGCGGTGGGGGCTCCTCGTCGTCGTCGTCGTCGAGCGGCGGGGGCTTCGCCTTTGGTGCCTCCTCCTCGTCGTCCAGCGGCGGGGGCTTCGCTTTCGGCGGCGGGGGCTCCTCGTCGTCGTCGTCGAGCGGCGGAGGCTTCGCCTTCGGCAGCGGGGGATCCTCCTCGTCCTCGTCCAGCGGCGGAGGCTTCGCCTTTGGTGGCGCTGGGCCCTCCCCCTCCACTGGGTTCACCTTCGGGACCAATGCGGCTGCGCCCACCCCCGCACCGAGCGCCCCGGCCCCAGGGGCGGGCAACGACGAGGGCATGGATGAGGACGCGGGGCCAACCGCAGGGCAGCTCACCGCGTTCGGGGGCTTCGGCCAGCCACCGGCCGGCGGGCCCGGAATGCCGCCGGGTGCGCCCGCCTTTGGCAACGGCGGGGGTGGCCCGTTTGCCTTCGGAGGCGGCGGCGGCGGCGGCGGCGGCGGTGGGGGCTTTGGTGGCGGGTTTCCGAGCCCGCCGTCCCAGCAGCCGCAGGGCGGGGGGGGCTTTGGCTTCGGGGGCATGCCCGCGGGGGGGGGAGCAGGGGGCGGTGACGGCGGCGCCTTTGCGATTGGGATGGGCAACAAGCCCAGTGGCAAGGCCACCGCCAAAGGCAAGCGGACCGTGCGGCCAAATGTCAAGCGGACCTTCCCGTGAGGGGCTCACGCAGATGTCTGCCTGGAAAAGTGGACACCTGCCCAATGAGTCCTTCCTCAGGACAGCCTGACCCCCTCCCCCTCCCCCAGCCCCATGGCCTTGTCCTCGCCCTCAGGAAAGTGGCCTTGACAACTTTGCAGCACATCCTCGGGGCGGTGAAAGCTGAGCTGGAGGCGTTGCGACCCCCCCCGTAATCACAGCACAGTCGCACAACACGGCGACGAACGGACATGCTGGATGCACCCGAAAGTACCAACCGGCATACTCACTCAGCCTTGACGGCACCCCTCCCGTCCCCCACCCCGCCCCACCCCACTTCCACCATAACCTCTGGGGCAGGGTTGAGGGAGGACCGCTAGTTTCGGGGAAGCGGCGCCCACTCCTGTGTGCCGCCTGTGCGCCATGCCTGCGCCAGACACATCTTTCATTTTTTCCCGTTTTTGTTTTGTTATTTCATCGCTGTGTTTGGTATGAGAGGTACGAGACATCGGTAAGGCGGGCAATGTGGTGCATACCTGGGCGTAACACCTGCTGAAACACTTGCCGACACCCGCCAGCAGCTGCCGAAATATTTTTTAACACATGCCAACACCTGCCGAAAAAATTCTTCACACCTGCCGACATCCGCCGAAAACAGTTTTGACACCTGCCGACACCTGCCTCGGCGGGTGTTACGCCCATGTCTGATGTGGTGCGTGGAGGCTTGGACCCTACATACGTTGAGCATGCCAAAGGGTTGTTCGTGCGCGTATACATGTTCATGCCCTTCACTGTGGGCACTTCGTTGTGTGGCGTGCTGTTTGTGTGCACCATGTTTTGGGGGCTCGGTCCTTGTTTTGTGTTGAGGCCCACCAAAAGTGTTTTTCTGACCCGGCCTTGGGTGGCCTGGAAGGTGCGGTGGACCTGTTGCTGTGGTGCGTGGCTATCCTGCAATTTGTGGTCCCACAGAGGGAGGGTGTGGGGGGTTAGCGACCCTGCCGCCTGGGGGGTCCCCATCGCTTCAGAGCGGGGGGCAGAATCACAGGTGGCCCACAAGTGGGCAAGGTGGCTACATAACCCCTGCCGCCTGGGGGGTCCCCATCGCTTCAGAGCGGGGGGCAGAATCATAGGTGGCCCACAAGTGGGCAAGGTGGCTACATAACCCCTGCCGCCTGGGGGGTCCCCACCGCTTCAGAGCGGGGGGCAGAATCAGAAGTGCGGAACCCTCGCCATTGGTTGCGGGGTCCAAAAAAGAAGAATCCCGTTGACATAGTGGCCGAAAGCTTTTCGGGGCTGGGGAGACTGCCCCCCAGTTTATCAATCAACATGGACCGCCTCAGGCAGCCACGTGGCAGGGCCCGCTCGCAAGCCGGGCAAGTGGGAACCCAGCAGACCAGGGTGTTGTCCGAGCGCACTCAGAGGGCGCGCCTGCCCTGTGCGATGGCGCAGTGGGGGTAGTCCGTTCGCGAGTCGTCCACCCCCCGACTCGCGTGACGGAGCCCTGCGCAGCCGCGTGCACGCAGGGCACACACCCCACCTCGGCCCCTTCCGCCCTGAAACGTCCAGGCGGTTGCTGAAACGCATGCCGTCTAATCACGCGTCCCTGACCCCCCCGGGGACCCGGACATGCCTTTCAGAGCCTTCTCATCCGACAGGCCAATGAGCCGGCCAGCCACCGGGACCAGTTCAAGCCAACCTGGAATCTTGTGTTTGGGTTCTTCAGGAAATCATATGTGGTCCCTCTTGCAATCGGGGGTCTGTGCCTGGTGTCACGGTTTGGCAACCAAATGCTTTCGTGCAACTGAACCGCTGAAGATAACCCTCCTCCTGCTCATTCTGTCTTTACCAGTCCGTGACGGTTGATATTTTTCTCCTGAGAACACGTGAGGCAATCCCCTGCTTTTTCTCGCTGCTGCTTGTCGTTTCTGTTGTTTCCTGCGGTTTCCTGGCGTTTCCTGCGGTTTCCTGCCGTTACCTGCTGATGCGCTCCACTTCCCTGGCGTTTCCTGCGGTTTCCTGCGGTTTCCTGCTGTTTCCTGCTGATGCGCTCCACTTCCCTGTTGTTTCCTGGCGTTTCCTGCGGTTTCCTGCCGTTTCCTGCTGATGCGCTCCACTTCCCTGGCGTTTCCTGCGGTTTCCTGCGGTTTCCTGCTGTTTCCTGCTGATGCGCTCCACTTCCCTGGCGTTTCCTGGCGTTTCCTGCGGTTTCCTGCCGTTTCCTGCTGATGCGCACCATTTCCCTGTTGTTTCCTGCGGTTTCCTGCCGTTTCCTGCTGATGCGCTCCACTTCCCCGTTGCTTCCTGCCACATTGCTACCTTTCCCTGCTGCTCCGCAACCGACCTCAGACACCAGCCCTCGCCCCCTCTCCCTGGGAAGAGACACGTAATGCGGACAGAAACCGCCACCGTTCTCGCAGTGAGAGGGTGCGGGCCTCCCGCCACCTGATCTTTTTTCAAACGTGCCCCCTGGCGTTTGCGCGCCACCATCGAAGCGGCGGGGCAGGTTGCGTGCAGCCTGCACTCTACGCCGTCAGACCCTAACAGGAAGGGAGTCTCGGAGGTGAGGTCTGTGACCCGCGTGTGTGGCTGAAGCTATGCGGCCCAGCTCTACTGAAGGGATGGGGTGTGTGGTGTTGGGGTGGGTGGGGGGCAGGGGGGGTCACACAACATACAAAACCCCCCATTCCTTTGTCCAGGATAGCACCGGAAGGGGTGGTCTCACGTTTGGGCCTGACGTACCATGTTCCGTTTTGTGCCGGTTGCAAGTTCGCCGTTTCGGTTTCGCTTAAATTGCTGAAAGCAGGCCTGGCATGCAAGTGGGACATTGCTCTGCATGTTGCTACTGGGTACTTCAGCGCAGGATGGAATGGATTGCTTCCCCTGTGCAAGGTACAGCGGAATGAATGGCACAATGCGAGGAATGCCACAGTGATTCTGGGGGGTAACGGTCATCGTCATTCCATGGCCAAGACACAGCGGATGTGTGTGGGGCGCCTCGCGGTGCTTTGCTAAGCTTTGCACCGGAAGTTTGATCTGGGTGAAGGCCATTGTAGGAATTACCGTCAAACGACGGCGCCTGATTGGTACTGCACAGTGTGCCACGTGCTGTGCTGCAATCGATGTCAGCCGGAGTCTGGAGGGAAGTGACCGGCGTCATACGTACTGTATGAACTTGGGACCTACTTTAATTCTGTCCTGCTTTGCAGGAGTGGGTCAAGATGCTTAACGCAGAGCCAACAATGCGCAAGATACGCCCTGTCTCAGATACAGGGGGCTATGTACTTCTGTACCCCCCCCCCCCCCGCGCACTACCAGCAAGTCACACATTGGTGAGCTAGCACCCATGGCCTTGTGTGACATTCACGTTGCGGGTTGTGGTGAGCACCTCCCAGCCTGGGGTCTTCGTGATGACCGCATACCAGGCACTGATCAGGCCGTCAGGGGAGGACGCCATGGGCAGAAGTTGCACTCTGGATTCCCACCCAGGCAGGTGGATGCCCGCGGCAATGCGGATGCCCGCGGCACCTCGAAATGATTACCACATGGGGAGAGTATCAGACGTGGTGCGCGCGAGGTGCACACACGATGGGGTTGTTGCGTGGGCCGTCTCAGCTAATTTAGAAGCTACGTGCTGTTGTTGCCTAAGCTTTCGCCCGAAACTGTGGGGAGGGAGAACTGCAGGAGGAACTTGGGCAGTGTAGCCACATGCAAAATAGGGATTGGTGTGCAATAATTTGTCATCTTTCAGCCTCCAGCCGCACTGGTTGCATGTGAGCTCGCCCAAGGGGGCCCTCACACCCTGCCATAACTCTTCCCCCAGCAAGTTCCAGTATTTACAAGGGCTTCAAAGGTCGACCATTTCCTGGAGAAGTTGTTCATGTACCTGACGTGGCGCGCGCGCGGTGCGTGAACCCAGGTTTCCCCAGAAACCCCAGTTTGGCATCACTGCCTCTCTTATCCACAGTGTGCAGGGCCGCGCGCTCCCGCCCGTCAGATGGTTGTTCGAATTACACTGTGCCCGTGTCTTGAGGGCAGGGAGGATCCAGAGAACCAGCCAAACCACCTCATGGCGCTGATGCTTTTCAGATATATGCATGCTGGGGTTAACATTTTTCGTTTTAAAACAATCTCACTGGGTCAGGTGCAGCCATCGTTGAGGATGTCGTTGCCTTGGGTCATACAATGCTATTGTTCTCACACATTTTTCATTGTCTTCACTTCTGGTTTAGGCTTTCTTGCACCCGTTTCCGTTTTCTCACCATGCCTCCCCCTTTTCTTGCTGCAGTTTTCACAGTTTGGAGTGCAGGTGACTTCCGGACAAGAACCACGGAACTCGTGTGAACGCGTCGTCATTTCGCGGTCTGAGCTCGTCGCTCTGTTTCCCCACCGCACACGTTTGCTTTCTGTTGGTTGCCCTGGGGTCGTGTCAGATGTTGCGGCCTCTGCTTTTTTTTTTCTGTTTCATGCTTCTTGATGATTCGAGCACACGAGACGTGAGCTTTCGGTTTGATTTGCTTTGGCGTTGCAGTATTACGCTGCGACCCCATCTGTCAGATTCCAGGCGTGTGTCCATGAGCCCCCGGCATTTGGTTCTTTCGCATGGGATTCTTCATTTCCAGATTTTAGTCCGGGAGCCTTTCTCGGGTGCATTACTGTAACTGACCTGCTCGTTTGCCCCCCCCCCCCCCCCCGCGCGCGCGCAACGACCACAAGGACGTGCATGTGTGGAGTGCTTTATGACCTGCTTGTGGCCGCGCGCAACGACCACCCCCCTGGTCAAACAGTGCTCGCCTGTCAGTACTCGCTCTATGGGGGAGTATCAGACGCGGTGCGCGCGCGGTGCATGCGCGGTGCGGGTACTGGGGTTGTTCCGTAGACCCTTTCATCCAGAGCCCATCAGGGGGAATGGTAACGCCTCAGAGCCCAGCAGGTACCATCTACAACTCCTCTCCCCGTAGACCATCTCCTGGAGAAGTTGTTCAAATACCTGACGCGGTGCGCGCACGGTGCGCGCGCGATGCACGCGCGGTGCGGATACTCCCCCTATCATGTCAGGTTCGTGACTGGCATCCCTCGGATTGCGCAACAGCAGAAGCACGGCCCGCAGAGAGTCCCCCACATATCCGGTGGGCTTCTGGCTTTCTACTGTTGGTTTCTCTGCGATCAACGTAGGATGCTCTGCAACCGCCGTCGGTCCCCATGCAACCGCCGTCGGTTTCTCTGCGATCGCCGTCGGTTCGTCTGCAACCGCCGTCGGTTTCTCTGCGATCGCCGTCGGTTCCTCTGCAACCGCCGTCGGTTTCTCTGCGATCGCCGTCGGTTATTCTACAACCGCCGTCGGTTTCTCTGCGATCGCCGTCGGTTCCTCTGCGACCGCCGTCGGTTTCTCTGCGATCGCCGTCGGTTCCTCTGCAACCGCCGTCGGTTTCCCTGCGATCGCCGTCGGTTCCTCTGCAACCGCCGTCGGTTTCTCTGCGATCGCCGTCGGTTATTCTACAACCGCCGTCGGTTTCCCTGCGATCGCCGTCGGTTCCTCTGCGACCGCCGTCGGTTTCTCTGCGATCGCCGTCGGTTCCTCTGCAACCGCCGTCGGTTTCTCTGCGATCGCCGTCGGTTCCTCTGCAACCGCCGTCGGTCAGCACCCAAGGATTCGGTCGTCTGTGGTCGCAAAGATTGTCGACATTGAGTTGTAACGTGTAACAAGGGGACGTTTGACGGAGGTTCAGAAGGTTGGCACAGCACCCCGGCGCAGGTAGCGAACAGCAACATTCCACTTCGCCAGACCATCGACACGTGGGCACCCCTCGACGGCTCCCTCGATATTGGCTGCCCAAGAAAAAAGGTGTCTGGCGGGGATGCGGTGCTACTGAATGGCCCGCAGGAAAGGACATGCAGACGAGTGATGTCGCATCAGTACCAGCTCGCCACTGCCCTCCTTTTCCCCTTGCCGCCGGTCTACTCCGAGCAGTATTTTGCGGCGATTCCACAGTCGTGAGTTGGCACTGCAGGGTACCCTTCGCTGTCTGCCTCCTCGTTGCTCGTGCAGCATCCGGGGGGGGCTTGCCCGCGGCGGCGCGGGGTCAAGGGACTCTGCATTCCAGGCGTGAGGAGTCGATCCCACTGGACCGCCACAGAACCGGTGGAAGTGAGCTGTTTGCCGGATGAACTGCGTGGCTGACCGTGGTGCTGGTGCCGGTGCTCTTGTGCTTGCCGGTTCCTCGTGTGGTTCTGCCCGTGTTGATGTGCGTTACTCATGCCACCACATGCCCTCTCTCTACAAGCCAGGGGACTGTAGCTCTTTTCTTTTCCCCCATCTCTGCGCGTGTGTGCCCATGTTGTACTTGAGGATCTGGAGGTCCACCGGTACCCCAAAGTGTTCCGCAGTTTGTGCCTTGAGCTGGGCCCCTAACATTTCAGCATTCACTGCTGTCTGATGGAACTTCTCGCGTGCTCTAACAAATACTGTGTACTTACTCAGCGGGGGGAGCTCCTCTATGTGCGGCTTTGCTGGCGTCTCCTTTGTGGCCTCGTTCCACGTCCTTCTAGTTTCGCCACTGGTGCCTCTCTCGGTTTTCATTTCTTGTACAACTCCTGTTCATTGCCCCAGTCTTCTGAGCTGCAAAGGAGTGAAGAGCTATTTGAGATCACAAACAGTCAACGCGCCCGGTTCTTCCTTTTTTCTTTTTGCGCCACGCAGCAAGTGCCCTTGTTGAGCGCCCGAAATAACTGCTGAACCGCCGTCGGTTACCCTCCAACCGCCGTCGACCTCCGTGCCATTACGACTGAGTTCATGCTCACCCAGGACTGCCCTGTTCATTGGCTGTACACCAGTGAAGAGCTACTTTGGGGTCACACATTTGCTCAATGGGATACATTTGGAATGCTGTGCACGCACATTGCACATCTTGGTCCATTGGCAACTACCCGAACCCGATTGTTGGCTCCTTGGTGAGAGGTACCGAGTCTCTTGGGTGGAAAATGGGGTGCGGTTGACCACGACCCCGCCCCCTTGCCACAGAGGGGGAGTATCAGACGCGGTGCGCGCGCGGTGCATGCGCGGTGCGGGTACTGGGGTTGTTTCGTAGACCCTTTCATCCAGAGCCAATCAGGGGGAATGGTAACGCCTCAGAGCCCACCAGGTACCATTTACAACTCCTCTCCCAGTAGACCATCTCCTAGGGAAGTTGTTCAAATACCTGACGCGGTGCGGACGCGGTGCGCGCGCGGTGCACGCGCGGTGCGGATACTCCCCCAGAGACATACTTGAACTCCCCGCATGTCCCCAGCAGAACCCCCCCCCCCCCCCGGGGAGATTTTGGCTCAGAAAAGAAAGCAAAGAAGAAATGGAAAACCCTGAGGACACATGGCGGTCACAGTGCATGCACTGCTTAGGCACAACAACCCAAAATGGTAACACCACATTTGCAAGCAGTGCAGTTTGAGAAGGAAAAGCAGGTGAAAAAGCACAACTGTCGAAAAGTGAAAAAAGTGGCCAAGGTGAGCTCTATAACCATCACAAAGATGCAAGAGCTACAAAGCATACATCCAAACGATGTTGCAAGCAAGTGCACAGGCCAGAAAATGCCTCCACAAAAGTTTCTGCGAAAATTTGATGATATTTCGAGCTGATGGCCCCCATGTCAATGCCCCCGCCCCCCTCCCTGAACGAAGCATCATACCCCCCCCTGTTGCTGGACCTCCCGCACAGAAGTAAGAATCATGGCTCCGGGCGAATGACATGGAAGGGTACCATACCCGCCCCCCCTCAACCAGTCTCTCCAAGCCGGCAAGCAGCGGGAAGCTTTTTGCGGCCATGCTAGTAATGCAGGTTGTCTTTTACCAAAGAGGAGTGGGAACGGGAGGCGATGCAAATTGGTGTGAGAAAAACGCACTGGCTCTTGGTAGGTGGCTGTGTTAAACAGGGTAAGTCTACCAAATGTTCCACCTGCACCTGCGCTAAGCCCACCTGAATTAGGTTGACATACGGCACCTGAGGACCTGTTACTTCATCGCCTTCCACCCTGCCCCCTCCTGGGGGCGTACCGTGCGCTGTGCGCGCGCTGTGCGAAAAGTAGGCCATTCTCCACCACCGGTAGGCAGTTTTTTGGGTGTAGGATTGCCGCAGGGTACTATTGCCGTTGTGTGTCCTTGTAGCATCAACCCTCCCCCTTCTTGCATGTATGTACCCTTGCAAACGGGCACCCTGAGGCCGGTATATGGTGATACATTCTCAGGGTGTTTGCTGCGGGGCATCATCTTTTGCTCTCATTTCTCAGACCCTCTATTGCATTCACCATGGACTTTAATGTAGGAGATAGGGTGTTCTACACTCGCTCCAATGGGATGCGAGTTCCTGCCACAGTGGTGGGGTTTGCGCCCGACGGCTTACTCCACTTGGAGTATTTCCAAGACGCGGTGAAGGTGGTGAATCGGCAGTGCAAAGTTGAGTCTATCTCCTTTGCCATCCCGAGTGCCGACTCACCGCCCCCCTCCACACGCAGCCCTTCGCCCCCACCCGACGATCGGGGAAGGAGTCCATCAAAATCGGCAACTCCATCACCCCCACGTGTGACCTTTACTTGTGTAGAGGTTGCATGGATGAGCATACTTGCGATATTGATGTTCCCGAGTAGCCCCTAATATATTTTCAGGTGTTCTTGAACACCTGCAAGACAATTTTATTGTCTACATTGCATTGTTTTGGACATTGGATAATTCTCAGAACACGACACGTTTGAATTTCGGACTTTTGAATTGCTCATGCATGCTTCTAGAGGTGGCAGGTTTTCAGGGCTGTTACCGGGGTAAACACCGTAATAACTGGCGCTGTGCGCGCGCTGTGCGAAAACGCCCCCCTGGGGACACCGTCGATTGCCCCGAACGTCCATGGCAAAGAAAAACTTTCCTCCAGTCACAATCATCACGATCATCGTAGCACCGGGCAGCTCTGAACCTTGATTCCGAGAGGTTATCTCAAGTACTGTGAAGTACTACGCCAGCTCATCTTACCCCCCTCCCCCTTGCGCAAGCACGGCCTGGTCTAAGCATGGGGTGGGCATTGAACCGCCGTTTTTAGGAATTTTTGGGACTACTGTTTTTGTGGTCCCAGATGTAACATGGGGTTTAAAAACAGTTTACCACACATTGCCACCCGATGATGTTTGTTTTGATATGATTCTTAGCCATTCCTGCTCTTTCCCTTCCACAGCCTATCGCCATCTGCATCTGAGAGATCTCCTGGATGTGGGTGATCATGTGTGTTTGCCATCATGTGTGCCACACGCAGGCACGGTCTTGTCTAAGCACGGGGTAGGCGTTGAACCGCTGTTTTGCCTGGTTTTTTGGGACCATGGCCTGCGCAAGGGGGGGGCGGGGTAGTCTGAGCCAAAAAAAAATCCTCCAGTCACAATGCAGTTGCAGTGGAAAGGTCAGGGTTGGGTCCTAGCACATAGCCCCCATGCAAGGGGCACCGCCATGTAGTGACAGTCCCCCCCCCCCCCAACACCTTCATATGTACTGGGGGACTGTTCAGGGGGGGGGGCGTAGTTTGGGACCTGGCATAGCTTGGACAAGCGGTTTTTCCTTGAGGATGGCATTTTTGGATAGCCCACTGTGACTGCCATCTACGAGGATTCCAATGTCCCACAGAGGAATGGATACTGCTGAGTGGATGAGGAGGTGCAAGAGTGCTCATATTCATGCAAGAGAGGTATGGTGAACACAACTGAAGTGGAGGACGGTGAACCTCAAAAGCGGGCCGTCACAGTGAACTGGATCAGGCTGCCGGGGGCAGAACCTCAGTGAAGGCAGAGCATGCGGCTTGTCATAGTCAGCCCACATGCCATGGCAGTATGTGCAGTATCCAGTGTGTGTGTGGGCAAGGACCACCATTCCGGGCAATGATTGTTGAGCGAGGATCTGAAAGAACAAGAAATTTCCCTCTGCTGCATTTTTGAGGTGAGTAGGGGCGAGCAAAACGCGGGCATTCCACTTAAGAGGGGGACTGGAGAATGGCTCTGCAGACGCTGAGGATGATAATGCTGCTGCAATGCTGATTGGAGGTCGTCCAAAACTGAATGTGCCACTTGCCACTGAGTTCTGGCATCCTTCCGGCCAATATCTGGGACGGAAACCTTTGGGAATACCACCTCCACTACCTGTTGTGGGTTCATTTGCCCATGAAAAATAGTTTCTCAGCATGTACTCGTGCCTCATCCACAGAAGCTCAAGTGTAAAGTGGTCTGAGATTTGAGCTGTTTGCCTCAGCCACACTGAGCAGGCCTTGTACATCTACCCCTGCCCCGTTGTAAAAGCTATGCCGTTGTCCAAGCTACAGCAGGCGTACCGTATTAATTTGGTACCTAATTTGATTCGGTACAATTGTAGGGCAGCCACATACGACATGGGTTTGGTGGCGAATTTGCCAGTTACATAGGGTCATGGGCACATTTGTTGTGATTGTTTGCCCACTTGAACCCACAGAGCTCTAATTTTGGGGATGTTTGTGCATTATATTTGCCCCCCCCTTTTTTTTTGCACCAGCTCACCGTGCAATCTTCTCTTTTTGAACCTGGGCGTCTACGGCCTTGTCCAAGCTACAGTAGGCGTCAGGACGGTATTAATTTGGGACTTTTGCGTAGCTTATACAAGGGGGGGGGATTGAACTCAACGTCTACGGAAACAACCACGAACTATCCCCCCCCCCCCACCTTGAAATCCCCCCCCCTTTGCAATTCCCCGGGAACCATCACTTGCCCCAAAAAGCATAGGAAATACCAGGTGCCAAACAAAACTTTTCTTTAGGTTGTACTGGAACTGCTGCAGTTTTAGTGCTACCATTTTCTGGTGCAATCCCCCCCCCCCCAACCAACCAACAATGAACTGAAAGTGGTGGCTATGACCATATGCCTGTGACACGGGGGTATATGCGAGCTCAGTATCCGTTGCTCATGGCCCCCCACAGGGGGAACCGTCATTTCATGACCGTCCCCCCTCCCTTGGGGGGAACCGTCACAACATTGGGGGGGAGATTTCAACGGGGGGGCCGGGTATATACAATTGCATTGTTGTTGAAATGGGACAGGGTATGCATGGAAGGAGGCCCTGGAAATGTGAAGACGCAAGCAGTAGGGATCAGCGTTTGGACCATTGTGGGTGTACTCCAGCAACAGCATTCATTGCCTGTCCTGCCTGTGCACTTTTGAGTTCACCAATAGTTGTGTTCTGCTGCAATGCGCGGTTAGACATGGCAATTGGTTGTGTGCATACACACACTAAGTACCACGCACCAGCACAGCCTCATCCGAAAAACCTTTGGTAATTGGCAAGCGCACGTGGACGCGGGGTGCGAAATGAATCGTATCGCTCATCCTTCCTTTTTGTGGTTTGCAGCATTCTCTTCCAAGTGCCGATCCCGTCCCTTAGGGCCCTCATTTAGTTGAGGTCCAAGGGATGGGGAATGGAGCTGCCAAGCACGATCCCAGAAGGGTCTCCACTCGCAGCTCGACAATTATAGTCCGGATGCGGAAGCAGACTCTTCTGGCCCTGCATTCAAGCTCCAGCCAGTACCATGGCCTGAGGCCGGTCTTCATGATCCCGACAGTGGACCATGATAACAATAACGGTGTGCCCCTTCGCCAGCACTGTCCCTGCATGCTGTGCTACTGGTTTTGCTTTGCACAAACCGTTGCCGGACCTGCCGTGCCCTCTGCAGGAAATTCGGCTACTTTTGGGGTCTAGAATCGTAAGACATTGATGCGCTGAACCCTAAATTTGGTTTGGATTGTGGTTTTGAATGATTGGAGGAGCTCGTAGCTCGAGCGCCATCGCTGCCGCGATACCTGCATGGCTATGGGTCCCAGCACATCACGACCGGGGGATTGCAAGTAGGAACTGGTGGGCTTTCCATCTTTGTGGGCACCGCCCTTGGCCAGCACACACACAGTGCAGTTCGGAGCGCGCTCCGCACCACATCTCATGTGGGAAATGTGGCATGGCGGAGGGGCAGTTGCAGAACGAGACGGTACCGACATGCACGTCATGAGACCTTTGGAGTCCCACAATCCACTTTTGGCTTTTTGCTCTGAAGCTTCTTGTGGCCATCTGCAGGGGTCCTTCGCTTGCGGGCGCCTCTGTAGAGCTGTTCATGGACTGACCGGAGACAATTCACACAGTGACAGAGTGCTGACTGTATTGGCTTTGCAGGGAGGAGGGTGGAGACGCAAAAACCCCCTCCCCACCCACCCTACAAGAAACAGTGCCGTTGTCGGAGCAACATAAGGTGTTGCTTCTGCAACTTCTGAACCACCGAACCTGGCGGTTCCACTCTCTCTGGTGGTCCATGCAGATGAAGTTGTTTCTGTGAGGATGGTATTTGGGGGATGCGAATTGCTGTGCTGCCACTTTTTCGCAGGAGTGGGCGTGGGGGAGGTTGCCATGAATGCCGATTAAGTATGCCGGCTGTACACCACGTATGCCAGTTGGTATTGCTGGGTGTACACATTGAGTTTTTCGAAATGAATGGTTTGCTTATTCCAAGCCGATAATAGGGGGGTCGGGGGGGCATTGGTGTGAAACATTGGAGAAGGTAAGAGAAGTTGAGGGCAAAAAACTCCGGGTTGGTTGAGTCGTCCATATGATTGAAGGGGGCGGTATTCGAATTTTGTTTCATTTTTTGAGTTGCATTGAAATTCCCTATCAGCGTCCTGTGATAACACAAGTAGATCTTACTTCTGCACCAGAGTTCCTACCAGTGGCGTTCCTCAACCAGTGGTGCGTCACAGGACCCCCAGTGATTGTGCTGTATGATTTCTCTATGCGGTTTGCTGGTCTGTGGATCCGAGATTTTTCCAACCACCCTGCCAGGGTGCCACGACGCATGACGCCAGCAACAGCTGCAGCCACAGCCACAGCCACAGTGTATTGGCGGCTCATGCCATGGGGCACGTCTGTGCATGCTGCTCCTCTGCAGACGTCCTCGGTGTTTGGTTCGACGAGGCAGAGCAGTACACGGAAGTGACTGTCTTGTTCAATAACGAGGATCACCCCAACAAGCCCATCAACCGATGGTACGACCAGGTGTGTCTATGCCCGTTCAGGGCAACAGGGCTTTTTGAATGGGTGTCCGGTGGCCTCCAGCCGCCATCCTCCAGAGCTACTCCGGTCTGTCACTGTATCCGTAAGGGATATGGGTCCGCACCGTCAGAACATGATTGAGTTCGAGGCTTGGGGTGGGGGTCGGGAGCAGTCCAAAGTAGCCCCCCCGCCCCAGGCCCCCTTTCCCTTACCCATCACTGTCTGTTCTGTTCCCCTGCAACAGGACGTGGAAGGTGTGACTCCCTTGATCCACTGGGATCAGCTACGGCACGGTGAGTCATAAACCAACAATACGCCAGGGCACCTTACTGTACTGTTCTATATCGACTCAGGTCAACAAAATGAGGCCTGCTGAGGTAATCGTCGATGCACCGTTGCCCGTTGGGCCATGATCGGTGGGTCCTAATCAAGACTAAATATTGGGACCGAGATGGTGGGAGAGGGACCATTAGGTACACGAGCAAAAGGGGCCAAACAAGGCGGCATGTTGAGGGACACCAGTGTCCCCTCTTTTTGTGAGGGGTAGGCCTGTCCTCAAGATATGATATGACTCTGGCGTCATGCCAAAATGTAACATACTTCTGCTGACAACTCACCTTCGCAGCTGTCGGACGATGTTCACTGAGAGCAAAGAAAACCCCCCTGGGCCCTAGACCACCTTCCCCGTCATTCATTCACAGCACAGCGTACCCTGCTTGGCTGTCATTTCTCTAACCACCATTTCCTGCCGTCAAGTGGGAAAGAGGGGCTGGGTAATGCCTGTGAAGAATCGTTTCTGCCCAATAACAACATTGTGGTGGAGGGGGCGCACCTTCTACCACGCCCTTTTGCATCCCCCCCAACCAGAAGTAAGGGCAAAGGGACATGAGCATATGCCACTCAATGTGCACTTTGGTCCACTGGCCGTCCTCATTGTTGAGGCAGAATGTGTTGCTACTGTGGGGGTAAGTTCATCGGCATGTTTTTGTGGGTCTGGCTGTCATGGCACGTGCGTATATGGCTTTTAGGTTTCGTACGCCTCCACCTATTTCTATCCTTCCCCCTTCGGTGGGCCCCAAGATGGTAGAGGAGACATAGCCAATTCCCATCCCTGAAGTTGGGTTGGCCTCGGTACAGTCCGGATGGCTGGCACGGACTTTTTGGGTCCAGCTTTGGGTCTAGGTTGATGGAGCCAGCTTTCATCCCGGCTTTGGCGACCCTGATGTGGCAGGGGTTATGCAATCACTCCCGTTGGACGGGCGGTATGAGCCCTACCATGGGCACAACATTTTGGAGGAGGAACAGCCTGAGGTTGATGAGGAAGATGATGGTTCCCATTTATGCCAAGTTTGTGGAAAGGTAGGGCATCATGTATTCCGGGGGCTTTGGACTACGGAAGTTGTTGTGGATGGGCTGGGATGGCGGTGTTGTGTGGCGCGCATCGATTGATGTTGGTGTGTCTTATTCTGTGAAGGTGCGCATGAAACTGTATGGGCGGCGTGCAGATGTGGAGACCTTTCGAATGATGAAGGATCACAGAAATGGCCAGTACCGGTGTGTGTTTGGTGACTTTTTCTTGCCACGCCATCATTGCCTCACCGCTTCGCGTTTTGCATGAGTGGGAGGTTTTGGGTTGCACTGTTTCATAAACGGATGTCCGTCGTTGTGATTGGTGGAGCCTGTGGATGTTTGTGCTTGTGCCAGCCTATCACCTTCTATCGGCCGAGGCTTGACATACAGGCATTTCTGCTTCACCAGCTGCAGCAGTGGGATGAGGACTCCCCTCAAGAACCTCCCAAAAGGCTTCCCCAAGGATCCGGCTAAAGAAACCCACTACCCTGCAGGCAGGGATGTATTAGAACGGCCGTACACCGAGGCCCCCATCCCCCCCCCCTTCCTCCCCTTCCAGTGTTTGATGCTGACAGCCAAAATTTTGCTGCAGCGCCTTCGGTGCCAAGAGGATTTAAGTTTAAATTTTTTCGGCCCGCCTTCGGCGGGTACCAAGGGGGGACCCTGGGAGGAGGGGGGTCCCAGCCAACCCCCCCCCCCCTCTCCCCAGGTGTGCATGCAAAAGGCACGATGAAGTACCCCAAAGCATCCAGAAGGTACCAGGTATCACCATGAAACATCCAGTAAGTAGTAGCAAGCATCGAGGAAGTACCAGCCAGCCACCAAGCTACACCCTCCAGCCTTTACAGGGCCTTCCAAGGTGGACCCCTTTGCTGGGGTAATCAACAACCCTGATTGGCCGGTGTGTTGGGCATCCACGGAGGTGATCTCATCCTCCTTCCATAACCGTCGCCACGCTGCCCATACCAGACGCCAGACCACGTCCCCCATTTTCCATTCTTTATGACACATTTCACGGACCACATGCCCATTTCATTGGTTTCATTGGTGGCATATGGAGTGGTGACCTGTAGAATTAGACGCATGTCTACAAGGTAATTGTTGCTGTTGATATGTCGGGATAGACAATGCTAAAATACTGTGCCGGGCGCACGGTGCGTGCACGGTGCGAGTACCCCCTCCTAACCACCGCCAGACCACGCAACGCCACAGACGCCTTGGCCGCGGGCCGGGCCAGAGGAGCCCACCCGCAAGGACCGCCTTGATGTTGAGCCCTCATGGTGGAGACCGGCATCGACTGCGTCTTCAAATGAACATTTCCTCGAACCGTAAAACATCTTCTTAACAAATCAACATTTTTATAACTGATGATCTCCTAAGATCGTAAGGAAGAGCGTCTCCATGCCCTAGTACCAACGCCCCGTGTCATAATACCAACACCCAATGCCATAATACCAACACCCCGGGCCCTCACACCCACACCCCGTGCCATGATACCAACACCCCATGCCCTAGTACCAACACCCCGGGCTATAATACCAACACCAGGTGCCATAGTATCTGCACCTGATGTAAAGATACCATCACCCCATCTATTAAAAGAAAGAGTCAATAATCCTAAATAAAAAAATTAAAGTGGTTTGCAGAGGCACAGCAGCCATCAGAAAGCAGGGCAGGAACCACCTGCATCATTTGCACCCCACGCAGCAATTTCCGTCCATCTGCAGGGCCATAAATTTCCGGAACTGCTACAGTGCCATGCAGCCATGGTACACGCGGTTCCCGCGGCACCTCAGTGCCTGCGTGCCTTGGGACCGTTTCGCCAAGACCGAGAGCGGTCGCGTGATCTTGTTCGTCAACACATGGAACCACATGTTTGGAGAGGCCAATGCCAACGCGAACGAGCGGATGATGACTGTGAGCGAGTACGACAGTCGTCTCGGGAGCCGGGAGCTGGTGTGGGGCTGCGGAGTGTGAGGGCACCGGACAGGGCATGGGATAGTGCCAACATTTGTGGTGGCTCTTCTCCAACAAATGCTTATTTCTTTATTACCCTTGAGATTACTCTTGAGGCCCTTGTTTCCCTTGAGGCGAGCATGAGCGTGTTTCCCTTGCGACAGGTCCAGCACAGACTTGCCACCAGCGTCCGCCAGCTCAGACCTGATCAGATGGACTAGCGTCCTACTGAGTCACACGCCGGACGCAGCACGTTCCTACTGAGTTCTGGTTGTGCGGGGGGCGGGTATTACTGAGTGGCCGTTGATACGGGGCCGATTGCTACTGAGAACCAGTTTCCCTGTCGGACGCTAGTGGCATGTCTGGTCCAGCATGAGCGTCTAGTTTACCCCCCTCTTCTTCCCCTGTCCAAATAGCTGAAGTATCTGCGAGGTGACTGGTTTGCTTGGCACGATTTGTTGTTCCCAGGGCAATACGCCACAATTAGGTTCTTGCATTGCATCGCCATTACTGCATGCGGACATTTTGTTGGCGCAACGGGGTTAGGCCCGACGTTGGTGCAATGGGGACGGGGGGTATTCAATGCAAAACCGTGAATCAGGAGGTGCAGGGGTGCATGCACTGCGGTGCAGGAGGTTTTGCTAGGGCGGCTTTGGGACCCAACTCCCAGGCTCACAGCCTGCCAGTGGACTGGCCAGGGGCCGACTGATGCAATGGTTCGTGGTCAGAAAACTCTTACACTGCGCTCCCTGCAACCCGTTACCCCAAGTCCACCCTGAATGACCCCGATCAGCAAAAGCAGGTCACACGAAAAGACACAGCACTGGACACCCATTGCCCCGGGGGGGGGGGGGGGGGGGCTCCAGGCCCCGTTCTCTGTATTCGACCCCCCCCCAGCCCCCCCCCCCCCTCAGGTTTTGAAAGATAGCAGTCCCAGCGGTGTGATGGGCAAGACCATACTTGGTCTCACTTGGGTTGCAAAGCGGCCCAGAGATCCTAAACAGTGAGCACGTCGGACTGACAGGTATTCAAAGTTGTTGTGTAGGGTTGTGGAGGTTGTGGTTTTGTTGCTTCTCTTTGTGTTTTATTTGTACGGCCCAGTGACACATCATGGGTATCCTTCTGGTGCGGGGCGGTGTGTGGGTCCTGCTACCTGGGCTGCAGAACCAACTGATCCAAGGTTCCTGACCCCTCCCCCCAACACCCCCCTGACCCATTGCACTGCACGGTACCAACCGGCCTGTAGGCCGCCTCTTCTCCTGCCGCACAAAGAAACATAGGGAAACATAGGGAAAAATGAGAAGTACTGAGGGAGAAAGTCTCCCCAGCCGTCCTTGATGCTTTAGTTTAGTTTCGGCCCCCCCCCCTCCTCCTTTCAGCACAGCCTGCCAACTAGCCCCACTACCAATTTTTTTTCTCGGCCCCTCAACCACCCCCCAAAAGCCGTAGAAAGAGGCTTGCGGAGGGTTGCAAGGCATGGAGGGCCGCGAGGTGGCCGAGAGAGGTAGCGACGTGCAAAGCCTATCAAAGAGGGCACCAGAGGGCTCGTCACTCAGCACCACTACTCTTTACCGTTCCCCTACACAGTGCCCCCGCACTGATACTCCCAGATACTCTCAGCCAATTCTCACTACGTGTCATGCCCACGACCGCATCGCCTTATGGGACAGTCGTAGCATCGGACAGCTCTGATCTTTGATTCCGAAAGACTTCTCGAGTGCCTTCTGGTAGTCGGGCGTCGCGAGCTCGCGGTGGCCGCAGCCCCCCCCCAAAAAAACAGTGACCCCATAACGCTACTCTATACCATGACTCTACACCGTGACTCCGTTCGGAGGGGGACGGCGGGAGGGTGGAGGGGGGCTGAGGAGGATGGACCCCAACCGCAACGGACGGGAGGCGGTTGTGGGCGGAGGGCCCCGGCCGAGCCCCCGCGGACCCCCCATCGCCGCAGGTGGAGCACGTCGCCAAGACGGCCGTCGTGGCCGCGTCCCAGCGCAAGGACACCGTCGTCGCCATCCCCTCCTCCCCGACGGCCTCGGTCGGCCCCCGCCTCAGCCAAGTCACGCACGTCGAGAGCTTCGAGGCCGACTCGGGCCCGCCCAGCCCCCGGTCCGCCGCCCCGGACGCGGGCGGCGCGGAGCTGGAGCTGCGGTTCGCGGAGTCCGCCGCGCCCTCGCGCCCCCCGAACGTGGTCCGCATCCAACTGCCCAACGCCCCCCAGGCCTACGCCCCGCGCCCCCCCCCGCCCGCCCCCGCCCCGCAGCCCCCGGCCCTGCCCGCGGTCCCCCTGCCCCCGCGCCGGGGGTCGAAGGGGGACCCCGGCTGGACCTCCACGTGCACGGTCGTCCTTCCCAAGCTCCTCAGCCACCCCGGGCCCCCCCCGGTGTCCTGCGCGGAGCTGAGCGAGGGGGGGCGGTCGTCGGCCACGAACACGTCGCTCCGGATGGGGGGATTTGTTTGAGAGGGACGGGTTTGCTTCGTCACCGCCCCGCCTCGGACCCTTTCACCTGCCCCTAGGCTACTAGCCCCCCCCCCCCCCCAACACTCCCACCCACAAAAATATTCTTTCAGGCGTTGCCGAGAGCGTTGCTTTGCTATGGGACCGATTCGCACTCGGTGTGCGTTGTATCTTCCAGTGAAATTTCTTTTTTTTGAGAGTGACCTCTGATTCCAGTCATGGAGGTTGTTTGCCAATGCAAGGATTGATTCTTTACTGTTTGTGCCCCTGTCTTTGCAAACCCCCCCCCCCAACATTCACACCCACAAAACTGCACCCCTCCCCCCCACCCCCAACACTCACACTCACAAAACTGCACCCCTCCCCCCCCACCCCCGACACTCACACCCACAAAACTGCACCCCTCCCCCCCACCCCCGACACTCACACCCACACAACTGCACCCCCCACCACCCCCCACCACCCACCCTCATTCCGCTTGGCAAGTGACCTTAAAGTGAAGGCTATGGGCGCCGGCAGTGGAGTGGACTCCCGGGTGGCAGAGGCAGCGCTGGCGCTCAGAGGGACGCATGCCTGTCCCACTCTCACCTACCCAAATACATTTCCGCATCGTCTGGCACGATGCATGCCATTTCCTCTCCAGCGTTGGAAGGATTTCGCGAATTTAGAAGTTCCCCTCCCTTTCGCTCAGGGCTCCCCTGCTGGCACCCCCCGCTCCACGCTCCAAGGGGGTCTGGGAGAGGAGCTCCAGTGACAGGCTGCCACGGATCAGTCACCAGCTGAAGGCCCCACACGTTTCTTTTGGGGGGGTTCAATGGGCGATCTTCCTTTGCTCTGAATACGTGGCGCATTGATGAAGCTTCTGGACCCTCCGCGACGCGCTGATTCAAAACATGCGCTTCAATTTTGTCCTTCTTTGGAGTTGGGATGACCGGCTGAGGGGGGGGGGGGGGGGGGCAACCGTCCTGGTGGGGGTTTGGGGGCCCCGTCAATTGAGCCTTTTTTGCGGGGGGGGGCAGGAGGCGGAGGAGGAGGCAGAGGAGGAGGAGGAGTGGCTCCAGGAGGACTTCTGGGATTGTAATGCATACTTTTTTGTTGATGAACAACATGTTGCTTTCTGCTCCCAATTCAGCGTAGGCACAACTGCTCTGCAGAGAGCATTCATGATATGGGCCCTCCGGCTCTATCCCACCCCCCCCCCCCAAGCCCACTCGATGGAACGGCCCCTGACAGTCCAGCTTCCATGGACACGGCTTCGACCATCTCGTGCAGCACAGAAAACTCGCGCAGCGTGACCCCAGAGTCATGCAGAATTCGCCCTTCCACACCGCCCCTCATGTAACCCAAATGTATGGCTGTGTCTTCTTGCTACAGCTAACTCCAAAAACGCCTGTGCCCACTGGGTTTTTCAATCCTAAGGGCCAAAAACAGCGGCCAACCACACGTGACCTCTGACTCTCCTGCACTCCACCCGACATTTGCGTCCAGGTGAAACATGCGTTGCTCTGTCAATGGTGGTTTTGCCCCTGATCCTTTGACTTCATGATGTGTACTGTACTGCAGATTATTCTTTGATTTTTGGGTGAGCCTGAGGGAGCCTGAGAGAATTCTCTATTACATTAGATTGATTGGATTTGTTGCATGTCTTGGGGTAAAACTGAGCGCAAGGTATGTGGCCAAGTGGGGCCCGCACACGCAAGCATGCGGTAAAGTCAGACAGAAGCCAACAGGGAACACAATATAGACACCACGACCCACTCAGCACCTAAGCCAGCGTGACCCGGCGATAAAGCCCTGGTCATCATTCCTCTGGGTGGCGTTTGCACCCCTTTTGTGGCCGTTCATGACCCACCTGTTGAATCAGGACACCCGATCAAGCCCTGCCACAGCCCAGGAGCCGCAGGGCCATCCGGAGTACGTTTTGATAACCTGTTTCTGTGCCGCGTTGGTCGACGGCTTCGGCATGACATTGACATGCAGAGCCTGTGCCTCGTGTCGTGACCGCCGGGGTCGCAAGCTTCCAGCTCTCTCTGAGCTCTGAGCTCTCCCTCAATGCTGCGATTGGCCCCCCAGCTCCAGGGGCAAGGCGTAGGACCCATGCCTCCCGCCACCCGGGCACCCGGGCCTGTCACTGACCCTTGACCTACCCCCCTTGCATGAGCCACGCCCTTGTCCAAGCCACAGTGGGCGCAGGGACCATATTAATTTGGTACCTAATTTGATTCGGTACAAATGTAGTGCCGCCACATAAGACATGGGTTTGGTGACACATTTGCCAGCTACATAGAGTCATGGACACATGTGTTGGGTTCAAGTGTTTGCCCACTTGAACCCAGAAAGCTCTGATTTTGGGGATATTTGTGCATCATGTTCCCCTTTCTTGCACCAGCTCACCATGCAATCTTCTCTTTTTGAACCTGCGGGTCTACGGCCTTGTCCAAGCTACAGTAGGCGTAGGGACGGTATTAGTTTGGGACTTTTGCGTAGCTTATACAAAGTGCGGGTACTTTGTGAACGCTCGGCGGACACTTGGGGGGAACTTCGGTCACGAGAAAAACCCTGGTTTCGCAGAAACCACAGTTTGGCACCACTGCCTTGCCTGCTCTCACAGTGTTCATTAGTTTTATTCCTTTAGTCCTTGAACAGGTCGCCTCCTGCGCCCCTGGGGAGACCGGTCTGCATGCGGTTGACCTTTGTGGCCGTCTCTTGTTCATGCGCCCCTGCCCTTCTGCACCCACAAATATTGGTGTTGCCGTGCGTGCGGCACTGTGCCCTGAGCCCGTGGCTGTATCTGGTGGGTGCCATGGCGGTGTGCAGCGTGCAGACTCCCCGGGCTGCACCGAGTGCTGACGGGATGCGTTCCCACATTTAGTCCACAACGGGCCTCCAGGCTTGTCCATCCTCCGACAACACATACCGTGTCCCAGCTGTGCTGCCCAGAGGGACTGCCTGTTCTTGGCCCCGACATTATTTCGGTACTTTAGCCCCATTTGCCCCGTGCACACTGGGAAGCCTACGGGCGTGGCAGTCTCCCACTGCACAACCTGGTTTCAGACTCAGCCAATCCTCACGACGTGTCAGATCCGCTAGTGGGATCATCGTAGCACTGGACAGCTCTGAACCTTGATCCCGTGGGGTTATCTCGAGTACTGTGAAGTGAGGAGGCTACGCCAGCTCATCTTGGTCTGAACCAAAAAAAAATTATTTCGGTACCTTGGTCCCACTTGCCCGCTGCAGGGGGGGGGGAAAAATGCGATTCGCATTTTTTCGCATTTTCCGCATTTTTTTTCGCATTTTCTGGGCAGGTCCCTTAGTGTAATGTTCAAGAGGATACATTCAAGTGGCATTGTGTAGTTCAACTAAAGGGTAGTTTTGTAGTCAAGTCAGTGTTTGCATACCTTCCCAACACCGCCACTTTTGTTTGTTACATGGCTCCTTTTCCCTTAGACATGTCACATGCTATGCCCTCCCATTGCCCTCCTTCTGAGCCCACATCTGATGATGGAAATAGCCCACCCCGCCGCAAAGTACGTGGTAAGGGGAGAGGTGGTGCCGGCGCAAAGTATTGCACCATGGGCCCTGGGAAGCGGAAGGAACAATTCCCTGGCCATCCCCTGAGTCTCCGCACCAATGATCTTGGTATTGAAGTACTATGGTGCGATGCGTGTGGATGCCCCGTGAGCCACACAACGAAGAGCACAGTCCAATGTCATTTGGACTCCAAAAAGCACCAGGTGGCCGTTGAGACTATGCAGAAGAGGGAGAAGGCACGGGTCGAGCGCCGCCTAGAGGCAGAGGCAGATGCTCTACCTCATAAAGCCGCAATGAGGCAGCCCAGCCTACAATCCGTTGTGGCGTCATGCAACGACAAGAACAAGGCCGCTGATGATACGGTCTTTGCCTTCGCCGGTGCCGGCATCCCGTTGGACAAGCTGGATCACCCCCTTGTGCGTGCTTGGTTGCAGAAGTACACCACCATTGCCGGTTGCTTGCCGCAAGGCAGCTCTGACTTCCCCAAAGTCAACGGCCAGCGTGTGCTTGACGGGCACCGAGGAGCAATTCACAAGAAGACTGCCGACCGCAACACCACACTACTTTTTGATGAGTGGACAGATGAACGCGGGGTGCCCGTTCTTGCAATTATTGCCCATGTTGGAGGCCGGTTGAAGTTCTGCATCGACGTTGCTTTCCTCGAGGGCAAGGGTCCGCAGCGGGGTGTGGAGCACAAAGAGATCGCGGGTGCCCTTCTGAGCTCCTTAGCCACTGCGCAGATTCATCCAGACCGCATCAACTTTGTCATTTCCGACGAGGGAAGCACCGTGGTCGCCGCTGCAAGTATTGGGGCTCTGCTGCTTCTTGCCGAGGGTGTAACGCCCCTCCTCCTAAACCACAGTAGAAGGGTGAGACTTCCCTACCACGCTTTGCATGTTGAGCCGGGGCCGTAGTCTTCACATTGATGGAGCGATGGTGTCAACAGATCAACATGCGTCTTGATAAACATAGGGGTTTTGGGAGTCCTATAGCATTGTAGCAAAACCGCATTTTATGCCGCATTTTTTCTCGCATTTTCCGCATTTTTTCCGCATTTTTCCGCATTTTTTTCCAATCCCGGCGACCGCATTTTCCCCCCCCCCCTGCCGCTGTACCGTTTAGCCTCTGCCCCCTCTGTCCGCCCTATGGCTCGCCAACCGTTTTGTACCCGCCAGAGCTTGCCCCCGAACGGCTCTCCCTACACACGGCAGCCCCCCCCTCCATTACCCTCACGCATGTGTCCCTGCACGCTGCCTGCGAGCAGTATGCGCGAACGGTCCTAGCAGTCCATAGGAGCTGCATGTGGCTCGAGCCACGTGTCTCTGCTCTGACGGCTCACCCCCCCCCCCCCCTTGTCCAGGCAACGCCGCTTCGGCTCCTTGTCGCCCTTACCTGCGCCGTCTCTTTCGGGTATCTGCAGTTAGTGTAGCGTAGCGGAGGTAACGGAAGTTCTGCCACCGGGGCCCCAGCTCAACCCCTCCCCTTTCCTGCTCCTGACGCCCCCCCCCCCCCCCCATCCTGCTCCCTCCCCAGCCTTTTATTATTTCTGTGCGAGTGGGGGGGGACTTCTGACCACCCACCCGCCCCGTGTCTTTATCCCAGCCTGCCTGGGGCGATGTAAGGACAGCTTTCGACACGTCATTGTCACTGCTGCTGTCCGTGGAAAGTGCTTCACTTGACTTCTCTGTGCTAAGGGGCCCCTAAGGGGGCAGGGCTGGGGCAGGCAGAACACTCACATCCGTACTGAAGCCCCCACTGCCACTGTCCACCCCCCACCACAACGCAGTCGTACCACTGCTGTCCGTGCTGTGACCCGCACTGTCACTGTCGCACACCGGCAACCTCCTGGTGTCCCTCTGCTCCTCAGCCCTGCTTTGCGCACACTCGTGCCGCGGCTCTGCCGCGTTGATACATGTCGGACTGTGGAGAATGCCAGAGGGAATCTGGAGGGTGTGGACCATCGTCGTTCTATGGCCAAGCAGCACCAGGCGTGGGCTTTGTCGGTTTTCGCACCGTGGGTTTTGGCGGTGCATGTTTCCATTGGTCCTACGGTGTGCTATATGTGCTGTCTTATACCTTGGTTTTGAGATGCAGGATGTTCTTGTTTTGTGTCAAGGAAGCGGATCGGGGCATGATGGCCTTGGTGGCACATTTTGCCCCTTGGTTTTCAGAATAGTACACAATGTCTACCCCAGCTCATCTTGGTCTGGGCCAAAAAAAACAGTACACAATGTCTTTCTGCGTGTACCACTGAACGGTGTAACGCGTAAGCAACGCCCTTGTGCAAGCAACACGAGGTGTTGTTTCCGTCAGTTGCTGGTCATTTACCGTTGCCTGCACAAGGGGGGGGGGGGCTCAGTGCTCCATAAGGGGTTGGGACAAGCAGTGCATCGTGGCCGGACACAGGTCTGCATTTGGCTGCTGTGACTCAAGTTTTGGGGGTTCGGGGATGGCAACATTCATTCCGCGAAATTTGGACCTGCTGTGTTGCACAAAGCAAAATGTTCCACTTTCGGGCCGTCGATCAACACATCGTGCTGCTTCATTCGAGCATGTGGGATGTCTCTTGCTGTCCATGAGGACAAATTTTTCGTGGGGTATCAGCGCTGTCACTTGCCCCAGCTCGAGTTTATTTATAACTTCGGAAGCCCTGACCCATGAAATATTCTATGCTGACCTCCCACCGCAATTTGGACCCGCTCTTTAGCCTTACAGTTCAGCCCTTGCCGCCTCTGTCCGCCATCAGGCGTGCCAACCGCTTTGTAACCGCTTGCCCCCGAACGGCTGTCCAACGAACAGTAGCAGCTTTGGCGACCATTTTTGAAACCAAACTTTGCTCTCAGTGAACATCGTCCGACAGCTGCGAAGGTGAGTTGTCAGCAGAAGTATGTTACATTTTGGCATGACGCCAGAGTCATATCGTATCTTGAGGACAGGCCTACCCCTCACAAAAAGAGGAGACACTGGTGTCCCTCAACATGCCTCCTTGTTTGGCCCCTTCTGCTCGTGCCAGAAACTTCTGTTTTGAATCTTGCTTAGAGCTTTTCTGTTTTTAAGTTCCCACTCACCCACCCACCCACGGGTCGGGCGTGTCTACTCTTAGCCCCGCAACAGGGGCATCGCCAGTACTTCTGTCGCGCATGGTGAGGCAGTACATGGCCGTTGGATGAATCAGCTGTATTGCAGCAGTACATGCTTGCCGGTGGGGGTCGAACCAAAACTGCCCTGCCGCCCCTGTGGACAGCCTCCCCCTCTTGCACAACCCCCTCCCCCCATTTCTACCAAAAATTTGAGTGTATCTTCAGGGGGCGCCTCAAGCGCAGTGCATGCGCAGTGCAACTATTTGGGCGCCTGGCCGTACTAGAGACCCATACTTTGAGATACTGGGGGCCCCTAGGGGCATCATGGTGACCCCTAGCGGAGGTTTTGACTTCTGATTTTGTCCCCCTTTTGTTTGGGGATCCCCGAGAATGTGACATTTCTTTGATTCTGCAACAGTGTCATGTTGTGCGCACAAGTTGCGTATTCTCAATGTGTACTTAGTTGGCAATGGAACAGAAAGACAGTTGTGTGTTCTTGAGGGTGGTGACCAATGCGCTGTTCATGGCTTTTCCACAACATGCTTGCGTGGAGGTTTGCTCTTTTATGTCCAGATTTATAATGCCTGCTGGATGTATTTTGGATATCACTGAGGTTATGTCGCTAGTGTTGGGGGGCGTACCGTGCGCTGTGCGCGCGCTGTGCGAAAAGTAGGCCATTCTCCACCACCGGTAGGCAGTTTTTTGGGTGTAGGATTGCCGCAGGGTACTATTGCCGTTGTGTGTCCTTGTAGCATCAACCCTCCCCCTGCTTGCATGTATGTACCCTTGCAAACGGGCACCCTGAGGCCGGTATATGGTGATACATTCTCAGGGTGTTTGCTGCGGGGCATCATCTTTTGCTCTCATTTCTCAGACCCTCTATTGCATTCACCATGGACTTTAATGTTGGAGATAGGGTGTTCTACACTCGCTCCAATGGGATGCGAGTTCCTGCCACAGTGGTGGGGTTTGCGCCCGACGGCTTACTCCACTTGGAGTATTTCCAAGACGCGGTGAAGGTGGTGAATCGGCAGTGCAAAGTTGAGTCTATCTCCTTTGCCATCCCGAGTGCCGACTCACCGCCCCCCTCCACACGCAGCCCTTCGCCCCCACCCGACGATCGGGGAAGGAGTCCATCAAAATCGGCAACTCCATCACCCCGTGCAAAGCCGCGCGCCCCCAAGACTACCAAACGGTCTCGGGAGGCTGGTAAGCAGCTCGCTGCCACCATGAAGACCTTGAAGGGTGGGCTGAGTTCGGTAAGTTCGGAAGATTGGAAGGAAGTTCTTGAATGGTTCCTGAAGCGGAAGGAGGACACGGGCAAGATGAAGTGGGATGACGCCGCTTGGCATTTCTTACCACGATGGGGAATTGCTGACAGCAACGACCCACAGTGGGATGCCTGGCGGCGTCTATTTCAGCAGCATCAGCATCAGGGAGCGCATTCCCAAGCTCAAGTACACATCGTCGCTGCAGCACCACACGACGTTTGAATTTCGGACTTTTGAATTGCTCATGCATGCTTCTAGAGGTGGCAGGTTTTCAGGGCTGTTACCGGGGTAAACACCGTAATAACTGGCGCTGTGCGCGCGCTGTGCGCGCGCTGTGTGAAAACGCCCCCTTGGACTACTGGATTGGTGAGTTTGGGTCACCTAATTCTAAGGGCGTCTCCAAGGGGTGTGCCTGGGGGCTCTTCGGGGGGAACATAGTAAAAGTAGCGTGCAGTGTGCGCGTAGTGCAAGGATTCCCCCTCAGGACTCCCACGTGCCTGCATTTTATAAGTCACAGGGTGATGGCCACTGTTGTTGGTCCCTCACCCTCTGGGTGCCAACATGTACACGTCCAATATGCACGCCTCCCCCCAACCCACCCCCTCCTGGACCCCCCTCCCCACACCGTGGGGGTTGAGGTCCGCAACTGAACTGCCCCCGACTGCAATCAATGGGGGAAGGCGGGGGCTGACATCGCCACAGTCGCCGCAGGAGACTTTTGCACCTTTCAGGAGGGGGTGGGGTCGGACGGGGGGGGGGGGGAGACGGCTCTTGACAAGCTTTCCCTTGGGCATGCAGGAACTATGTGAACCGGCCTGGCATCGTTACCACCTGTGTCACACCCACCAACATTTGTTGAACACACCCCCAAACCCTGAGACAACGGATCTTGGGCAAGCATGGACGCCCCAACAAGGTTTTTCATCTGAGTGGGCGTCAAATGCAGTGAAATGCGATGGGGAGACGGAAAGGTTAAAGCCGAAACCACCTTGAAGAGGGTGCTTAGATCAAGCGTAGGTGCGTGCGCCAAGTCTCCCCCTTTTGGGAGATTTTCGCATAGCACACCACAATGTCTGATATTGGATGTTTAGCCCCCTCCAAACTCATCATTTTGTGAGACCAAATTATCCCCCGATGAATGTTTCAATTTTGACACCTCGGTCCCCCAATACCCCCCCCCCCTTTGTCCTTCCCCGGGGGGGGGGGGGGCGTCACTTGCCCAACCCAAAATTTTTCGTTGCAGCTCACTGTGTTGTTGTGGCAAAACCACCCTCCCCCCCCCTTGCAAAGTCCCCCCCCTTGCAAAGCCCCCCCCCCCCCCCGGGACACCGTCACTTCCATGTTTTTCTAGTTAACATGAATTGTGCTGGTTTGTGTTGCCCATCTGCTTTACGCATGGCCTTGCATTGCTTTCCCAGTACTACAAATCAAGCACCTGTGTATGTTCTGTGATATTCTCTCTCCAAAGGCGTTGTATGGGTGTGTTGTGTTGCCACTTCAGACCCAAGATGTTTTCTCCCGGTGACCATGTACGGTACCACTCACGCACACTTGGTGCACATGTGTTGGCCACTGTTGTGGGGCCTTCGCCAAATGGGACGCAGTTTTGCCACATTCGGTACATACGCCCTGGTGGGGTCACTCCGGTGGATCATGAGAGTGCTCAACTGTCAAGGCTAGAGGCTGTGGCGGTTGAATCCCCCAAGTCGCCAGAGTCACCGGATGTTACGCCCATGTCTCTGCAACCCCAAACACCGGCACAGCCTACACAACCCAGTTTGCCTTGAGATACCCTTGCAATCTCCCCCCCCCCCCCCGGGACACCGTCACTTGGTGACCGTCTCCCCCCCCCACCCGGGAGACCGTCGCGCGCTACCCCGGGACTTTGCAAGGGGGGGGGAGGGCACCACCCAAGAGTGCTGCCCAAAGCATTCCAGTGGAAAGTGGTGAGCATATGCAAGAGTTCAAGGTCAAGTGGAGCAGGACCAAGAAAATTTACACCAAGCTGGTCAAGGAGTAGGTCTCCGTACATTGGCAGCCCTTTGAACATATCTTATGCTGAATTCTTTTCTTTTATGCTGCAATTTCTGTGCCTGCAAATGTGCGTGTACGGTGGTAGTGCGGTCCCCCAGGGGGCGAGGGGGGGTCACTCGGTAACCGTCCCCCAGGGGGTGGTGGGGGACCGTCTTCCCTGGGGTGGGGAAGGACAGGGGGGGGGGTGCCTAAGAACTTGCAGGTGGGATTGGGTTGGCTTGAACTGGTAGGTGGTTGCTGCCCAAGCATGTCCCAACCGTTTATGTACATCATTACCACTATGTCACAGCCCTGCGAAAAACCATTGTGAATTGCGGTGTGCTGTTGTAGGCAACATCCGTTGCCGTCTCACGCTGTGCAGCCAACTTGCGGGCACCTATCCTTACTAACGTCACATTGATGTCCATTTTCAACCCCATGGGCTGGCCAGTACAGAGGGACTCACTGCAAGTTATGCAAAGGGTGGATACTAATGCTTAGCCCCATGAGGATTTGGGCGACGTGCTGGGGCCTACAGTCTTTGGAGCCGTGGACTGCTTCGCTTGAGAACGTCCGGCAAGGGGTGTGGGCAATTTGAGGCACCTAAGTGTTCTTTGGTGAGGGCCTAGAGTAGAGGGGCCGGCTCTGGTGCAGCATGTCCATGTCCACCACCATGTCCTTGCCGATGTCAAATGTTTGCACCATTTTCCCTTTGCTTTTGATGATGGTGGGGCAAACAAACTCGCCTGGTAGCGAAACTGGACATCTCCACTGCTAATTGCTTATGCGATGAACCCTCCCACCCAACGACAAACAATCAACGAGGCTGGTGCAAAGGCAACTGCTGCCCCCAAACCCTGGTTTCGCAGAAACCACAGTTTGGCACCACTGCCCTGCATGCTCTGCCAGTGCTCTACCAGCGCGCTCCCGCCCGTCAGTAATTTCTGCGATGCGCTGTTGGTGCTTGTGGCAGGGCAGGGCAGGGGCGAGCATCACAGCCAAACCCTTCCTTGAAGCCACAGCGCGATGGACCCGCCGGTCAGTGGGAGGCAATCGGGAAGTCGTTTTTTGGGGCGTTTGATGTATGTTCCGTTTCCGCACAGATCCGATGTATCACACGTGCCCCGTGAGCGGAGACCAGCGCTCGCCCCTGAGCACTGTTCTCGGGGCAGCGTGCATGTCCGCTACCGTGGGCGTGACCCTGGGGGTCATCGTGGGCTCTACCTCCGCGTACAGCCCCAAACTCTTATACACCGCCACCCGCCCCGTCCTCCTCAACGACGTCGTCGGCACCCTCCCCGCCGCCCCCGCACTGCGCACCCGGTCCCCACGCGACGGCAACGTGAGCCGACGCACTGCCGTCTCCGAAGCCCCGGTCGCCAGGCACTCGGGATCTGCAGCGCTGACGGCACAAGGCGCACCCGCGGGGTCGTCGTGGCTGCGGGCCATGGGATGGGGCAGCGTCGTTGCAGGGGTCTCGCTCTTCGCGCGGGGCCTCTTCCGCCGCCACCGGCCGCCGCCACCGCAGGACCCGGTGGCCTTGTGCATCATGGGGGGCACCAAGCAGGGGATCGGGGACGACGACACCGATCGGCCGCCGCTGCTCGACGCCGCGGCCGGCGGCGGTCCGGACGCGCGCGCGCGCCCCCCGGAGATCGGGTGCGTGTCCCTCAACAACTCCAACCCGAACCGGCCCAAGAAGCCGTACCAGGACGGCTACTTCGTGTTCCGCGTCCCCCTGCACCCGCAGCGCGACGGGCCCCCCGCGCCGGAGGAGGAGCACTGGGTCACGTTCGCGGGGATCATGGACGGGCACGGGCGGAAGGGGCACCTGGTGACCAAGTACCTGCAGGAGCAGATCCCGAAGCGGATCCGGCAGCTGCTGGCGGGCGAGATGGAGTGCTTCGACCGGGGCGCCGCCGGGGAGGGCGAGGGGGAGCCGGTGCGGCTGTTCCTGTACGAGGAGCAGCTGAAGTGGTTCCGGGGGCGGATGCGCACGCTCGGCAACTACCGCGGCGCGGGCGACCCGCCGGCGGCGGGCGGCGGCGACGACGTTCTGCCGGGCGTTCTGGTCAACTCCTTCCTCCTCTCGCACCTCGACGCCTGCCAGGACGCGGCCGTCCCCGCCGGGCGGTCCGGGACGACGTGCATCGTCTGCGCCATCGACGAGAAGCACCGCCGGGTCTACACCGCCCACGTCGGGGACTCGCGGGCCATTCTGATCTCCGACGGCCCGGAGGGGGTGCGGCCCCTGTCGGCGGAGACCACCACCCTCAACATGCCGGAGGAGCGCGCGCGCATCGCGGCGTCCGAGGGCCGCATCGACCGCTCGGGGAACGTGTGGTACGGCCCCGTCGGGATCTCGATGACGCGTGCGCTGGGGGACGCGGTCATGCTGCGGGCCGGCGTGGTGCCGGTCCCGATGGTGGACGTGGCGGAGGCGCCGGGGGGCAGCGTGGTGCTGTTGGCCACAGACGGCGTCTTCGACGTGCTGAAGAACGAGCGGGTCATGGAGGTGGTGAACGCGGCGTTGGGGGAGGGGGGCGGCCGGGCGCAGGACGCCGCCCAGGCCGTGGCGCAGGGGGCGCGGGACTGCTGGCTGGGCAAGCTGCCGCTGGAGGTCAGCGTGGATGACATCACCTGCGTGGTGGTCAGGGTTTGAGGCGGGCGAAGCACGGCGCGTGTGCGTGTGGAGCCGTTGGGCAAAGAGGATCACGAGGAGGACACATCACAAGTTGCAGTTCGTATGTACTTTCACGACCGGTCATGTGTCCGAGATGCGATCCATTAATGTCCTTCGCGGGTCCACACATTGCACCCAAAGACTGTTTGAATTCTTGGTGTTGCACATGGGCTGGCAACGGAAATCGCAGCAACTGCACAATGGCAAGTCAACCTGGCAGCTGTCGGCAGGGGCCAGCAAACTTTTGGCAGGTGCCAGTTGGTGTGGTATGAATGGACTGTGTGAATATGACCTCATATCACGTTCTTTGAAGCGCCACAGCGCAGGTTCTGACTCGGGTGTCCCCCCCTTGCCTTATTCACCCAACAATTGTCAACAGCTAAAACAAAAAAAAAGAAACAATAACCTGCAAATAACTACACGCTGAAGGCGCACCATTTCCAATGCACCTCCTCGTCATGGCAGGCAGCCGTCGCACCGCGTAGAACCCACCGTGGCTTCGGGGCTCCCCGTCGCCGATTGCCATGCTGCACTTTGTTGATGCAGAACAGATTGGCCAGCGAAACGTATCAGGGAACGCGCTCTGTCCCACATTTGTGCTCGGCTTCTTTGGTGAGCAGAAGGGCGGTGGCGGAGGAGGCAGTTCCGCGATCCACAAGCGCAGGCCCCAGTGTACTGTGGTTCCCACCCACGGCCCTTGCCAGCGGTGTCAGAATGCGGGGGTCCGTGCGGAGGTGCGCAATGCAGGCACAGTAGCCCCGGCATACATCGTCCCATCTGCGTGGCAGCACCACCTCTAACCCGAGGGCGAGCTGTACATGTGACACCCACGGCTGCACGCAGATTCCGTGCAGATGAGTAGCTTGGGGGGGATTGGGCTGGAGGGCACACAGGTAGGCAGGTATGTGTGTTGGTGTGTGGGTGGCTGGTTCGGCTGGAGCCACCAAGAAGCAGGAGCAGGAGCCACGCCAGGGAACGGAAGCGTCGGGGGGGGGGGAGGGCTGGTTCAGAACCCCCACGCCCTGATAATTTTGAGGTACATGTATGTTGGGGTCAAAAAATGTCGTCCCGGCTAGCCCCCGCGTGGCTAGAACCCTCGCCCCCCCCCCCCCCCTGATGCCCCTTGGATTGTGGCCTCCTGATCTGATGTTGGGCATGCCCGATACATCTGACGGGTGGTTAGTAGATCGAGGTTGCGCAAGGCGTCAGCACGATGGGCCATTGTTTGCTGCGATTCGTTACGAAGCTCGCAGGCTGAGCAGACATTGTAATGAGATGATGCTGCCCCCCCCGCCGGGTTTTTGAACCCCAACGCCACCGGGTGGACACCCAATCCCCCCATCCACGCGTGGAGCATTCCCTCCTCAGAAGGCAAACACGTTCAGCCTTACACACACCCCGGGGCCCCCCAAAGTTCTCGCATGCGTTTGGGTGTCTATATTCAAATGGAGGGTGGCTCGAACGAACGACAGCAGCATGCCCGACGCCAGGCGGGCAGGTGCGCTTTGCTGCTGAGGCATGCCAACAGTGGTCCGCAGTTTGGAACCATTGTGGGATCATCGCAGCACTGGACAGCTCTGAACCTTGATCCCGAGGGGTGATCTCGAGTACTGTGAAGTGAGCGGGCTACGCCAGCTCATCTTGGTCTGGACCAAAATAAAAAAAGCAGAAGTAGCAAGGCTGAACCCCCCCCAAAAAAACCATTTTGGCCCCCGTTCCGGAGGAAAGGGACTCCAACAGACCTTCGTTTAAGGCGGGCCCCACCGGAACTTGGCGGGTCATGGGAAGGGGGGTTCAGGGTCTGTGGGTGAGTGGGTCGGCCAGCCCCCTTCAAATTTCACATTCCCTCGAGGAAGGGTTTCCTGATGGCGGTGGGTGGGTACGTCGACCCGGGCCAGCCAGGGTCCCGAGTGGACCCCCTGCCCCCCACCACAGGAGCACCGATCCGTGCCCCGGTCTGTGTTTGTGAGGCTGAGGGGCGGATAGGGCGCGTGGGCAGGCACGAGGGCACGCAAATTGGCCAGAGGAGAAGTGGACGTGTCCATGGTGGCAAGTACATTGGCCGCGGCATACATCATCCAGTCTGCATGGCAGCAATGTCTAACCCGAGGGCTAGCTGTGGATGTGTCAGCCCCAGCTGTAGGCAGATTCCATGCCGATGAGCATGCAGAGCGGGTAGCCTGGGGGAGGGGGGGAGGATGACGCACCCCCAGGCAGGTGTGTGTTTGTGTATGTTTGTAGAAGTTGTGGTTGTGAACACTGTTTTGGCAGTTGAACTGTTGTTGCGGAGGCGGGAACGCCACAAAGGCGGAAGCTGCAACTTTGCGGTGGGCTTTGTCCGGCCGCCATTCCTGGGAGCACTCCGCACACGCGTTCTGAAGCTGGAGTCCCGGGTCAGTTCAGGAGATCCACAGAATTGCATTGCTGTCAATCGATGCTGCAAAGCTGCAGATTGTGGGGGTTGCAACCACCGAAAAAAAAGCGTTTGCAGCTGCGGACAATTACAAACCAGTAAGACAGGGCATGGCAGAGGTGGGGGCACCCGCTCAGTTTCCATACGCGACCCCCCCCCCCCTGCCCTGCGGGCCCAGTAAGTTACAAAGGGTGGCCCATAGGGGGAACGTTAGTGCGCCGGGCGCGCGCCGGGCATCTTTTTGGACCCGTGCCCCACCGGTGGCCTTTTAGGGGGTGCACTAAGGGGGAGCACTTAGCACAGTGCAGCTATTTGTGCGCCTGGCTGTACTAGAGACCCACACTTTGAGATACTAGGAGCATCATGGTGACCCCTAGCGCAGGTTTTGACTTCTGATTTTGTCTCCTTTGTTGGGGACCCCCGAGAATGCAGGGGTGACGTAGCATTTCCGCCCTCTTTTGGGCCCCAACCTTCCGGTGCTATTGAGGAAACCGGGACAATCTTTGAATCCACACTTTGTTGCGTGGAGCATCATGGTGACCCCCGGCATAGGTTTTGACTACTGATTTTGTTCCCTTTGTTGGGGACCCCCGAGAATGCAGGGGTGACGTAGCATTTCCGCCCTCTTTTGGTGGGACCAATGTTGTTTGTTAATTACACTACAAATGACGGTTGGAGTGGTTGAAATCACAGATCCTGCTTTATTTTGCAACGTGCTTTGTAGGGAAGGTGTGCAGTGCAATGTGGTCTACTTGGGGGGCTTCTCCATGGGAGGGTAACTCTGGGGCTGAAGTCGGGATAATTAATAGAAAAGTAGCGCGCCGGGCAAACATTCCCCCATAGTAATGATGGTGCCAAGGGAACAGGGCAATTTTTCTTTTTCAAATTTCGTTTTTGCACCACCCCTCATCTGGCTCTGGGACCCCCCCCCCCTCCTTGGCCGGGTGAAAATTGTTTTGCAAAACATTTGCCCCATTTATGCGCAGTCAAAATGGTCACCGCATTGCATTTGATACCCATACGTTGCCCCCCCCCCCCCCAAAACAAAAGTGTGGGCCAGCAGAAGCAACTGGCCAAAACCACCAACACTAAGTACGCCGACACCAACAAGGAGCCGCCTTGAGCCAGGACCTTCCTCCTCAAGAAGGAGGGGACAGGGCGCGATGACCAACCCCCTCACCCACCTCACCCCCCTCACCCCTCCCCCCTCACCCTACCCTACCCCCTCCCAAAGCAACACCCGCCATCCTTTACCCCCCAAGACAGGACGAACATCGAGAGCCCAGAGGAGACTGGGCAGGGGGAGAGGGCAGCGCAAAATGCGCTCGCTGAAAATGGTGCAGGGCGCAGAAGGAGGCAAAGGAAAGGACAAACGGGAAAGAATCATTGTGGTTGTTCCAAGCCCCTGTCAGGAAAATGATCCTGCAGATGCACTAACTGGCGCGCACAAGTCATTGCTGGTGTCGGCAAACCCAGCATGGACTCGGAGTGTGCATGTGCCCACTTCGGGGGGGGGGGGGGGGGGCTTGGAGTCAGTAGCGGACACAGTGTGTGCAGGGCACGTGCACTGGACATGAATCAGTTCCGTTAATTTGGAGGGTAATGCCTGCAGTTGGTAGGGCAGAAGGCCACAAATTGTGTGTACACAACCTTTTGTTTGTTGTCCCGCACGCAATGTCTCTTTCATGGCTTCCCAGTGGTGTGACTATCACGTACGCACGTTTACTGGTGCCCAAGTTGCAGCCACTGTTCATGCGGACACCACCACGAAACAGCAAATAACCACAAAGACGTACCCCAAAGCATCCCGAAGGCACCATTTATCACCATGAACCATCCAGCAAGCAGTAGCAAGCATCTGGGAAGTAATAGCCAGCCACCAAGCTACACAATTCAGCCTTCACAAGATGTTCCAATGTTAACCCTCTTGCTGGGGTAATTGGGGCGTGGGAAGGCAACGCACAGCAAAACCCGTCTCTCAACACAGACAGCCACAAGCCAGTAAGATCGAGGATGCGTGCGAAGGCAACCCACACCAACAAATGCGTCTATAGGTACATGAACAACACACAACCATTTGCAGTGTGCCGGTGGTATCATCTGAATCACGACAGGCCCCCGTGTGTTTCCCGTGTGTTTTATGTGTGGGACCAGGCTACCCTCCTGGAGTAGTTCTGTGATGCATTAGTTCATTGCTCGATGGATTTCGTGCCGCGTTTTGGTGGTGAAACCAGTCGGGCGTGGGAGTGGCTCGAGAGGCAGGCCTCGAAGCAGGGCTGTTCCTGCTGCAGTCGGTCCTTCTGACGGCGCAACTCTCAGTGTGCCCATCCCCTTGTGGGGCTCAGTTGGACCATGTCAAGGCACTCTGGAGAACCCTTCCTGCGGTGGACCTGTGCCCCGCCGGGCCAGACTCGAAGACGCTTGGGAGGGCTGTCGGGTTCTACGGTCCAAATGGACGTCCCGCCGCCTCCAGCGGCGTGTGGTCTCGCACATGGGGCAGCCCACGTTGCACGGTATCTGCTGTTAAGGTCCGGTCACATCGGCCAAGCACTTGCGAGGCACACGTGCGTCTCAGTACCCACAAAAAAAACGGTTGGGAGGGCTACAACAGCAAAAAGGCAACGGCACGGAGGAGCAATACTCACTCCTCCTCCGTGTCTGCGATGCGCATGTCCAATCACCCCCTCCCTGGATCCTGCACAGTTGCCTTAACCCAAACCCAGGCCGGCCGCTACCCCTTGACCTACTTTGTGAACACTCGGCGGACAGTTGCCGGAATTTCGGTCACAAGGTAAAAAAAATCTTGCACAATTGCCCCCTTTTGCTTTGTGTGATGTGTTGTTTGCGTCCACACTGCCCCCCCCCCCCGCCCCCGCAGGAAGGGCTACGCCCTTGTCCAAGCTATAGTGAGCGTAGGGACCATATTCATTTGGTACACGTAATTTGATTCGGTACAAATGTAGTGCGGCCACATAAGACATGGGTTTGGTGACAGATTTGCCAGTTACATAGGGTCATGGGCACATTT
The DNA here is from genome assembly GCA_964036045.1 of Eutreptiella sp. 'Long Island Sound 2002'. Classification (NCBI taxonomy): domain Eukaryota; phylum Euglenozoa; class Euglenophyceae; order Eutreptiales; family Eutreptiaceae; genus Eutreptiella; species Eutreptiella sp. 'Long Island Sound 2002'. The sequence goes on along the minus strand of OZ038396.1, from coordinate 8,779,413 downwards.
GTTGTGAGTGTTTGCCCACTTGAACCCACATAGCTCTGATTTTGGGGAGATTTGTGCATCATATTTCCCCTTTTTTGCACCAGCTCACCATGCAATCTTCTCTTTTTGAACCTGCGGGTCTATAGCCTTGTCCAAGCTACCGTGGCCATACGGGGGACATATTGCACGCTGTGCGCATGCTCTGCACAGAGGTTGTACAGTGCCATACCTAAACTGCATAGTAGTGCCTAGTATCAATAACAGTGAGCCCAGGGAGTACCGAGTGCGGTCACCATCACCGCCACCCTCTCCTGGTCAGCCTGGCCGTAGTCTCCTTGCATTGCTAGATGCTAAGCGGCGCAATCCCCTGCTATCGCAGCGGTCGAATACACCGTCTACCTCGGTGTCACAACCACGCATGGCAAGCACGGTCCCCCTCCGATTTGACCGCCAGGAGTCCATCTCTACCGGCGCAGCGGCGCAGCGGACGTCACATTTGCGGTTGGCATCGGGGTCGGGACATTCACGCTCACAGGGCAGATCGCCTTCACACTCAACATCAAAGCCAAGGCCCAAAAGAGTATGAAAAAGTATGTTTGATATTATTAGTCAAGCTGCAGTGTTCCCTGCAATATACCCAAATCGTGCCAAAATGGGACTTGGCTGGCCAACCCAACTGGTCGGAACTGATTTTTTTCAAAACGCATGCGCAGCACGACACGCGAAAAAGTTTCTGTTTTGGGCGGGAGCAAATTTGGTCCTGCTTGCTTAGCAATGGAGGAAAAGGTATATTTGATATTATGGGTCAAGCGGGGGGTGATCCCCGCGATATACCCAAATAGTGCGAAAATAGGATTTTGTTGGCCAACTGGCCGGGACTGATTTTTGCAACACACACGCATGGCACGACGCGCAAAAAAGTTTCTGTTTTGGCAGGGAGTGATTTTGGATGGATTCAGCTTGCTTACAAATGGAGGAAAAAGCATATTTGAAATTGCTTGGTCGATCACCGAAATATACCCAAATAGGCCAAAAAAAAATGGCACTTGGCTGGCCTACTGGCCGGAGCTGATTCTGTTAACACACGTGCACAGCGGATGCGCGAAAAAGTTTCCATTTTGGTTGGGAGTGAATTTGGGTGGATTCAGCTTGCCTACAAATGGGGGAAAAAGTACATTTGATATCATGGGTCAAGCTGGGGTGTTCCCCGCAATATACCCAAATAGTGCAAAAATGGCATGTGGCTGGCCAATTGGCTGGAACTGATTTTTTCAACACGCAAGCCCCCCATAACGTGCAAAAAACATTCCGCTTTCGCCAGGAGCGACTTTGATTCGGCTTGCTTACAAATGGAGGACAAAGTATATGGGTCAAGCGGGGGTTGTAAGTCAAGTGGAAGTTAAGAGTAAACTTGAACGTTCTCAGTACTGTCTTTGGGCCAGGAGCAGCTGTGTGATTCGTGTAGTTCCTTCCCCCCCCCCCCCCCGTGTCCAAGAACCACCTTGTGCAAGAACCAACCCCTGGTTCCGCGGTCAAATTCTCGCATCACTTTTTTTACCAGGGTAGTGGGTTTTTCATGTTTCTGGTGGATGTAGGACACCTATTCAGGTGTGCAGGACATCATTTCATGTGTGTTACTACGGGTCCCCCCATCAGGGGGGACCGTATCAGTCACTCACAGGCGCACATACCCCTCAAACCCCTCCCCCCTGCTCTCGACCCCTTCCCAATGTGTGGATATCATCTGGGCAAAGGCAGCCAGGGGTGTCTGGGGCTTGGCACATGTCTTCAACAACAAGCTGTTTTTCACAAGGGACATCATGGATGATGATGCAGTCCCCATGCATTTTAACGTCCCAGAACCCAAGCCTAAGCCTAAGCCGAAGCCAGCTCCAAAGGCGACTGCAGCACCGAAGCCTGGCCCCAAGGGGCAGCACAGACAGGAATTCAGGATGGTGTATCACAGGAAGAAGGGTTTCACGTCTCAGCCAGTTGAACAGTAGATCATCCCATGCACGTTGGAAGGCACACTACAGCCCAGTCAGCTGAGATTCAAGGGGCCGCAGCAGTGGGTGTATGGCTCGCGTTTCGAGGGCACGATCGTCACCGTCTACATCGACCCCAACGCAACCCTGACAAAGAAGTTGGGCCTCCTGTTGAAGAAAGCCTGCGAATATGCCCAGTGCAAGCGCGCGTCGATGCTGGTGGAGGACGGGGTCGTGACGTTCTCGCGCCTGGTGAGCTACGACGAGTTGGGCCGGCCGCTGGACCCGCAGGCCGCCACGGCGGAGACCCTGCTGGCGGCCCTCACCAGCCCCGACGGCCTGACGGAGATGCAGCACGAGGTCAGCTTCCCGGCCCCGGAGCGCGGCCCCGTGCTGGGGTCGCTGGGCAGCAGCACAATGCGGGGGGTCGAGCAAGGGCTTGCCGTCGCGGCGGCCCCAGGTGCCATTGTGGGCGCGGCCATGGGGGGGGTGGGCGGCGTTTCGAAATCAATTGCTGCGGCCGCCGACTGTAACCTCTCGGGGTTCCTCCTCAGCCCGATCGAAGGGCTGATGGAGGGAGCCGCTGCTGGTGGCGCGCTGACAAAAGCGGTGCTGGGCGCACCGTGCGCGGTGGTGGGCGCCGCCATTGGCGCCGTTGGCGGCGGCGTGGAGGCGATCAGCGGAGGGATCAAGGGACTCGTGACCGCGTTGTCGATGCCGAAGGGGGCGGGGCCGGAGTCTCCGGGGGAGCCGGTGCTGCTGCCGGTGCTCTCTGCCGTCGCTGCGGCCGATAAGCTCGGCATGCTCTCGTGAATGGAGGCGGAAGCCGAGGTCAGGGACGTCCTGGAGGAGTGCAAACACATCGAGCGTGACCGCGTCCCGCAGCACTTGGAGGTGCGTGCCCGCGAGGTGCTCGCGTTCGCGAAGCTCAGGCAGTGCTATCCGGACGCCTGCACAGCCGACGTGAGGGCCGCAGCGACCCGGGTGGTCGCCAGCCTCCCCGCCGACATCATCGATGCATGCTGGATCGCCTGTGGCCCCCGGCCTCCCAGCCAGTGGAGCTCTGAGGGACAAGCGTTGCTGCCGCCGGACGTGAAGGACATGCAGCCTGATGTCCTCGCCATCGGCTTGAGCGCATTCTTCCAACGCTCACGCGACGCCTTGGCCGCCGCGCTTCGCAAGCGCTTCCCGGCGCGCGCAGAAGAGAACGAGGCGGCGCCCCTTCGCGTTGTGGACGAGCTGTGGGAAGCGTTGACCAAGACGCAGTTTTGGAAGGGCCACGCATTGCTCATGTCGGACTGCCTGTTGCCACAAGAGTCGGCCAGCCTGGCAGTCACGCAGCTCACCAGCCCACCCGTCCTCGAGAAGCTCCGGGCCTTTCTGGATTCAAGCCTCGCACTCTGTCCGGAGGAGATCGAGAAGGAGGAGCCGTGAGCTGTTTTGCCTCAAGGCCTGGGCGTCCACTTACTGGGAGGGGGTCCGGCTATCTGTCACTCAGTGAGTGGCACATGGAGTCGGAGCAAAACTCGACAAAATCCCAAAAAAAGGCAACACACCGAAAGGTAGCACATTCTGAATGAGGCCGAGAGATATGGGCTGCGCCACGGAAGCCCTGCGCTCAAAGTGCCCCAGGCACCATGAGCACCTGAACGTGAATACACACAAACACAAGGACACTGCAGAGTGTCAGGCAAATCTCATGATAGGGTCACAGTCCCTGCGTACCTTGAGGCATTGGCCGATGCAGCAACTTACCAAAGTCGCCGCTCATCTTCTGTGGTGTGCCTCTTGAGGACACACCTCGCCGGTGTGAAGCTGCAGGTCCCAAGATGGCGGCTGTACATAGTATTGGACCCAATGCCCATGCGCGCTCGTGGTTGTGGACCTGTTGTGCTACGCCAGTTTCTTGGGTTTGAGGCTACAGTCCACTGTGGAAGTCACCCTTGAAGACTGAGGGCAAGCAGCTACCCGCATACCTCCCCTTTACAAGCGCCCCCAAAACACAGAAAACGCTCTTGAGCGGACACAGACACGGGACGGGGAGAAATAAGCAAGGACACCACAACACACAGCAGCACAAGTGGGGTGGACGCAAGGTGACGTAGCCCCGGGTCACCTGCGCCACAAGGGGGGGTGGGGGGTGGCGGAAACCAGAGAGGCGCTGCGCGTGGTGAGGGGAAGGGGGACAAGAGGGGCGAATCCACTGACTGCAACCCGACAGAAACGTTACGGGAAAGAAGGACAGACAGGTACGAAAACTACCAACAGTCAGGGATGTGGATAAGCCCCCTCCCCCTAGATCCCCCTCCACCCCTCCAGAGTGACCAGTCACAGGTGACAGATACCAATATATTTGGCCCCATTTGGAACATGCAACACTGCACATTGCGTGTAGATAGTGAGGCCCAGAAAGAGCTTTGGCAAGTTCTTGAGGTGGCCTCATTTAGTGCTTCGCCTCCTACCCCTGCCGCTTCACAGGGGACGGTGATGCATTTCAAGTATGATTTTGATGCAGCTATTATGAGAGCTGTGTGCGGCATGATCCTCTTCATAAGTGGGCTGTGCGTGAATTTAGGAAGCATGGTGTACCATTGCATGGTGAGAAGGAAGATTTGTACAAAAGGGTGTACAAAAGGGTCATTTTCAGGAATTTTACATGAAGTAAGGACATTTGTTTCTGTAACTGCCAAAGATTGTTCAATGCTGCTTCAATGGCCTGGTGTGTGGCTTGGGATGCATGCGCGTGTGTTGTGACATGTTTTCATGGAATGTGGTAATGAAAGTGGGGATTCCAAGGGGTTGATGAAAATGAGAATTGGTAGACAAAAAAGATCGTAGAATGTAGAAAGAAGTGAGTCAAATACAAAGGGGTTGATGAAAATGAGAAGTGGTAGACCAAGAATCAGAGTTTGAGGGCAATATTATCAGTAGAGGGAATAGATCCCATGGCCGTAAAGCAGACAGTGTCCCTGTGAACGGTCGTTTATTTTGGCGTTACAAAGCCAATTGTTCCCCCCCTTAAGGACAGTCCTGGAGGTTCGTAAAGAAAGCAGTACATTGCGCTGTGCTGCCCCGCCTTGCCTCCCCAGCTCTGCGCCGCCCTGCACATGCCTATTCCACCTGCCCTAGTCTCATTTCTGCTGTAGAACATGGATCCGCCGGGGAATCAGGCACCTGCTGCTGATTCCGGGAAGGCGCTGGCACCCCCTGCGCAGGCCCCCCCTGCTGCCTCGGCCACGCGCTGCGTGTCCCCCACTCCGGAGCAAGAGGTCCCAGACAAAGTCTTGGTGCAATTTGAGCCTGTGAATGCTCCAATACTGCGTGTCCGTAAATTCAAAGTATGTGTCCGACCCGCTCTGAACCCGGGGCCTGGTACTGCCGCGTGGTGGCTACAACACACCCTTGGTTACACCTCTGAACAACTGAACACCGCTCCGATGAGGGTACAGGGACAGAAGATGTGAAAGGCCGCGGTGACAATGTGCAGGAGGGGACAGCACAACGCAGTGGTGCGATGGGGCACGCAGGAGGGACCCGGCAGCAGAGAGGATGCGCACAAGGGCGCCGGGGAGCACAGACGGGGTACGAGGATGTGCAAGAGATAGAGAGGCAGAGGGTGCTTTTGTGTGTGTATCTTTCTGCGTGTCGCTTTTGTTTCGAAATGAAAAGTGCTTAGAGACGTTCCCTGAGCCGCCACTATCTTGTTGCCCTCACGGTTGTTGGTATCATGTTCTTGACACCAGTTGTATGTGTGTGTGTGTGTGTGTGTGTGTGTGTGTGTGTGTGTGTGTGTGTGTGTCCATATTTTTTTCTGAAAGGCGTGTAGTCGCTGCCTGCTTGAGACAATGGCCGGTTTCTGCTTGTAGCCGCCTGACGAGAAGCCAGATACTCCACGGCCTGCCTGGTTGTTGGGTTTGTGATCCCCACGCAGTGTGTGTGTGTGTGTGTGTGTGTGTGTGTGTGTGTGTGTGTGTGTGTGTGTGTGTGTGTGGGTGTGTGTGTGTGTGTGGTGTGTGTGTGTGTGTGTGTGTGTGTGTGTGTGTGTGTGTGTGTGTGTGTGTGTGTGTGTGTGTGTGTGTGTGTGTGTGTCCATATTTTTTTCTGAAAGGCGTGTAGTCGCTGCCTGCTTGAGACAATGGCCGGTTTCTGCTTGTAGCCGCCTGACGAGAAGCCAGATACTCCACGGCCTGCCTGGTTGTTGGGTTTGTGATCCCCACGCAGTGTTTGTGTGTGTGTGTGTGTGTGTGTGTGTGTGTGTGTGTGTGTGTGTGTGTGTGTGTGTGTGTGTGTGTGTGTGTGTGTGTGTGTGTGTGTGTGTGTGTGTGTGTGTGTGTGTGTGTGTGTGTGTGTGTGTGTGTGTGTGTGTGTGTGTGTGTGTGTGTGTGTGTGTGTGTGTGTGTGTGTGTGTGTGTGTGTGTGTGTGTGTGTGTGTGTGTGTGTGTGTGTGTGTGTGTGTGTGTGTGTGTGTGTGTGTGTGTGTGTGTCCATATTTTTTTCTGAAAGGCGTGTAGTCGCTGCCTGCTTGAGACAATGGCCGGTTTCTGCTTGTAGCCGCCTGACGAGAAGCCAGATACTCCACGGCCTGCCTGGTTGTTGGGTTTGTGATCCCCACGCAGTGTGTGTGTGTGTGTGTGTGTGTGTGTGTGTGTGTGTGTGTGTGTGTGACCTGACCCAGCGAAGCTGGCAGTGGTGCTGGTTGTGGGCTGGACCTGTTCCTCATCCCTGTGCGCCCGTACCACAGGCAGGCGCGGTCAAACAATGCCTCTGCTTTTGTGACTGTGCCTGACGAGAATCAGTGCAAGTCGGCCTCCTTGATTGCTGCTCGCTGTCTTGGCTGTTGCCCGTTTGTTATGTAAAATCGTGTGTGTGTGTGTGTGTGTTTCCGGCGCCTGGTCGCCTCCATCGTTCCGTGATGTTCTGCTGACTGGAATTGAGAAGATTCTATTTGCGACCAGTGATATGGCATGCAGTCAGGTCGTACTTTGTGCAGGACGCAGGCGGCGTCCCCAGTGCCGCAGTACTATGGCAACATGTCGAAATGGACACTGCGAGAGCAAAACGCGCGCGCGTCAGGCCACGAACAGAGCAACGAAGCGATGCATTTACCCCACCAGGCCACCACACACGCGCGCGCGCGGCGGACGCCGCAATCAGGCGCTGTCACAAACAGATGCAAAGGCAGGCTACCCGACGAAGGTTCTCAGCGTTGACGTCATTCAGTCCTCAGCGCTGTGTTGTTGCCGTGCTGCTGTTCTTGTGGGTTCGATGGGCCTGGGGTGTGTACAGCACTGTGGTGGTGTTCCTCCTGCTCTTCTCAGGTCAGCCGGGACAACGAGTTCTCGTACATCGCTCAGTTCTTAAGGAAGACCATCCAGCTGTCGCCCCAGGACCCGCTCTTCCTCTTCGTCAACAGCACGTTTGCCCCGTCTCTGAACGAGACCATCGGCGACTTATGGGCCTGTTTCCAAGTGCAGGGGACTCTGGTGGTCAACTACAGCCCCCAGCCTGCCTGGGGCTGATGCCCAACAGCCCCGGAAGCTGCACTTGCTCTGGGGCCTGGGGTTGATTGATTGGCCGTGGGGTTGCGCCGGCGTCGACAAGAGTGGAGCCACGCCTGTGTGCCTGTGTATGACTGCCTGGTGGGTCTGCGACGACACCTGCACCGAAATCAAGAGACACGACTAACAAATGGATGGGCGCAACAAATGAAAGCCGTGAAGACTGTAGCATCCGGGTGTTGGTTGTGGGCCGCAGTTGCCATTAGCGTTGCCACCGTAGCAATAGCGCATTGTATTGGCGGTGCACATGTTGCACGAACCAAAAAACTTGTACGTGATCGCCCAGGCACTGTTAGAGAACCAAACAACGTTTGGATGAAGGGACACTGTCCAATCGTTGTGCAAGAAGCACCGCCCTCATGGGAGATGCCTGCAGGACACACTGGCGGTCGTCGCTGCAGAGGGGACAGAACGTCTGCACGTTGTGCAGGGTTTGCCTTTCTGCGCAGGACAGGAGCCTCATGTCTCGGCTGCGAGAAGTCCCGCATGCGGCCGGTCCGCCGGAACAGAACTTTTTATGTGTCCCTGCTTTGGTGCTTCTGTGGTGGAGGCAGGCCTGGGGAGGAGCTGCAGTTACTCGCCGGGCTCCACAGGGGTTGTGCCACGCTTGGGGGGGGGTCAAGGGTTCTCTCGCAACGACCGCCCTGCCCGGATGATGGTAATTACTGGCCCCTGGTTTGTCCAAGCACGGTCTTGTCTATGTACGATGACCCTGCGTTAGGCTGTCTCCAACTTGCTATTTTTTGGGGGGGGGGGCATTACCCTTCAGAGCACTTGACCCCAAAGGATCTTACATGGGATGCCCCCCCCTCCCCCCAAACCCAACAGTTTTCAGACCCCGAGTTTTGGAGTGATTTCTGTCAAGTTACGTCGAAAACTCCCTGTGGAATGTTTTTCTCTTTGCAAAATGCGGAAGGGGGGGGCTTAAGCCCCCGAGAATTAGACTCAGTACCCCCAGTACCATCAGTTTTGGGACCGCCATTTGCGGTCCAGCTGGAAGAACCTGAGCCCGTTGTGTCGGGGAAGACAGGGAAGACGCGTGTCTGCCCGCAGCGTTCTGCCTTTGTGCAAGTGATGTTGATCGGCTTTGATGTGATTGGGAACTTGACGAATGGTGCCGTGCCCAACATGCACCCCCTTCATGTCCATGCGTAGACATGGCCTTGCCCGAGCACAGTGACCCTATGTTGCCGTGGCACCCTCGGACCTGGGCCATGCTTTGCACAAGGGGGTGGGGACAAGGAGGAGAGGAGGCGGGGGGGTTTAACCTATTCATTCAATCATTCTGTGGCGGCTTATACCCCCGGATTGACCTACAGCCGGAGCACCAGACACGTAGCTATTAGGCCCACAGGCTCAGAACCGGGGTTGTCTTGTGTGGTGATGGGCGAAATGGCTTCTTCGGGCGGCATATTGCTGTCTAGATTTTCTCTGACCTCCATACTCTGAACCACCCCATCTGGGAAGGAGGGGTGCGTATGCAATTGTTGTGGTCAATGGGTTTGCTCCCCCTCAGGCTCAATTCTGGGAGGAGGTAAATTTCAGGATGTTCCAGGTGGACTCCACGCGCGCGGTGCAAGTGCTCCCTGACAGCAGCTGGCAGTGAATTGACCGGGTGGCGGGGAAGGGGGGGGGGCTGCAATCTTGCTGCTCTCCCGGCAGTCGGTGGCGTCAAACGAGTTCTCGCCATTCACGAAGACCTCGACCAGGCCTACCTGGGTCAGGAAGTTCCACGAAGGCGGGGGGGGGGGGGATGACCCCCCCCCCCCCCAAAGCCGCCCCCATCCCGAGCGTTAGCGCGCCGGGCGCGCACCGGGCATCTTTTTTGACCCGTGCCCCACCGGTGACCTTTTACGGGGTGCACTAAGTGCAGTGCGCGCGCAGTGCAACTATTTGCACGTCTAGCCGTCCTAGAACCCCATGCTTTGTGATACTATGGGCAATATTGTTGTTTGACAGCGGGTATTTTGATGCTTCTTTCACATTCAGGATGTGGTATATTTGGATTCTCACCCAGTTTCACCCATTTTCATCCATTTTTGGCTCGTTTCCACCACATCCACACCTTACTAGGTTGATTTCTCGGCACCATGGGTACCCCAATAAAGCAGGGGTGATATAGCCATTCCGCCCAACTTTGGGCCCCTGAGAAGGCAGGGGTGATGTAGCCAATGCTGAGTTTGCGCTTCGTTCTTGTGACTTGAGGCAGAAACGCCGTCCAAACTGCTTGCGGCTTGGGGACTTATTACCATAGCGAAATCTTGGGAAAGGTAAAGGCAAAGTACCGTTTATTAAGTACAATACAAATGACATTTGGAGTTGTTGAATTCACAGCTATTGCCTAATTATGCAACCCGCTTTGTAGGGAAGTTGCGTAGTCCATCATGGTCTATTGGGGGGCCCTTCTCCATCAGAGGGTATATCTGGGGCTGAAGTCGGGATAGTTAATAGAAAGGTAGCGCGCCGGGCGTGCGCCGGGCATACATTCCCCCCCAATCCCCCTCGATGAGTGCCCCCTGTGACCAGAAAACAGGGAAGGCCACCGCAAGAGGCGCAGACTGACGGCCCTTGTGCCAGATGGAAGACAGCACGGCAGGGCAGGCTCAGAAGTAACCTCGTCCCAGCCAACAGGAGATTCTTCACGGAGGCAACAGCTTAGGTACACACTCAGATCTGCTGGATGGCCTGGCGTTTGAGACAGCTCGCCCCTATCAGCCACCCTTGGTAAGACTGAAGCTCCCACAACTGTCCCTAGCCCGCTGACAAATACTGGCTACCCTCCACCATATGGTGACTACACTCCCCGTTCCCCCCCTCCCCCCCCCCCCCCCCGTGCAGCTGACTGACTGTGATTGTCTGACAAATGTAGTCAGACATGATGTTCTGTTTTCTGTTCTAGACACAGTGTGTGTCTTGAGGTTTAACCGGGTTTGGCATAGAGAATAAAGATAAATTTATGTCTGACTGTGGAGTGCATTCCCTCTGGTTTGCATTTTTGTCTGTTTTTTTAATTGCCCCCCCCCCCCCCCGTGCAGCCCGGAGGCATGCCTCCAAAAAGTGCAACCCAGTAGCCCCCTGGGGGGCCAACATCACATTGAAATCATGCTCAACCTGCGAGGTTAGGGGGGGTTAGGTCAGTGGGTGGTGGAATATCTGCCCCACTGTTCACAACTGCAGCCTTCTGTCATCACAGTGCACACTCCCCTGCCGGCGCATGCTATCAACCAGTGACACTCTGCGGGTTTGACGGTGGTGCGTTCAACCAGAAGCAACAACCAGCTACACCATCTTTCTTCCCTCCCCATTCCGTGGGTGTTGGGGTGTACCAGAGTAAAGCAATCCCCCCCTCCCTTCTTTTTGGTTGGTTGCCTGTGCCCAGGAGCTAAAATCCCCTATCCCTTCTTTTTGGCTGGTTGCCTGTGCCCAGGAGCGAAAATCCCCTCTCCTTTGCCATGCACCCACACCAAAATCCTTACCAGAACTACTTACAGCCCTTCCTTGTCATCTGCGACAGCTATCACCTGCGTAGTCTGCTTTCTTTTTACCCATTTCAACTCCATGATCACTGATAGCACTGTTGCTCAATACACTGCTCGACCCTTGATGGGGAAGGGGTTGAGCAACCTTGTCCATGTCTGTGTTTAGTCTCCATGCGTGACAATGGTGCCATTTGAACAAAGGATTTGTCATCTGCACCCCTAGTGGGACAAAACAATAATGTTGTTGCCCACCACCACTCAAAGATGGTTGCATATGTGAAATTGTATGTACTTGCCCTCTAGATGGCGATCTAGGAAAGTCATTGAGCCACAATTCTCTCTTTTTTTTTATTGCGCCAGAGGCCGTCAACACCGCACCCATCAGCACATATCTGGGATACAAATGCATTTGGTAATAGTGTCGACACTGTGGATGATGATGGTGATGACTGTCTATTATGTTGCAACCAGACCAATTATGGGACATGATGATGATGATGATGCACATATGTTGTCCATGGGTTGCTTTCCCATATTAATGCTGATATGTACAAATTGCCGCACCCCGGCCTCTTCAAAAAAGAATATGGAGACTCATTGGTAAGTGCAAAGGTGCAAGGGGCAGGCAGTGGCCAGGCAGATGAGGAAGGAAGCAGGCACATAGTGAAAAGCAGTTCAGAAGTGCAGATGGGAAATGCCCAAAGAGGGGGATGGTTTGACCAAATATGAGAAATTGTTTATTTGTTCACCCAAAGTGCATGTCATATTGTACACACTGTGTTGTTATGCATTTGTATGATATGATTTAAGGAAAAAGAGCCAATAGGTGTTCTGATTTTTGTGTTCTCAAACCACCAGATGCTATTTGCATTTTAAGGTGGTAAAGTTAGCAATGTATTGTAGTGTGGGATTATTGCATGTGAGCTAGAGATTTTGCCTGAAACAAAAAGTACCAGGAAATGATGAACCTGTCGCTAAAAGTGAGCGCTTTAGTAGCCGCGGCCTTTGGGGCGGTGCGAGTTCGTATGCTCTTTTTTGCCCATTGGCTTTCACGTTGGCGGCTAGATGGTTCATGTTTACTTATGGTAAGGCTATTAGGATGGATTAAGGACCCATGACCCACTCCCAAAGCGCTTAAAATTGAGGTGGTGGGAGAAAATATTTAGTTTTTTGTGCTACAAAGCAAAAGATTTCCCAGAGCACACAACACATGTACAAATTAACGTACAGGATGTACATTAACCCAGTCTGAAGTGCGTGAAGCGTACAACAATGGTGTAAGAAGCACAATGCACACCGATTGATGCTCAAACTCAAAAGTTGCAATGGAGCAAAAATGAGGATTTTACGAATGACATAAAGAGAGTTGATTCTAAATCCTGATGATGGATTTTAACAATTGAAATTTCAAGCACTGCGCTTTGTAGGCGAAATGAAGCCAGCAAAGATTCCGAACCACAACGGAAACAATACACTCTTTCTGGTATATTGGTGCATTTATATGATATTTGTTGAAGCTTTGAAGAAATATCTAAGCGCATGACGCACATTTTAGCACAAAGTAGGTAGGCAACCATAGGGCATAGCTGAGCTTTGTAGCATTTTTACTAGCCGCTCTTTAGAAGTGGGCCATTTTGGAACTTTTCTAGTAGTGCTCTCGGATTGGTCATCAATTTGTACCATCAATACTGCCGAAGGCGTAATCGTCATGTTTACAAAAAGGCTTCAAAAAACATTTCTAGGTGGATCGTGGGTTACACAGTTGTGCCAATACCGGATTGCTTAGGTGATCAGATGGGGTCAATTTCACATCAATGTTGCACGGTAAATGAAAGAATATTGACGACAACACTGTTGTGTGGTTCCACTGAAAATTCGCTAAACGAGTTTCATAATGGTCGCTATTGTTGGCTACTTGAATTATAATAAAAAAACAACTTTTTTGTTGTTCCGTTAAAATGTTTTGTGCGGCGGCTTTTCACTGGCTCCATGGTGCCTAACCGGCACGAAAGCCGCTATTTCTTGAATGGCACAACTTGAATGTTCTATGGTGCGTGTCATGTACATGTATGAGAACTTGATGTGTATTGCCTGATGCTGATTGTGTATGTCATAACCAGCAGGCCATGTGCACATTAAGGTAGAGACGATCCAAAGCACCGGCAACTTAGAAATACCGCACGGTTTTCTCTTATGCAAAAAGGGCTCGAAGGTTAGCACCCACAACAAAAGTGTATGTACCGCAACAAGCCCGCTGGACCAGAAGACAAGCCGTTGGATTACAGGGGGTGGTAATAGTTCATATATGCAGCGGTTGGTAAAAGGTGATTTTAGACGTGTTTTTCATGCAGCGGTTGGTAAAAGGCTGGTGTTTTTCCATGTAAAGGTTGGTACCGACATCCTCCTCTTTTGTTTACCTTAATGTTTCTTTGTATTTTCTATTTTGAATGCATTATGATGTCCCGTTTGAAAAACCAGAATGCTTCCTTTTGCTTGAATTTTTCTTTTTCTACTATAGGGAGTATTCTTCTACTGTAGAACCATTATTTCTTCTTCGAAAACTCCTAGGGTTCTCATTTGTACAACACTGGTACTATTTCTCTCCCCTTGTTTTTTCAAAACATTACACTTTTTTTTTCTACACCCTGCACTCTTGCTATTGGTGTAAAATATTTTCTCTCTTTTTTTTTCTTCAAAACCTGCACTCCTTTTCCACTTCTCCATTCAAAATGCGGTTTTTTTTTACCTACTGAAATATTGTTTGTTTTTTTTTTGTCACTGACTTCTATGTTCAAAATCCCGTTTTTTTTTATATTGTTTTTCTTCTCTGAAGTGGTCAGAGTTCCTGCTTTTTTATGGACCACCATTGCCGTGCGCAACTCACTCGCGTGAATTAGGAAAAATGCCCAAAAAAAAAAGTGCTCTCGTGTGCAAATCGTCCAACCCTACAGACTTCACTGCCCTTTGAGGGACATGTCGCTGTTGCAAAGGATGAACCACATATTCACTTTGATCGATTGGGTGTTGTTCAAGAGGAAACAAGAGGTACTACTCACTTTCACTCATGGTAAGCAACACTGCACAGCTCAGAGTGCCTTCATCATCCGAAGTCTGCACTGCCTCCCGGGCCTCCCTTGCCCTTTGCCTGTTCTCCCTGGCCACCCGCTGAGCATGTACATCACGTGGTGCAGCACGAAACCTTTTGGCAAGTCTGTCCAACCGGGTCTCAGCCCTCCTCTTTGCTGCTCTTTGTACAGGTGGTGTGCTTGGGACTGACAGGACGTCAATGTTGTCCTCCACCTCTGCCCCACAGGCTTCATCTGCCTCTGCCTGTGCCTTTGAGGCTTCCTCTGAATCTGAAACATGACCAGGAACAACAGACAACAAAGGTGCAGGCATGGGGATGGCTGTTGAAGGGCAGGGGAGGTCCACATCATCTACAGATTCTGTCACTGGCACCTCTGTAAACACCATGTTCCAGCTGCTGAGGACGTGTGTGGTTGTCAAAGGGGATGCAGCCCATTCAGCAAGCCAAGTTACAAGGAGCGCCTTCATCGTACGCTCGCTGCTATCCAGCTTGGAGTGCTTTGGCAGCAGTCCATCGTGGATCTTCAGGCAATGGTCAATGTGGCGACTCTTCAGTTTGTCGCGCAACCATGCTCTCATGCCTGGATTGATGACCTGATCGCCAACATTGCTGACATGGCTGCGACGAGCGCGGCCAAAGAAACCATATATGTGTGGCCGCGCCACAAAGTAGTATAAGTTGGCCAACTTGATTTCAGCATCATCCACGCGCTTCAACTCGTCATCGTCGAGATGGCTTCCAACCCAGTCCATGATGACGACACACGGGTAATTCTGCGCGACGCCATGGTCGCGTCTGTCCTTCGCCACTTCAGTGTCGACCTTGATCATCAGGCGTTTGAACGTGTCGCCAGTCTGACACTTCTTCTCCGCGTGGTCTTCGTGCATGTAGGATGGCAGGCCCTGAGGCAGGTCGAGCCGCGCATGGCAGCGACTTGTCTTTCCTCTGTGCAACACTTGTAGTACCTTTACGGTGCCTTCACGGTTGACCACAGGCGTGGCCGTGGCCTGTCGCTTATCAGCGCTGCTGTAGGGTCTGACCTGTTTTTCTCCGGCTGCATACCCTCCGCGCAACTTGGGCGCGTACTGGAGGGGCGTCTCGTCCAGGCCCAACTGTGCCCACGCCGGCAGCGACTGGGGTTCACCTTCAGGGATACGCACACCATACTTTTGAGGCTGCTCAACAAGGTCCAAGAATGCAAGTCTCCATTTGTTGTCGAGCGCTAAGTCAGACACTGTAGAAGGCAGTCGCTTCGTCGTGATCTTCTTGAGACAACCCATCTTGTGCCTGCGACGAAAGTTTGCAGCCCATTGGCGGTCCAACACAGGAGTAAGACCAGGCCCACGAGACCTCTCAGCGACTGTTCTTCCAAGCGCCGCAATGGTGTCCAGGTCAATCAAGGCAGCCTCATACTTCAACTCTTTGATGAACTTCAGAATGGTCTCCTCCTCCGTGCGGCTGAGAACTGAGTTGGTGCCGTACCCTTCCAGTGGCTCACCCTCCTGCACCTTGCCAGCCCAGGTGCGAAGCGTGTTAAGGGGCGGCGCTTGACACCCGTAACGCAGCACAACGTGGTTGTAGTTACCTTCCAAGAACAGTTGCACACAAAGGGACTTTTGCGCCGGCGTCCACTCTAGCCAAGTCCTCGGCGCTGAGCTCTTGTATTGACGGGCCTTAGAACTGGTGGAGACCTTCTTGCCCTGGGACTGTGACACCACTGCAGCCAGAGCGTCGTTCATGGACTGGCCTCCCTTTGTGAGGAAGCGCTGCATGACTGAAGACAGAAAAAATATGAATGTTATTGATCATTATTGTTACTATCATCATTATTACTACTATTATGACCACAGAAGCTCAACAGAGCGCGATACAAAAGCCTCTGTTCTCCTTTCCCAAATTTGACCAATCCCGGAACACATCTGCGCGGTTTTAGTTCGTTGCTGCAGCGGTTCGTAACAGCTGGCGGTTTCTACATGCAGCAATTCGGAACGCCACCCATACGAACTGCTACAAAACGAACCTTTACACTTACGAACTATTACCACCCCCTGTAGTAGACAAGCCCGCCGGATTAGCCCATCGGATGAATAGAGAAGCCCGCTGGATTAGTAGACAAGCCCGCCAAATTAGGAGACAAGCCTGCCGGATTAGTAGACGAACTTGTTGCAAACGTTGTTGGCCGCAAACACCTATGTGGTGACCGGGAATGGCTGTGGTGTCACAAGTACATAGCCGATTCCAGTGGTTGCCCCGATGTTCAATGAGTACTTGACTCGCACAGGGTTTGGTTTGTCGCCAGAGGATCCGGTGGATGCCAAGGACTGGGAAGTTGGCACAATGTCAAGAGGCTTTTTCCTCTTTATTCTCAGATACTCTGACATTTTGTAAACTAAAACCACCACACTAGTTCAACAAAACCAATTTTTTGGTTGGACTGGTAAAAATAAATTCAAATGAAAATAATAATGTGTCGACCCAAAGCATAACCTTTGTTAAACAACATGGGCTGGATATATAGACCAGAAGCAAAAAATAATTGTTGAAAAAGGATAGACGGTTTGTGTCTTGAAACGACAGGGTGAAACTTAGACCAGAAACATTTGGTCAAAAAAAATATCGATGAGCGCACATTGATGATGATAGCGCGTGCTGATACACTATTTTCAAGCAGACAAACTAAGCTTCTGCTGAGGACGGATGATGGGTCATCACCGAAAAATGTTTAATTAGCACAAAGGAAGTACGAAGGGCGGAATCAACACGCCTCTTATTTGTAAACACAATGAGCTAAATCATTGAATTCCGTGGTTTAACTTGTTTCCTCACATCTTTGCAGTGTCTCCGGTCTATGAGCCAACATTGTGGGCTTGCAAAAACTTTGCGTACAAATTAAATGTAACTAATTTCAAACTGGTCAACCAAGGTTTTGTTTTTTTAATTCATGTAATTTTAGTTCATATAATTAATCAAAAGAGGGCACTTTAAATCAACATTACGCTACTCATGCCCGAATGTTGTCACGTTTCGAAATAAAACCTTTGTAATGGGTAACATCTCATAAAAATCAAATGCTTTGACACCCGCAACGGCCCTCGCCATTGGCCATTGTATCCAAGCGGACACCGAATAGCTGCGGTTGGGGAACCCTCCTCAACGGCGGCCTTTGGGCCCTCGGATGTCCACTTGCAAAATCACTTCCCCAATGGAGGATGTGTACAATGGGGCAGTGTCCTTTGTGGCTGGTTATCTAACCTACGCATTGTGCCCCTTGGGCACACAATGATCACCACAATGGGGATGGCAGAGGCTTGGCATCTGTGATGTCAACCTTGGAGGCCCATATCACATATTAGGCTATGGCAAAGGAACCATTGGGAATGGGGACGCGAAGAAAAAACTCAAGGTCATCCACCCTGTGTTGAAGCACCCTTTACCAGCTCATTGTAAACATGTATGAAAGAAGTCTATGCAATTTAAAAAAGCAAAAAGGTTCACGTGCCAGGTGCATCCAGCAATGAATGCAATTCACAATTTCCAAATTGCAATAATCACTATTTCCGTCGACATGGCGTCGACATGGCGTTCAATTGTGGATGTCATATATTACTTTCTTCATGAACCTGTCTGTTGTCTCATGCTTGTCCGCAGGCTTTTTTTTTTGCATGGACAGTTGGCTGTCAGCTGCCATCAGTTAAGCTCCAACTTCAGTCGGCTAAATATCAACTGTCGTCAGTTATGCGAATCCTTTCACGAATACTCTTTTACCGTCCTTGGCCTTATTGAAAAAGGAGAAAAAAGGAACATGTTGTGCCAAAAAGGAGGACACTCCTGGGATCTGAAAGGATGCTGCGTCAGCATAAGATGCACGACTTCATTGGGAGATTAAATTCTGGAGGCTGTGCAAGTGTGCAGCAGCACACTGTGAGCTGGGACTGTGCCAAACTTGCTCGGCAGAGGCGAGCTGGGGCACTGAGCAAAGAGAAGAGCGCCACTGCAACCACGACAATTTACAACCCTGCCCCAAACATTCACTCAAAAAGTTGCTGGTTTGTACAAGAGTGTACGAGGAAGCAGTTGCATCACCACCTGCCTCGGGCATAATAATTCTTATCCTTGCAGCTGTCCCAGCACAGGCGCCTCACAAGGGTTACAGAAAGAAAAAACGGCATGAACTCAATTGTCCCCTCGGAACCCCCCCCCGTACCCAACCACAAAGGCACATGGGGCCACCTGACGCGGCACAATGCCTACTCAACACTAGCCAACAGAAAACACCTCAACCAGCGTTGGAAAAAAGGAACTGCCAAAGATAAGCGATGCACAGTTGCTGGAATACGTGCTGGAATAGTCAATTGGGTGTTGCCTCGATGTTTTTGGTTGTGGATTGTTGTTGAAGTGCACTGCACTTCAAACGGTACCACAATTCCGCAACCAAGCTCACGGCTGTGCAAAAAATGCGCGCGGAAACAATACGCCACACCAGGGCATGGTCCTCCAAAGGAAACAGTGCAGGTGATGGACTTTTCGGATGGTCAGAAAAAGTCAGAGCTGTCCCCACCCGACCCATGGGACTGGTTAGCTGTGAGTGGGATGCCATTCCGAGCAGCGCTGCAGTGGAGGCAGCATCCAGTATAGCTGGTGAGTGATGCGCGGTAGGACGGGCGGCGGTGGTGGAAAAAGGTCACGGGAATTGGATTCCTCAGCACCCCGTCTGCGTTTGGTGTGTGACGGTTGCAGGGCGGCCTTCTTCAGTTGGAACCGGTGTTCAGCAGATGGGGTCTGGTTAGATCCTAGCTAAGAAAGAGCAAGTTGCATGGCAGCGTGGTCAGAGAGGCTGGAGAGATTCAACTGCGTGCGCCTACACGAGCAATTACATTAACGTCTCGGCGTTCCTCACGCCAAGCTTATCTTGTGCACGTCTAGAAGCTGTCATTAACGCGGTTCATGGTGCCTTCCACTTGCCTGTAAATCTTGCCCGCTGGGCTACCCCTAATCAGTTCGGAGAAGGCCCTTCTTGCCACTCGAATATTCTGAAACGAGCCCATGATGTGCACATGGCTGCCAGCAAGAACGATACGAGTACGAGTTTGATTCTCGATGGTAAACTTCGTTTTCCCCTTGGAGCCTGACATTCGACCAATGGCCCGCGACAAGTGATCACCCTCCAAGGTCTTTACGTCCTTAATCATGAAGCTGTTCAGGAAGATGTCGTCCATTCGGAGCAAAGCAAGACAGTCAGGTACCTCAAAACCCAGGATGAAAGCGGTGACGAAGTCCACACCCTTCTGACCCATGTTCTTAGGGTCCGTGCACTCTTTGCTCGGCCGGATATCTACGGTTCTGTTCTTGAGGTTCATGCGGACTTCGAGTTTGCACTGATCCACAAGGGGCGTATAGATCTCCATCCAGTGCTCTTTGAGCGGGGTGTAACGATGAGCGGGAACTTTGACTGAGCGTGTCATTTCTTTCTGCTTCTCTCTCGCGTATGGCTTCTTCTTCGCATCGGCCACCTCTTTGGGGACCTTCTTCGGTTTCACCTCTTTGGGCATTGTTGCGTTGAGGACAAAAGATCTGAAGTCAACCACCCCGCAGATGGCTTTTGAATAACAGTGAAATTAGGGTGCATCACCAGCGAGTCTTCTCAAACCACTACCTCACCAAACCTATTGTTTGGGGGGACATAAAAAGGTTAGTGTATTGGATTTTGGTTCCCCTAAGGGCCCCAAAAGGTCCTACATGACCTCTGGGTGTGGGTGTTTTGCGTTGGTGGCAGTTTTTCCCCCTTGCGTTTCTTCGCTGCGGAATTTCACATTTGTCTGCAACGATTGTTGCATGCACACCCGAACCCATTGTGATGTATGTGGCGTGAAACCGTGTAAATTTGTGCGGTGAAAAGACGATATCGAAACCATTTGCTAGGTGTGGCTTTTGATCCTTGCAATGCCAATTTCGAAAAGTTTTGTAGGTGGCCGTCGCGCTGGCAGTAGCTTGTTGCGGAAAATGGCAAGTGTTATCCGCAGAAATGCGTTTTTCTGCGGATAAGGGCTTATCCGCAGAAAGACCCGCCGGAGCCGGATTTCTGGCAGAAAAATGGCGCCGGAGCCGGATTTCTGGCAGAAGAATGGCGCCACCGCCAGTTGCGCAGCGCCTGGGGCGCCCGGGAATCCAACCGACGGCCCATATCGCCGGCGACTTACGCTCTGACCAACTCGGCAGCGCCGAAAACAAGCACTGCCGAGTTGAAACGTGATTTGACCGCATTTTTTCGCTCCCGGACCGTTTTTGGTCGGGGGTCCCCCCAAAAATTGCCTAACCCTACTAGTTTTCACAAGCAGGTTTCCCAAAGTACCGGGGGGGTAACTTGGCGCCACCGGCTCGGTTTTTGGCGCTTTTTTTTGCAATGACACCGCAAAAGTGTCTACTTTTTGAATAATAAGACCCGGTTGGGGTGTTTCGACCGCATTTTTTCGCTCCCGGACCGTTTTTGGTCGCGGGTCCCCCCAAAAATTGCCTAACCCTACTAGTCTTCACAAGCAGGTTTCCCAAAGTACCGGGGGGGTAACTTGGCGCCACCGGCTCGGTTTTTGGCGCTTTTTTTTGCAATGACACCGCAAAAGTGTCTACTTTTTAAATAATAAGACCCGGTTGGGGTGTTTTGACCGCATTTTTTCGCTCTCGGACCGTTTTTGGTCGCGGGTCCCCCCAAAAACTGCCTAACCCTACTGGTTTTCACAAGCAGGTTTCCCAAAGTACCCGGGGGGGTTTTGTTGCACCATGGTACATGAAATGGATTGGACACGTTGACAAGATGATGTCATAAAGCATAGGTAGTCAATGTATCCTTGACAAGGGGGATGGCAGATGGCAAGGCCTTTTTGGCAATTTCCACTTTACCACGTAAGGGCATTGTAGATATAGGTAATCCTTGGACGATGTGCTAGTACTCAACGGGTAGCCCAGCCTATGGCGAACCTGGAGGGGGAATAATATGAACAATGGGGGCAACCCAAGGAAAAGGGTGACACATCAACGAGATATTGCAGTAGGTTGCAATACCTCTGCTCTCACACTGTCCTTGGTCTTGCCCAAGATGTCACCAACTTTGATCAATGGCTCAACCTTGTCCTGGGCACCACCACTACTTGGGGGGGTTTCTTCAATATCTTCTTCATCATCATCACCTATATCTCCAATGTCTTCACTAGCATCGGCAACATCTTGAGCAAAATCCGACTCATCGGAGTCCGACAGCCCATTGTAATCATCTTGAGGCTCAACATCGCTCTCAACTTCATCCGCACCAACCTCCACCCTCACTTCCTCCACATCATCATCGGACTCTTCTTTAGCTTTTGGCTTATAAGGTGAACTATCACTCAAGCAATCAACATCAATGATCTTTCTTCTAATGGATGGCATAGTGACAATTCACCCCAAAATTCTGCAATTCAGAAACAGAATAAAATTTGTGTTCAGGCATGTCATCCAACAGGCAGTCACCAGTACAGACAGCTCTGATCTGGCATTTCCCCAAAAAATCTGCTCAATTTCGCTTTTTTCTGCCAGAAATCCGACCGCCGCAGACATTTCTGCGGATAAGCCCTTATCCGCAGAAAAACGCATTTCTGCGGATAACACTTGCCGCGGAAAATCCCACATGTGTGAAGGTCAGGAGCCACTCAGCACCATTGGAGTGATGGTTTGTGCCTCTCCTTCCCCTTCATTCTGTTAAAAGGTGGGTTCCCTACAAGAACCACACCCGCATGTCTCCTAGACCTAAAACGTATTGCCAACACCCGAACATTTGAACATCCCACCAAATGTGGGAACGTTGACTTGATAATGATAACGCATAAGGGAATGTTGCACAGCGTGTTACGTTGCTCAGGTTGCAACCGGCCCCCAACCCCCTACCTCCCATCCTCCGTTTCCGATTGGGCTCTTCCCGCTGAAGATTTCCTCAAAAAAGGCGGCAACCAAGCAAATACCCGGCACCCGGCACCGGGTAACCAGTGTCACTCAAGTGATGGTCTCGACCCCCCCCCCCAATGTTACCCGAGGTGTTGTGAAACATTCCGTAAGGATTCACTTGTCCTCCTTCGTGTTCCCACATTTTACATACAGTGAAACCCTTAGATCGGACCTCACCAAGGCATTGTCACGTGCTTCGCAACGGTAAGGAACGGGCCGTAGAGGCAAACGCAACGCACACGGAAAGCGTTTGCGCGTTGCTCGTGCCCCTCTCACCTCTTGGCTTTTTGGCTTTCGGCGACCTTGGCGTCTCATCCGTTGTAGATTGTGATGTCGTGCAATGCATATTTGCGCTCTTTGCATGAGTTTTGAAGCAAACACAAAGACCCAACGAAGATCGCTCACGACATGACTATGACGCTCTTGCACTACGTCATGAAAAACCTTCGTTTTCACACTAGGGTCGATTACCTTCAATGCTCGAAGCTCGTTATAGTACTCGATGAACATAACCGTTGCATCGGATCCCAAAGGGGGCACACAGAGCTTATCACGGTGGCCTTAGCCACCATGTAGACAATGGCGAGAATGCATGCGTGACGAATGGCCGGCTCAATGATGCATGACACTTTGCCTTTTTGTGTTGTTTGTACCTTGTGGGTCACGTGCCTCCGTTTGAACAACCGTTGCATGTGTGCCAGTGCTTTTGGATCTGTGTGGTGTTGTTGTGCGCCAACAAATGTTTGTGGCCCTTATTGCCGGGCGACAAGTCACCTGTGGCCGGTCAAAACATGTCTCTTTTTCGTGCGAGTGAACTATACATTGGAAGCCTTTTTGGCGAATTCCGTTGTGGTGCGATCGGAACGTTGAACGGAGCGATGACGTATATGCATCCGCATGCCCTCGACATGTGTGTGGCGCCTTGTTTGGGTGCCGCGAAGTGCACATTGTGCTGCATCCCGTCTGAGGGAATCCCTTTGAGTTTGCGCGCAAACGAAACCAAGCATCAAATGAAACCAAGATAGGTGGAACCCATGAAGAGTTAGCAAGTTGTACCCTCGCCTCCATCTTTGCCCCTCGCCATGACACCGAGAAGGACGAGCATCGTTGCACATAGGGTGCTTCTTAGAAACCTAGAGTTAAAGCAAGATGGTGATGTACAAGAACAAGTCGGCAATGAAAAGGATCTCGTGCACACTTTGTACGAGCAGTAGCATTTGCATCTTTGACGCAAGCCCTCTCTTTCCATTATTGTTGTTGATTGGGGTGATTTTTCGGGACCTTCACTTGTCATCATGCTTCTTTCATCCACTCATCCTCATTTGGGTCATTCGTGTTCATGCGCAAAATTCGCAAAACCCCACCATTCGTTGGTTTTCCGTGTTTCATTGACCCTCGGTTGAGCGTTGTCAAGGGGAGGGGGGGGGATGTGGGCAGAGCCGAGTGGTCACGTTTGTATGGCAAACCACCCACCCATTTGAGGAAGATCGTATTGTTCATGCACCTTCCACATTCGCGTGTTTTCGGTAAAAAAGGGAACATGTTGGTTGCGGAAATGCCAAAGATGTTGTTCATCTTGTAATGGTGTGTGTAACGAATTTTTGGCCTGGGCAAACAAGGGGCGATGTACAATGTTGTGTTCTTGTTTATCCCATCACGCCGACTCCATGGGAGGACTTGTGGCGTTAGCCCAATGGCACATGGCAGGCCGGTTCCAAGTGTCCCCCGTCAATTATAGCACATCTTAAGCCATTGAGCCCTCGCCCCACATTGAGTTCGTCGTGCTATGGCGCGATGGTTAGCATGTTTTTGTGCCTTCTCTTTCCCTTAAATTTTGCACAGTCCCGGTTGCTCCATTTGTTTTCGTCCCCGTCCGTGTGCCATCGAGATGGACGATGTCCTTGCAGACTTCTTCGCCGACATTGCCGAGACCGCAGCCGAGCACACCTCTCCTCCAGCGGAACCAACACCCTTGCGTGATCCGGAAGAAAGTGCCGAGAATGGTGATACCGCAAGTTTGTTGTTGTTGTGCGGAATGTGGCCGTGGCATGCCCATGGATCGTTCCCAATCTGCTCTTTGAACGTTGTCAAGCCCAAGCCTCGGCACATTTGATGTGATCGTCGTCCTTTTCGTGAAATCGATCAAGTAGAATGCGACATTGACAAGGCCAAACGGGGTTGGTGGGGGTGGGTGAATCATTCCTTAGACCCGGAGCCACCAGCGTCCTTGTGTCCACGAGTTGTCTCTTCTCGATTTGTAGTCATGTGTATTTTTGTACGTACATTGAAAGATTATTGTTTTCACCTCTCCCCTTATTTTGAGCGAGCAACAAGCAACACGCAACGACAACCAACCACAACACTTCTCTTTCTGGTTTAACACTTTCACTTTCCCTATCCCAACGCTTCGACTTCTACCCTACTCTACGCCGAAGTCGGGTCAAAAGACCCTCTAAGGTGCTTAAACAAGTGTTTGTCGTGGTGAGCTAGCGGTGACCCGTTTTGGCTCCTTGACAGTCCAAAAAAGCCTTAAAGATGGGTCATTTTGGAACCAAAACAGTGCTGAAAGCTGCGTCGAAAGTGCCTTTTTCGTATCCCAACCCAATTGGCATGGAAGACCGTGTTTTGGGCCCATTTGGCATCCTTTTTTGGTCCTAACATGGCCATTTTCAAGGCTTTCTATCACTTTTTGGGGGCCAAAACAGGTCGCCACAAGGCACAAATCTCAAAATGGGCCATCGAAAGATTTTTTTTGAGCAATCCAAGGGGTCAAGACTTTCTGAACCAAAACGGATCCGTGAGGACCGAAAATGGGCGAGAAACACTTCTTGGAGGATCCCAAGTGGCCTCGGAACAACTTTGAGAAAAGTCATTTTGGAGCCCCTAGGCCCCCTTTTGCACCCTTTTTGGCCCAAGTTGGTTTAAGCTTGGTGTGCGACCTTGGCTAGCAGCACGTAGTGCACACTAGTACAGGGTTCTAGGCGTCTCGTTGGGCGCCGTGGAAACCATAAAAAGTGAGGGAGTTACGGCTGGACTATGTGCCCCGTACTGCCGATTTTGAGCCACGTCGCCCGAGGTATGGCCCATTCTTGGTTTGGGCGTGTTTTGCAATCAAATTGCTCCGATTTTTGGGCCATCTTGGTTGGGGGGCATGTTTGGGCCACTTCTCGGGCGTATTGCTAAGTTAGAGGCCACTAAAGGGCTCTTTGACATGAGCAAATCAAGCCCGTAGCCACCCCTTTCCTTAGGGTGAAAATGGCGCGGAGGGCACCCCCCGATTTGGCGCCCACACCCAAGTCAATCTGGGGCTTTAAATCTGGGTTGGAAAGGCCCACATGAAAAATTTCCTGTTTAGGCCTCTCACTAGATGGAAGAAAATTCCTGTAATCAAGATACGTTTTGTGCAGTCCAATACCGGAATCCATTGTCCCACAAAGCAGCGTAGTCCCACCTCCCTTTCGATCAGTTCCCGACCCGCTTGTGTGACAGGCATCCCCAGCCCTAGGGGAACACAATGGACCCGAGACGCAGCAACACATACAATTGCAAGGGCACAAGATCCAGAAAACGACGGTCGTGTCAATGCAAAAGATGGCCAGAGTAGGGTAGAAGTTGAGGCGATGGGATGGAGAAATTGGCAACATGGAAAGGAGAAGTGTAGCTTGCTTGCTTGCTTGCTTGTTGTGGCTAGCTCGATACAAGGGGAGAGGGGCAAGGATCAGTGGTGAGAGGCCAGTAGGCACCGCCGCCCCCCGAGGGAGAGGATGCATGGGAAGGACAAGGGTCAGCCGCGAGTGGCCAGTAGGCGCCAGCAGCTTCGGATCAATCCTCTCGGGTATCATGCCTAGGCATTTGCTGCCGTGCACCCTACACCCCCCTTGGGGGGCGGGGTCCGAGGGCAACAAAAAGTTTGTACACCTCAAATGGGCCCTGCAATTTTTGACATAAAATAAACATTTTCATTTTTCCCGCGAGGAAGTGTTTTTTTCCGTGTCGGCCGGTTGGGTGCTTCGCCCGCCCGGGGTGGGTGACCGCCCCCCCCCCCCCCGCTCCCCCACCCCCTTGGCTAAGCAAAGCCCTGGTTATGCCCCCCCCTTCAGACGCATCCCTGCTCCGCCATTCCAGGCCACAGCGTGCCCGCGGGTCTACTGTCCCCCGAGGAGCTAAAGGCCCAGATCGAGCAGCTCAAGCAGCAGAAGCAGAAAGCCGCCGAAAAGCCGCAGGATCCGGAGCCCGCCAGCACCTCCAGCGCCACCCCCGCCCCCGCCCCCGGCCCTGCGCCCCCGGGCGTCCCAGCCCCTGGCCCGGGCTCCGCGAGCCAGCCCCCCGGCCCCGCCATGGCCCCGCCCTTCTTCAACCCGTCGTTCCCGAACATGCCCCCGATGCCGGGCATGCCCTTCGGCATGCGGCCGCCGATGATGAGCGCCCCGCCGCAGCTCTCCATGGGCCCGCCCACCGTCATGCGCCCGCCTCAGCCGGGGGCCCCGCCGACCGTCCAGCCCCCGCTGATGCCCTCGGCCATGCCCCTGACGCTGCCCTCCGCCAACACCGTCACCATCGGGGGGATGCCGGTCCCGAACCCGCAGGTGACCACGTCGGCGCGGCCGCTGGCGAAGAAGTCGGAGGCGCACTACTACCGGGCGGGGGCCGGGAAGGTGTGGGAGGACGAGACGCTGAAGGTGTGCGGGGCCGCGGGCGCCCGTGGGACCGGCGCGGATGCGTCAGAAATCGCGACCTTGCCTTGCCCACAGCGCTACCACATATTCGACTCTGGCCGAGACTTTCGAAAAATGGATTTCGTGGGTCCAACGTAAAGAGGTGGGTGGGGGGGGGGGGCGTTCCATCAAGGCTGGAAGGGTACCGTGCAGTACAAGTGTGGTCCAGCGCCGTGCCTTTTTGGGGGACTTGCCCGGAGCATGCACGCTGCGGCAGCGCCCTCTCTGTGTGACCCGCTTGTTGGTCGCGTGCGCGCACCGTGCGACAGCGACCCCCCTTGTATGACCCGCGTGCGCGCGCCGTGTGAGGTTTGTATTACCCATGGACCCCAAAACGCTTTTCTCCGGTGCCTTCGGCACCTTACATGTTGGCAACTTTCCAAGGGTTCCGTCCAGGGGGTACCTTCCGGCTGCCGAACCCAAAACCGCCCCCCCCCCCCCCGTCACACTGGTCCATGTCCTCCCGTTGTGCCTGTCCATGAGCCCCATGGAGCCTTTGCCGTTTTTGCCTCCCCTCACTATCGTTGTTCCAGAAAGGGCTAGTGGGTGCCGTGTAGTACGACCCCTTCACCAGCTCTCGTGCACCCAACCTCCACCCCAACCTCCACCCCAACCTCCACCCCAACCTCCACCCCAACCTCCACCCCAACCTCCACCTCAACCTCCACCCCAACCTCCACCCCAACCTCCACCCCAACCTCCACCCCAACCTCCACCCCAACCTCCACCCCAACCTCCACCGCAACCTCCACCCCAACCTCCATCAACCTCCACCCCAACCTCCATCAACCTCCACCGCAATCTCCACCGTGACCTCCACCGCAACCTCCACTCACTTGCCCCAACCCCCGCCTCGTAGGACTGGCCCGACGATGACTTCCGCATTTTCGTGGGGAATTTGGGCAACGACGTCAACGTGGACACCCTCAGCAAGGCCTTCTCGAAGTACCCGTCCTTCCAGAAGGCGAAGGTGGTCCGCGAGCGGCGGTCCAACAAAACGAAGGGTTTCGGGTTCGTCAGTTTTGCGGACAGTCAAGACATGATCAAAGCGCTGACCGAAATGAACAACAAATACATTGGGAACAGGTGCGGTGCTCTGGCCCGGTGCCGCAGCGTTCATTGGGCGGGAGGGGGGAGGGGGCAGGGATCTATTAGAAGGGCCGTACACCGCAGGAGGAGGGGGGGTTACCTCCCCCCCTGGACCCCCCCCCCCTTCCTCCCCTTCCAATGTTTGAGGCTGACAGCCAAAATTTTGCTTCGGCGCCTTCGGTGCCAAGAGGATTTAAGTCTAACAATTTTGGGCCCGCCTTCGGTGGGGACCATAGGGGGACCCTGAGAGGAGGGGGGTCCCAGCCGGGGGGGGGGGGGGGCGTGACCAGCCAACCGCGCACGGGACAGTCCACGTCGTACGGAGATGTGGAATCCTCGTACGGGGGGGCAGGCGGGTGGGACAGAAGGGGGTGCGCGACAGGGGCACCCAGGAGCGCCAACAAACAGGGGGAGGAGCAACACAGACACACAGAAAGCGGGAGCCCACACCAGGAGGGACAGGGGAGAGCACACCAGACAAGGAGGAGGGGCACAGCAAGGCAGGAGAGGCAACCAGAACAGCGGGAACAGGGAACCAGAATGGAGGGGATGGGAGAGCGTGCGCATGGGAGGCAGCGACAATAAAGGGGATGGCTTGGCCAGCCAGCCCCGTCGCTACCGGGTGCCAGGGCAACCCCTGCTCAACCGGCATCAGGTGGGGGGTGTCTCCCGCAGCCCAGATGGGCTGTTTGCGCAACAGGAGTGGGAGCCCATCAGGGGCAGACCAGCCGTGAGGGGGAAAAGGACATATGGTGGACGGCCGGGACAGCGCGTGGAGAAACAGGGCACCTGGGCCTCACGCACACAGAAACACAGCGAGGCAGGCTATGGACGGCCTGTGGACAGAGGCGCGTGGACAGCAAAAACAGTCAAACGACCCCGGCAACAACCAGCACATCCTCAATCACCAATTATTGGGCTGCGCTGACGCGCAAACGGCACACCATGCCACATTCAGCACAGCCCCGACACACCAACTACTGGGCTCCGCGAACGCGGAAACGACACCAGCAAGAGCAGCGGCCGCAGCGGCCCACAGAAAGCAGCAACCCGACGCAACATGGGAAGGGAAGAACGGGTGACTGTCCAGGGCCCCGTAAAGAAGCAACAACCAGACGGAATGTTACACAGGGGGGCGTGAGTGCGCCCCCCCCCCCCCCCCCCAAGCGCAGGACCACCCAGTCGTTGATGGCGGTGGGCGCGCACACGCTCAGCACATAAAATGGACCCGGGGCAGACCATCCCTGTGTGGGCAGCAGGGGGTCTCGGCCGCACCATTGTGTTGTTGTGTGTGTTGGTGGGTGGGTGGGGGGGGTAGTGGTTGTGTGGGAGCGGAAGGCCTGTCCCACTGCTCACGCCTGCAGCCTGCTGCCCCTGCGTGTGGCGTCCAGCCCCCCCCCCCCCCCCCAGACCAAAGTGACCATCGCGGGACAAAACGAAATTACCCATTTGGAAAATCTTGTCGGTCATTGTTGGTACACAAACGTTTGGGTCCCAGACCCCCACCCCCCCCAGCAAACCCCGCATAGACTCGGAGTGTGCATCTGGATGCACCTGGTCAACGGCACGGGCAACAGCGCCGTCTCCGGGACGGCCAACCCCCGGAGTAGTCAAACAGGACAAGTCATCCGGGGGCTCCGTTGACACAACCAAAACACGTTCGGGCCCACAGAGGGTCAGAATGAGCAGTGGCGAGAGGCCAATAGGCGCCGCCAAAGGCAAGCAAACCAACACCATCGCCTCGTGCCACCCCCCCCCCCCCCCCCGACCAAAGTGACCATCTTGGGACAAAACGAAATTTACCGTTGGGAAAATCTGGTCGGGCCATTCTTGGTACACAAAAGTTTGGCTCCCAGACCCCCCCCCCCCCCTCCGCTCTTCTAATGTTCGCCTGCTCAGGGGCGGGGGCACGGGGCGGGATCGCGCGCGGTGGGGTCGGAGGTTCCCCATCCGCTCCTCCGGCTCTGCGTCGCACAGGCCCGTCATGCTCAAGGCCGGGAAGTGGAAGGACCGCGCGTGCGACGGCAACGTCGCGGAGAAGTACCTGAAGGACCAGCGGGCCACCGGGTGGGAGCAGAAGAAGAAGCGCCGCTACCACGTCCAGGGCGTCGAGCCGAAAGTGGGCTGAGCCGTGTGGCGGGGGAGGGGGGGGGGTTGCCCGGCCGCGCGGCCGGTCCGGGTGCTGGCGCGGACGCCCCGTGCCGCTCCCGCGGCCGATGCCCCTGCGGAGGCCGGTGCCCAGCGGGTGACGAGCGCCGGTGCCGACCGCGGGGGGTATCTGAGTCAGGGCTTTGCTTCGTGTCTGGCCTACGGGACTTGGGGGTGGGGGATGAGGCCAAAGAAACGGTTGCAGGCGTCTGGATGACCATCTGGTCGGCGTCGCCAGTCTTGATGGTCGGAGCCAGGGATGTTATTAGAACGGCTGACAACCGCAGGAGGAGGGGGGTCCCCTAAGGGGGGTCCCCTCCCCCCCCCCCCCCCCGGACCCAGAGTTCATTGTGGGAAAAACGAAAATTTACAAAAGGAAATATTGATGTGGGCTATTTTTGGTACACGAAATTTTGGGTTCCAGGCCCCCTCACCCCCCCCCCCCTCCTCTCTGATCAAGCAAGAAACACTGTACTTAGTGGATGGCAGCTTTGCTGTGGCGCACACAAACTATTGGACTAAAGGCTGAAAGTGCCTATGGCGGGGGCATTCAGTCAATTGAAGCCGACCATTGCTCTCTCTCTCTCTCTCTGATCAGGTTGGAGTGTGTACCATCAGCAACAAACGACCACTGTAGGTTGCGGAAGTTTGGCTGCGGTGTCACACACAACTCCAATGGCTGGGGGTGCCTGCGGGGGCGTTCAGTCGATCAGAATCAACCATTGCTCTCTCCCCCCCCCCCTCCTCCCTTCGAATACGTCCCTGGTCGGAGCGAACTGCCCGTGTCCAACACAGGCCCGCAGACTATGAGAGAGTGCAATGACCCCAGGCTGGCACCAGGACTGTGCTTAGTGTTTGGCCTACGGGACGGGACGGGGTGTGTGTGTTGAGGGCAAAACAAAGTTTGTGTACCTGAACTGGGCCTCTTCTTTTTGGATCTCTATTCAAAATTTCACTTTTCCTCAGAGGAAAGTTTTTAGGGGTTGGGTTGGGGGGGGTGGTTTGGCCTTTGGGGGGGGGTCCGCCAGATCACTCCCGCCCCCCCCCCCCCTCGTGGATAAGCACCTCCCAGGCCAGCACACACCTGGGCCCCGCAGACCGGTCCCGCCCGCTGAAGTGCGGGACCGGCTTGTGAACACAATGTCGCGGGAGGCCTGCCACGGGCCCCGGTGACTCCCTCTTCCGCCCCCCCCCCCCCCCTCGATAGAAGTGCCCCGTCCGGACGTGGCGTGTGGTGGCCCACGCCCGGCACAGCGTCCCGGCGCTGCTGGTCCGGCGGACGGCAACCGCACCGGGACCGCCCGCCGGCCCATCCGCGACGGGGGGTGCGGACCGCAGCTCACCGCCCCGACCGCGAGGGTTTCGTGGCGCGGCATGCGGTGCCCGTGCGCGCCCACAAGCCCTGCCCCCCAACCACCACTAACCCCCTCATGACCCCTGAACAGGCCTGAATTAGAATGTTTTGTTGGGCAATGGCGCCCACCCCCCCCCTTTGGTACACAACTTTTGGGTCTGCGGTGGGGGACCAGGCCCTGCACCGTGCTTCTTTTGGGAGCATTGCAGGCCCCCTCAGGGATACATTGGAAGGTGGGGAGCCCCCCCCCCCCCTTTCCGCCATCCAGGGCACCCAGCCGATGCCCAGCCACTGT
Source organism: Eutreptiella sp. 'Long Island Sound 2002' (assembly GCA_964036045.1). Taxonomy (NCBI): domain Eukaryota; phylum Euglenozoa; class Euglenophyceae; order Eutreptiales; family Eutreptiaceae; genus Eutreptiella; species Eutreptiella sp. 'Long Island Sound 2002'. Next base: position 8,747,752 of record OZ038396.1, on the reverse strand, counting down.
CCCTCTAGCACCAAGTGCCAGCTTGCATGGCTGTGATAACCGACAGTAACCGCCCCCAACCGCTTTGGCAACCTCCTCCAACCGCCTGTCTAACCGCCCCCAGGGCTGCCTCCAAGGTCCCTTCCCCTCTAATGCACCCCTGGCCCCGCATCCCCCATTAACGGAAGTTGGGAGGCAACTCCAATGCCCCTGTGCCCTGCAGTGTTTTCGTCGATGAGCCTGCCCTCCGAACGCGATTCCGAGGGCACCTACTCCAACCGCTAGAGCCCCCCCTTTTTCGTGGTTTCTACCCCTCCGAATTGCCCAAACGGACGCCTAGTTCCCCGTACCAGTGCCCACTGGGCTTCGGCAAGCTGCAGGCTCGAGCCCAAACAGGTGGGCGCCAAAATGGACCAACAGGGTCCACCTACTGAGCCATGCACTGAACGCCGCAGGTCCCTACTCAGTTCTGGAAGTGAGCGGGGCGAGTATTACTGGGTCGTGCATTTCATAGGGCTAATTCCTAACGAGGCCCCGAATCCCTGCCGGACGCTGGTGGCCTGTCTGGTCCGGGTGCCAGGCAGCAATGGAGGATGTGCTGGTGTGATTTTGTGTGTGGGGCCAGGCGAACGCTGCTTGCGCCCGTTTACCCTCCCTTTCGGGTTTCCGTGAGGCCTTTGCCTATTGTGCGTCCCACTGGGCTTGCGGGGGAGGGCAGATGGGTGGATGGGTTGAGGGCCCTTAGCGCGAAAGCTTTCGGATAGGGTGCGGCAGCGGGTCAGGGGCCAGTGGGGGTTCATGGCTCTCAGTGGGTGCCTCAGGGGCCCACCCCACCCCAGCCCCCTGCCCCAGTGGCTGAGCAATGGTGTGGTTTCCCATCGTGGAGGGTAGGTTTCAAGGAGGTGGTGGTGGGGTCTCCCTTCCTCTGACCTTGGAACTAACCCCCTTGGCACAACAGCGTCCCGGACCCTATGAAGCGGAGTTCCCTGATATGCCACAAGAGCGACTTGGACCTTGGTCGGCTCTTTCCGTCCTTTGTTGTGGCATGTCCATGCACACCCACACACCCACGCGAACACCGTTGACCCGAACCACAACATGTTTAGATGAGGAGCCTAATGCAATGCTCTCGCCTCGTCAGTGGCCATGCAACAGACTCCGAAGGCAAGGTGGTGTTAAGGGGGCGTACCGTGCGCTGTGCGAAAAGTTGGCTGTTCTCCACCACGAGGAGTTTGGTAAGTTCAGAAGATTGAAAGGACGTCATTGAATGGCTGCTGCAGTGGACGGGGCTATAGGGGGCAGAATTTAGGTCCCTGGGACCCATGGCAAGCATCAGATGTTTGAATTTTTGAGTTTTAAATTGATTGTGCATGATTCCGCAGGTGGGTGGTTTTCAGGGTTGTTACCTGGATAATCACTGTAATAATTGGCGCTGTGCGCGCGCTGTGCCTGCGCTGTGCGAAAACGCCCCCAAACACTGTTGACCCGAACCACAACATGTTTAGATGAGGAGCCTAATGCAATGCTCTCGCCTCGTCAGTGGCCATGCAACAGACTCCGAAGGCAAGGTGGTGTTAAGATCTTTCTGTGTTGTCGTTCCTCACACCCGTCTTTCTTCTGCTGCTCGTGGTGGTGGTGGTGCGGCTGCTGCTGGGGCTGCTGGTGCTTTGTTTGGTCCACCGGAAGGGGTTGGGTTGGGTTGGGTTGGGTTGGCAGAGTATGAGATCCACTGGCACTCACTCTCCCGAGGACGCAGAGGATGCAGACTGAGCTGTCCCACGTGCAATGGGGGAATCCTTCGTTCTGGGAAATCCTTGGTTCTGGGCGTCTCACCCTGGGCAGTAGACAGACTGGACCCTGGAAAGGCCTTGCCTGTTTCCCGCCATATTCAGTTCGAGATTCACATTTGTTAGCCTCGCCAAAAAAAGCCTCGTTGTTGCATTGGTGTATCAGTTGGTGATCTGGAACCCCCCCCCCCCTGCCATGAGTCACTATTTCCCATATCAGCGGTAGGGAGCACCCTCCAAACATCACGGTGTGGAAATGCCTGCATGGAAAGCTTGTCAGTCGGATGGGAGTGAACACCATGTAGGTACCCCCTGCCGCTTCTGTGAGAGCAGCACGGTTGTCAGAGCAACAGCAGGTCTGTTGCTTGATCTCCAAGTTGATGGTCAACGAATGGCATTGGCTGACAGCCGTTGTTGGTCCCCCTGACGGCAGTTAACAATGTTTCTCTCAGTCAAATTATGGACCGCCTTTTCAACGCCGCGAACAGACCGGCAAGTCAGACCATTACGGACCGTGGCAGAGCCATGATTCCGCTCTCCAGATGGGGCTGTGCATTGGATTGGCGGACCGCACTCAAACAGGGGGGCAGGCCCGGCATGCGGGGCAGCTAAGTGTGTGCATACTTGTTCACAAATGCAACCCTCAGTGATAGAATGATGAGTCACATATGGTGACCTCGTTGGCCTGGGTGACCCCAGGGAGGTGGGAGAAAGGGGGGGGGAGGGTTGTTCAAGGCCATTTCTGGGGGTGGGAGGGGGAGTTGGGAAATCCCGTGGCAGAGCCCTGATAAAGTGGCAGTCTGAGAATCTCAACCGATAGCAGGGGAGGACTTCTGGCTACCTCCTCCCAAGGGGTCCCATGTAGGCCTTTGGCCCTTCCCCGGAGATTAGGTAGACCCACAATCCCAACTCCCACTTGGACGACAAGCTCAGCCGAGGCCTAATGTCGGACGAATGGAATCAGAAATCGGAAGAGCAAAAAGAACGAAAGAAACTCCCGAGCACGTGCAATGTCACTTTCCAAAGAGGAATCGCTCAGTCTTTGCATGCGCCGCCTTGAGGTCAGTTAGGGAGCACATGCTTTGATGAGCTGGCAGCCCGAAGCAGAGCGCTTCGACGTGAGGAGGATTGCAACGGGCAATTTTAGAAGGCATGGGTTAGCGTTTGTGGTTCACTGATGCACAGAATCATCTCTTGCTGCTTTTTTTTTTTTTTTTAATTTGTTGTCCTCGCTGTGCCTGACATGTGGAGAGCACTTTCAGTTTGCTGGGTCACCTTTTGATCAATGACCGTGCAAGGCTGTCCGATGGTTTTTGCAGGATTGGCAATGCGTCACCAAGCTGGACGAACGGCTCGCAAAAATCTGCCAGTCAGTGAGCACACTTCTAAAGGTGCAACCACATTTTGTGTGTAGCATGCGAGGGTTTTGGGCATGCTGTGAGTGTTCTGAACCATCCACCCCCCCCCCCCCCACCACCAATCTTGCGGCAGCAAAATGCAGCATGCCACACCCTGAAAAGATTTTCTGTGGGACGTGCGGGCTTGCTCCTCTGCTCAAACCTGAGATCATTTCCCTGTTTGCATGCTATCCTCAGGTCATTTTTGAAGCCTACCCTGGTTTGGGCTGTGGATGTGGCTGGGAGCGGAGGGTTAGGGACGGGTTACTCTCAAGGGTACTGGAATGATTTCCGGTAGGGAGGATAGTAAAGGTTAAAATTTCGGTTTTGACAAAAAGGCGCTGTCAAACATTAGCCTGGTTTGGCAATCAATCTGAAAATGAACGCGTACTATTCCACAGGAGTGTATGGACCAGAAACACGTCAAGCTAGTCCCAATGGATGCAAGCTAGATCAGCATACCACAGGGGTCACAAGGAAGCATTGCAGGGTAAGATCAAGAGGGACGTCAAAACAGTGAGCTGAAAACGGACACGGCGCGTGGACTAGAGAGGGATAGGCGCAATCAGCTGTGTCTTTGGATGAGCGGAGCATCAGCCTTAGAGAGCGAGGTACAGCGAGGTAGAGGAGTAGAAGTGTGTGAAGTTCGCATGATGCAGATACTGATGTTCTTGGGACGAACAAGTCCCGGTGTCTCCTGGAGATGCGTGGCCGAGAGGCATACCCTGATGGTTGTATGTACCACTCCTGGAAATCCGAGGGATCGTTTTAGCAAACGCCCGAGACAGACCAGCAGGTGCGACCATTATGGACCGTGGCATGGCGATGATTCCGCTCCCGGAAAGGGGCTGACCTCAGGACTGGCAGATGCACAAAAAGAAAATGAAAGTGTGCTATTCCACAGGTCATTCAGCGTATTGGGAAACCCCCGCGCCCGTGCGGGATGGTGCAGGGCTTCAGGGGGAGTATCAGGCACGGTGCGCGCGCGGTGCGGGTACTGGGGTTGTTCCGTGCTCCCATCATCCAGAGCCAATCAGGGGGAATGGTAACGCCTCAGAGCCCACCAGGTACCATCTACACCTCCTCTCCCGGTAGAGCATCTCCTGGAGAAGTTGTTCAAATACCTAACACGGTGCGCGCACGGTGCGGATACTCCCCCTCAGCATTTGTTGTTCAGGGCAGGTCTGGGCTGGGCTGGTCGGGGCAGGGCGGAGCATCGGTGTCCACTAGAGCCAAGCCACCGCCCTGCGATACTTGTCCGCTCCGTTTGTCAGTCCCATGTCAAGTGCTTCCTCCGTCAATGTTCGACAGGCCTTTGTGGCCAGTAGAACGGGCAGCCGGAGGGCACTCTGTGCGCCATCCGCCCTGCAGTGTGTGCTTCGCGTGATGCGCACTTGCAGGCGGAGGTGGCGCCGCTACAATGTCCAGGTGCAAGACGATGAGCGGTCAGAGCACTACTACTTTGAGGACTACCCTGTCAATCACAGGTGCCCACCCTTGCACATTCCTACCCTCTCTACTAACTCTTGCCCAGAAGTGACTGCACCTCCCCCTCAACACACGTTGCCGAGTGGTGCCAGCGCAAGCAAGGCGAGGAGGCCGGTGACACGTGCTAATGGGCGCCCAATCTGCACTGTGCCATGGAGACAGACCTGTGTTGACAAAACAGGCCAGGGGTGGAGTCAAGTGCACAGGGCGAACACTCAAATTGTGCGGATGTGCTCAGATTGTGCTCGGATTTGCACGCGGCAAAGCCGCGACACCCATTGTACAGGGTTTCCAACAAGGCCGTAGCTTAGACAGGGGGGGGGGGGTATCAAACGGTACTCGAGAGAACTCTCGGAATCAGGAATCAGAGCAGTCCACTGCAACGATTGTCCCACAGCTCACCGTCATAGCGGACATAGTGGTACATAGTGGTACGGACGTAGGTAGGGCAAGCTAAACCTGAAACCAGAAGATGCAGCGGGAACTGCCACGCCCGTAGGCATCGCAAGGTGCTGCTGGTGCTACTGGAGCACGTAAAAGAACGAAGGCCGAAATTGATCAGCCCGTCTCTCTTTCTTTTTTTGTGTTCCAGTGCTAGGCGTGCACAGCAGCGCCCAGCCAGGGGCCACATCCACAGGGCGCACTTGAACAGCAGGTCCAGGATACTGCACAGCAACGCCCCTCTTTACCGCACCCCCCCCGACTCACAAACACGCCGCGTCACATGCTCCTGTCGTCAGAACAAGATATGGTCAGACAGGGCTGTGCCAGCGCAAGGGGCCGCACGCCGGTCACAAAGCGCTCCACACATGCACGTCCCGGTACGCATATGCAGCGATGTTCGGCAGTCCATTCAGGCACGAGACAATTTGCACTGTGATTTCCTGCCGGTGGGATACCGGGGGTGACGTCCGTCGTCGATTTATGGCTAAGCTACGGCCTTGTCTAAGCTACAGCGGGCCTAGGGACCGTATTAATTCCGTACCTAATCTACTTCGGTACGAAATGTAGTGCAACCACGTAAGACATGGTTTTGGTAACAAATCTGCCAATGACATGGAGTCATGGACACATTTGTTGTGATTGTTTGCCCACTTGAACCCACAGGGCTCTGATTTTGGGGATATTTGTGCATTATCTTCCCCTGTCTTGGTGGTGGCGTGTGTGCCGGTAGTTGTATGTGTCGCGCGCAAGCTACGGCCTTGTCTAAGCCACAGTAGGCGTAGGGACCGGATTAATTCCGTACCTTATGTCGCTTAGACAAGGGGGGGGGGGGGTAAGAGGGCCTTCCCCCAGAAAGAAAGAAAGAGGGGCATTACTGCTTTGGAATGCAAGTCGCCTCGAAGAGAGGTTGTCGGGTCGAGGACGGGCACCTCCAATTTGAGAGCTGTGCATGTACGTTTGTGTACGCGGGTACATGGCACACGTGGCCTGTTGTATCCCTCCCACAGGTACAGCAACGCCACACGGGAGGAGATGATTTTGGCTGCATCCTCGGCGAAGGCTTCCCGCAGGCATGGCCACGTCCAGAGTGGACTGCAGCATCTCGACGTGGAGGAAGACCTACCTGGGCGACCCACGCTAAGAGACTGAGGTGTTGTTGTTGTTTTCTGAATCCAACCCAGGGTTTTGCACAGTGTGTGGCTGACCCTATGGGGGCTGGGGTGGGGGATATCAGGGCAAAAATATTTTTCTTACCTAAAATGGGGCGCCCACTGTTGGCTCTCGATTTACATTTCATTTTTGCGTAGAGTAAAAATTTTTGGTTTTGGGTGTGTGGGTGGGTTGGCCTGTGTGAGTTAAGCAGAACCCTGATGCAACCCCCTCCCCCTGTTGCAGGGACCCGGTCCTCCGAATCAGCCCGAATCCTTCGCCTGAATCAGGACAATTTGATGAAGCTTCCTGTGGACACAAACAAGGCCGTGTTGTCGTGAGGGATCATTGCTGGTCACCCTCATGAACAAACCCTTATTGATCTCTGGCGCCCTCGGTTCTGGTGACTTGTCCTACTGGATGAATGCCCTACACTCCGTATGTCCATCTCGTCAGGTCGGGCTGCTCACACAAGCGGTGCTCGAGGGATGCGACGTGGCCATCCTCGACGAGCACCTGGAGTTCGAGGAGGAGACCCGGTTGGGCTCCTCCATTGCGACAGACCTCCTGCAGCGGGGCTTCACCGGCCTGCTCTGCATCCGGTCTGGCAACACGTCACGCTCCGACAGAGAGTTGTGTGTAGTGTGATGTGGCGTGCTGTGGTGTACTGTGGCATGGCGTCACCTGCCACAGTGTTAGGCACAACGGAGTACACCGCGGGTGCCCTCTATCATGTTTTCGTTTTGTTCGGTCTTTGACATCCCCGGTACCTCTCATAACGGGGGATCTCCTTTTGCAGCTTCTTTCGATGACATATCTGCTCCGCTTCCCAAAGGACTGAGTTTCTCTGTAGCTCAGCAAGTGCATCATGCTTTGAGCCTGATGGCATGCCGAGCCAATGTAAGAAAAACGAAACCACTGCCATTGACCCCCCCACCCCCCGACCCCGCTACCCAGAGGGCCCAAGTACTTTCACCCTCCTACTCCTGTGCAGACAGCTGCAGATCTCAATATGGAAAGTGATCCCGTTGACCGGAAACCCGCAATGGTTGTCACGGTTCCGGCAGCCATTCCCTCGCATCAAGCTGGGGACACCCTCTGCAACAGGGCCTCACCATTGCGCATGCGCACGGCATCGTAAGGAATGGGCTACAGAATCAGCCCATTCCTTACTCCGCTTGCAGCCCATACAAGTCCTGGACATGGTTTTGCTCATCAACACAATGGTTCTGCCTGCTTTACCGCACAGAGGCACGGAGTGTTTGCCCAAGAGCGAATCACAGGCTCTCATGTAGGGTTCATACCTGAGCAACTGGTTTTCGGAGTCACCGGACTCTCTCAGCTGGTTGCAAAAAACAACCCTTTTACTTGCATCAGAAGCATGGACGTGTGCCCCCTGCACCGGCTGCTATAAGACAAATAGCCAACTCCGCCGTCGAGATTGTACCACTGGTCGGTTACATGACAGACTGACCCGGACTTACCATGTAGCGTCACATGTTGACAGTGATCTAATGTGCTGTACATGTGTGTGTACATAGAATAGTGAAGCACCCCAGCCAAGAAGGGGACATGGAAAAATGCGTTTTTGACCCATTTTTGGACCCATTTTTGGTCCCAAAACGGCCCATTTTCAAGGCATTTGGGATTTTCCATGGGTGAAGACAGCCTTTTTTGGCCCAAAATGGCCCCGGAACCCATTCAAAACGGCCAAACGAAGTGAAAAAGTTGCTACACTGCACGTGCCCCTTCATTGCCCCATGACAAGGAGCTGTTTGGTGCCCTCTAGAAATGGCTTTGTACTGTGATCACAATCGCACATTCGAACTCAGGGCTGAGAGTGTCTATGGCGGGGACATTCAGTCAACCAGTGCCGACCATTGATCCCCCCAAACCATGGAGCATCACTGATCGTTGCACGAGGGTGAAGTGGGGGTAACATGCTGAGCCACTGTCATTCCCCACCTTCCCTCACTCCCCTTTGCATCCGTGGCGTGGCGTGTTTACTGACGGCACCAAGTTGGGGGACCCTCCTTCCTGTTGCGCCTCTGTCAGGGCTGTCAGGGCTCGGGGTACCTCATTGTATATTAGGCGACCTGAAAATTGCTCTGCGGGGGGGGGGGGGGGGGGTGACATGGACGCCCGCCGAAGGAGGGGGGGTTGGAGAAATGGGGTTCCGTGTCGGGCCCTTTGTTTTGTGTAAGAACGGATGTTGGCGCCAAAGGCGCAGGAACACAAAATTTTGGCCCGAAAAAGTTTTTTCCACCAATAATCCCCCCCCCCCCCACATTTGAGTAGTCAAAATGATCAGCGCGACGTGGGTATCATTTTGAGCCAGAGATGTTGGGTTGACCCCCCCCCCCCCCCCCGGACCGGCAGGTCGGGCACCCCCGCCCTGAACCCCCCCTCCCGTCACGGCGGCCAAGGAGGGGGGAGGGGGGGTTGGGAAAATGGGCCTCCGTGTCACCCCCCCCCCCCCCGCAGAGCAATTTTCTTCCCGCCTTATATTATGTATTGTTAACTACCTTAAGACGTACGTCTGCATCGCTACAGTGGTATCACAGTATCTCATATATCCCGGAGACAAAGTGGGCTCCGCTAGTAACTGTTACTCGGAACGGGCCTGAATCCCGCAACATACGAAGAAACAAACTACCATGAAGGCTACTACGAAAAGCGAGATGGGGAAAGTGAGGACTCAGGAGAAATACCAGTGCGGGATAAGTGGCAAACCTGCACTGGGCACGACTCCTTTGTCCGGCCACTAACCTGTTGCTGTTCAGCGATGACCTCCGGTTTTGGAAGCTAAACCTCATTTAAGTGCTCCGGTACTAGGGTGGGAGACCACCTGAAGGTGTACGTGTGCGTTGCTAAAGTGGTGTCACAGTATAAAGCAGAACTATTTGGCATGCTCCTCGGGTCTCACTCCGACCAGTTTGCCACAACGGGAACTACTTTGCCCCCCCCCCCCCCCGCCTGGTGCAGAGCGCAGAAGGTATTACTGCAACGCACTACCGGCAAGTCATGCATTGGTGAGCTAGCACCCATGGCCTTGTGTGACATTCACGTTGCGGGCGGGTTGTGGTGAGCACCTCCCAGCCTGGGGTCTTTGTGATGACCACATACCAGGCACTCATCAGGCCGTCAGGGGAGGACGCCATGGGCAGAAGTTACATTCTGGATTCCCACCCAGGCAGGTGGATGCCCGCGGCAGTGCGGATGCCCGCAGTAGTGCTGATGCCTGCTTGTCATAGCAGAAGGTTCAAGGGCGAGAGGCCAATAGGCGCCGCCACAGGCTAACAGAGCCAACCACCAAGGCCAACCCAGCCCCAAAATCGGCGGCCGAATTCGGCCGATTTCGCCGATTTGTTCTGCCGATTTTTGGGTCTCTGAATTCCGCCGATTTGTTCTGCTGATTTGTGGGGTTTCTGTGATTTGGCCGATTCGTTCTGCTGACTTGTTGGTGCTTCTGGGATTGTATGCCACCTGATTTGGAGGCGTCACTCTAAGATTTACATCATTTACTTTGGGACACTGGATGATACCTTTTCTTTCTATATTGGTTGTTCAGATTGGCACCATGAAGTGTCTTTCCTGCCCACAAAAAGACCCATCGGATTGACTACTGCAGGACAGCTTTGGTTGCAGATCAGAGCTGCACACCCACCCAGCACACAGTGAGATGGAAATGGGAAGCCTGTCTGCATTCATCTTCTTCCGGCAGGCTTTGTTTGTGCATAGAAAACCAATTTTGTCATCAAGACAAGTGACAAAAAATACAAAAAAAAATCGGTCCGGAATTGAACTCACGCAAGCCATGGTATAAACCAGTGCATATACCACTGGACCACCGCCTGAAACTGTTATAACATGGCTCAGGGACCATGTACAGACCGAGAGACAATTTTTTTTCGAAAATTGCGAGACATTTTGGGTTTCCACATGACTCCAACGACAGAGCAACCAAAAGGAAGGTGTGTTTGGGGCCTGGGACTGAGATCCAGGGCACTGGGAGCCTGTTTTGGTGAAAAATCGGTCCGCCGATTTGTTCGCCGATTTAGTGGGATTTCTTGGCCGATTTGGGGGCTGGGCTGCAAGGCCTTGTGCTAAAACCCCCCGCCCAGAGGACGCCGGATCGATTGAATAATGTGTCGTGGCGCCTGACGGCGCCTTGCTGAACAGTCTGCACGATGTGCGTCGCGGCTCTGCCGCGTGATACTTGACGCACTGTTGGCATGTCAGAGTGATTCCGTAGGGTGACAACCATCGTCGATTCATGGCTGGAGGACGCCGGATCCGCCTTGGGATGTTGTCAGGCACGGCAGGATTCTTTTCCCGCTGCACGAGGTCTGGACACATGACCTGTCGCCATCACATGCCCACAGCGGCATCCACCCGGTGTCTCTTGCAGCTGACGCAGCGTGACTGAGGCGCCCCGTTGTGGGCGCGTTGCTGCCAACGGGCACCGAGGCGCACAAACTGACAGTCCGGTCATACCTTTTTCACCCAGCCATCCCATGCACATTGATTTCTGGTTCACACCAGGGGTTTGTTTAGGGGACAAGTATTTTTTTTAGTTAAAAAACCTGGTCTTGGCATAGCAGCACTTTGTCTCCAACCGCCGTCGGTTACCCTCCAACCGCCGTCGGTTGCACTCCAACCGCCGTCGGTTACCCCTTAAGAGCCATTGGTTGGCGCCCACCCCGCGCGCCCCGCCCTGCCCCGCCCCGCCCCGCCTGCCCCGCCCCGCCCCGCCCGCCCCGCCCCGCCCCGCCCGAGCTGTGCAGATTTTGCTGGCTACCAGACACACCTGCTTTTTTTGTGAATTAAAAAAAGAAACCCTGGTTCACACCTGTGCGCAGGATGCCACAACCACGATTTACACCACCAAACCCAGTGTTATTTGGCTGCACTACTTTTGGCGACGAATTGAATTGACAAATTGATGTGATTCCTGAATAATTGAGATCGAAAATTACTGTGAGACATGACTAACCCATGCCTAACTTGGTTCCTTTATATACGTCCCGCAACGTGCTGCCTGTTATGATTATCAGTGAATATGCCATGGATGGCATTGCGTGGCCGGCTACATGGGGTTTGGTCCTGAGTTTTCCTCCCATCCTTATGTACGGAGCTATGGACACGTAACACTGGTTTGTTTATGGATAAGCCCCACGGCCTCTGATAATGTGCTGTTCTAGTGGACCTACGGGGCCTCGTGGGATGGTGGGGCCCATAGGCCATTACGGTCCCCACACCCGCTGTGGCTTGGACAAGACTGTGGCTTGGTCTTTTTTCAGCCTGCAGTCTTTGTGCCTCATGCCCACTGGGAAGCCTAAGAGCAGTCTCCCACTGCACAACCTGGTTTCAGACCCAGCTACCCCTCACCACGTGTCAGATCTGCTACCACAGTCATTTGTGGGATCATCGTAGCACTGGATGGCTCTGAACCTTGATTCTGAGAGGTTGTCTCGAGTACCATGTGGTGAGCAGGCTACGCCAGCTCATCTTGGTCTGGACCAAAATAAAAAAAGCAGAAGTAGCAAGGCTACGCCGTCCTGGCCCCCCCTCCCCTGTACAACAAACGCCGTGTCCAACGAACCCTTCTGTTTGGCTGTGTTCATTTGGTGCCTGAATTAATTAGGTACCGAGTTAGATTAGTCAGTTAATTAGGTACTGAACGACGTGTCCAATGAACATTCCCGTTTGGACCGTAATTTTCGTCATCGTCATCGGAGGGGGGGGGGGGGGGGCACCCCCCCTCACTATATCCACCCCTGAAACTGCAAGGGACTGATAATGGTTCGCTGTTGCCTGGAGATCGCCCCGCTGTTCTACCTCTACCTCTCTATTTTCGCATTCGACCCACTGGTGTACCAGTTGCACGTGGAACCCCACATGCCAGCCCCCAGATGTCGAGCACCAGCTGCTTGACATGTCTGACAAAGGGTTTTCTGATATTATCAGATAGTGTGGGAGGACATGACATATTAGGTTATGATATATTTTAGGTATATATATTATTGTTGTATTGTGCCGACAAGGCATACCTTGATGGCTACGAGTACCACTACTGGACCTCTGAGGGATTGTTTTGTCAAACGCCCCAGACAGACCAGCATGTACAACCGTTATGGACTGTGGCGTTACCATGACTCCGCTCCCCAAAAGGGTGGGTCTTCAGAAAAGGGCAAAGTAGGACACGATTCCAAAACTTCACACCACCAACACGACACGACACGGCACGGCACGACACGACACGACACGACACGACACGACACGACACGACACGACACGACACGACACGACACGACACGACACGACACGACACGACATGACACGACACGACACGACACGATACGACCCGACACGACACGACACGACACGACACGACACGACACGACACGACACGACACGACACGACACGACACGACACGACACGACACGACACAACACGACACAACACAGCTCAACACAACACAACACAACACAACACAACACAACACAACACAACACAACACAACAGAACACAACACAACACAACACAACACAACACAACACAACACAACACAACACAACACAACACAACACAACACAACACAACACAACACAACACAACACAACACAACACAACACAACACAACACAACACAACACAACACAACACAACACAACACAACACAACACAACACAACACAACACAACACAACACAACACAACACAACACAACACAACACAACACAACACAACACAACACAACACAACACAACACAACACAACACACCACAACACAACACAACACACCACAACACAACACAACACAACACAACACAATACAATACAACACATCTCGGCCTTCAGTCTTCACACCGCTGTCTCCTTCAGCCTACAGTCATTGTGCCTCATGCACACTGGGAAGCCTACGGGCGTGGCAGTCTCCCACTGCATAACCTGGTTCCAGACTCAGCAAATCCTCACTACGCGTCAGATCCGCTACCACGGCCATTGGTGGGATCATCGTAGCACTGGACAGCTCTGAACCCTGGTTTCCCCAGAAACCCCAGTTTGGCTCCACTGACCTTCTCTTCACAGTGTGCAGTTTTATTTTTTTTTGGGGGCAGCCTTGATTGATTCGGCGGACGTGTACAGCCTACCGCCGCACTGACCGTTTGCATCGCAGCGTGTTCCCACCCTGCTCTGCCCACTTATGACCAGCACCTGCATCGTTTCCTTGATCATTACAGATGCACCAGGGCTCTGCGCGTCGCTAGGCTGGACGCCCTTCAGTTCCTGCCTTACTTTGCTCTCCCTCTGCCCCCCCCCCCCCCACCCCCTCCCGCCTTCCCTTCCTTTTGAAACTATATTTACCCCTATCGGTGGTGACGGCAGCGCGCCTATTTCTATGCTTTTCCAACCGTTGGCAGGTTGGCCCACCTGTGGCCTGCCCTACCCCTGCCCACACGCCACAGGTGTGAGATGCCAGCCTAAAGCGCGCCGCAACCCTGCTTGTGGTACCTCCTCTTTCCCCCGCACAGTGATGCGTTCCCATTAGATGTAGCTCAACCTGCGGCCATGCCGCTTGGCGTGGATGGCCGGTGGTGACAGGGTGTGACAGGGCGGGGCCGCGCACTCCCGCCCGTCAGGTGGAAGTTGTCTTTTACTGTGCCGTGTCAGGAGGGAAGCGTAGTTTGGGAAACCAGCCAAACCCAGGTTTCCCCAAAAACCCCAGTTTGGCTCCACTGACCTTCTCTTCACAGTGTGCAGTTTTATTTTCTTTCACCCACCCACCCACCCACCCACCCACCTCGTCGTCGTCGGGGGTTCGAGCCCCGGTTCGTCCGTCCGTCCAGGGGCCCGTTGGCGAGGTCCCCGCCACCGCCCCCTTCAGCATCCCCCTCCACCATCGGTACCGCCGGTGGATGGGTGGCGTGTCTCGTCCTCGTATTTTTGCCCCTGTCCACGGAACCCAGCACACAAAAACGAGGCACCAGGCACAGCACACCTGCAGCGGTGCCCCCCGTCACCGGTACCGCCGGCCGACGGGAGCCGCATGTCCTCGTATTCCTCTTCGGCTTGCCGAAGGGGATTCGAACCCGGGTCTTCAGGGCTGCAGCCGGCTGCACAGCCGCTGCAGCACGCCGCCAGAAACCGCCATTGCGGCCACTGACTTACACCAAGCCACCATCTACGTCAGGACACACGATAGGTAACTGCTGGGCAAGTGCGAGGTGACAGTCAGGTCAGTCACTTGCCCCCCATCGCCGAAACTGTAGCCTGCACCGTTGAGACCCCTAACCCGGTGCGTGGAGTGCCATTCCGCTTGCTTGGTATTGCAGTTAGAGGACAGCAGACATGTTTGTGTGTAACCGTCATTTATAAAAGTATGAAAGTAAGAAGCTCAATGCATACTTGTTGAATCCATGAATCCCTGAACTTTTGGGTTGCTTCGGCGTGGCAGCACCCACTGCACTACCATGCATTGGTATCCTCTGCAAGCACAGATCCAGGTTTGCCTTCCGGCCACACGATATATTGGGTGACTGTACTGCGCCCTGCAGCACTGATGCAGAGACCGGGTTGTGAACCCGAGAGCCTTATCGCTACTCAACGCAGGCCTGTTGCAAAAAAAATTTTTTTTCTTCCCACCCACCCACCCCCGAGCCGCTCACTCTCGAAACGATCTACTTACAGTGCATTCGCACAGCGGGGCCGCGCGCTCCCGCCCGTCAGGTGGAAGTTGTCTTTTACTGTGCCGTGTCAGGAGGGAAGCGTAGTTTGGGAAACCAGCCAAACCTTGATTCCGACGGGTTACCTCGAGTACTGTGAAGTGAGCAGGCTACGCCAGCTCATCTTGGTCTGAGCCAAAAAAAAACGATTGGCCAAGCAACACCTATGCACCAGGGGTTGCTTCCGTCAATCTTCAGGTGCACTTTTCAATGGTCCTGCTGTGTGCCGTGTGTGCTATCTGATACCTTGGTTTTGAGATGCAGGATGTTCATATTTTGTGTCAAGGAAACGGATTGGGGCATGATGGCCTTTGTGGCATATTTTGCCTCTTGGTTTTCAGAAGAGTACCATGTCTTTCGGCACGTACCCTCCCCCCCCCCTTGTCCTTCCCCGCCCCTTGTCCTTCCCCAGGGGGGGGTGGGGCACCGTCACTTGGTGAACCCCAAAAGGGCCAAGCCACCGCCCAAGGGTGCTGTCCAAAGCACTCCTGTGGAAAGTGGTGAGCATGTTCAGGAATTCAAGGTCAAATGGAGCAGGACAAAGAAATTCTACACCGAGCGAGTCAAGGAGTGAATTTCATTACATCGGCAGCCCATTTATTGCGTGCATGATTTTCATATTGTTGCATTACTTGCTTTCATTTGTCACCGTGACAAGCTCTGCACACCAACGTTTTTTATGCTGTGTTATTTCGTCTTCTGCCGCAATTTCTGTGCCCCACAGTGTGCGTGTACGGCGGTACTACGGTCCCCCAGGGGGTGGTGTGGGACCGTCACTTGGTGACCGTCCCCCAGGGGGTGGCGGGGGACCATCTTCCCTGGGGTGGGGAAGGACAAGGGGGGGGGGGGGTACATGTGTAGACAGGCAAGCAGTGTGTTCTGGTTGCTGAGTGGGGACCTCTTTTCAGATGCAGAGTGGTCCAGCCATGTTGTTACTGCTCATTTCTTCTGCAGTGCATTGTGCCACCCAGCTGCCCCTGCTTTGCTGCAGTGTTTGACAGCCATAGTGATCAACTCCTGGCAGCTTTGCAACGCAGAGTGATCCAGCCAGGTTCACAGTGCTGAAATTTTTTCAAGCAGGCCTGGGGCCACAGATTTCAGCATGTTTTGCTCAGGTTAAAGTGCCGTGATTCATTCCGTCGGTCAGCCTATTGCAGTTGCATGAGATTCATGTCTATTGGAAAACATCGTTGTTGCGCACATGAAGTATATGGTGCTGAAACTTTTTGAAGCAGGCCTGGGGTCATCAGTTTCAACCATCAGTTTTTCTGAAGTTGCAGTTGCGCGTTTTCTTCGTGTTTGCTATTGTGTGCTTGTATGTGTGAAGAAGGAAAGGCATGGGAAACAAATGTTGAGCACCACAACAAAAATGGTGTAAAAGCATAAAAGAATTGCAAAAGTTAGCCAGCATGAGCTCCACAGCCACCTCAAAGATGCAAGAGGTACCAAGCATTGGTCCCCACCACATTTACACCGATGGCGCAAGCTAGAAAATGCGTACACAAATTTTTTTTTGGTCCAACACCCTACGCAAAAATGGGTTTTGCAAAAACTTTTTGCCCATTCTTGCCCATTTTGGATGCTACCGCAGAATTTTTGCTTATTACTAATTCAAAACACCCAACGCCAAAAAATAGGATTCCGCGAAACTTTAGGATTTGCACGGTACTAGAATTCAGGTTACCGGCGTGGGGTGTCCGTCCCCCCCGGGGCTGGGGGGAACCGTCAATTTGGTGACTTCCCCCCGGGGTGGGGGGGAACCGTCGTCCCTTGGGGGGGGGGATGGACATGGAGGGGCGGGGGTTACATTTATCCTTGGAATGTTTTAATCCTGGTCTATGCCCCCTTTGGAAGGCGTGGCTGAGGACTAAGCAACATGCTCTATGGTATCATCCAAAGAAGACAGTGATCATCAAAACTTTTGATGGCTAAAGTTAAGCAATTAACTTCATTTTTGCCTTAGCAGACTTAGCTACAGGTCGGGAATGACAGCACAAGGTGGGGCGGATCACCCCCGAGGGGGATGGACCAGTAGAGGTCCCAACGCTACATGTTGCAGTACCCCATGCCTATTGCCTATACCCCCCCCCCCCCCTCTTGTTCAGCACAACTGGGGTCAGCCACAGGCAAGGTAGTGCTGAAGTTAATGAGCCAGCAGTGCACCTTACCCGTCTTGTACCATGCAAACCTCCCATGGTTGACAAAATAAGGTCCATATGTACATGAGCGACAGCAATCGAGTGTATAGCATAGCAATTCAGTGGCCTTGGCCACACGTTGGTGAACTGCCGAACATCGAACATTGCTGCATATGCATACCAGGACGTGCATGTGTGGAGCGCTTTGTGACCTGTGTATGGCCTCTTGTTCAGCCCCCCCCCCCCTTGTCCAGCCACCACCCCCCCCTTAGGGGGGGAACCGTCACTTGGCCCATGAACAGTGAGAAATCAATAGGAAATCACAGGCGCTGAAACCTGGTGTCTGGGGTCCGGGCCTTGGGGTTCGGGGTTTTGCGCGCTGTGCACAAAGTTTGTACAGGACCATGCCCAACCTGCATAGTAGTGCCTAGTACCGGTAACAATGAGCCTTGTTATGCAATTATATGAGTTGCATGCATGCTTTGCCCTCATTTCTAGTGCATTGGTATGTGTGGTTGTGCATCCTTTCCTATAGGTTCGTGGTATCTTTTTCGAGATTCACCCAATACGTATCCAATGGCTCCACTGTAAGTGCAGATAGTTCTGATTCATCCTCCTCATCAGCCGGCGGCACAGAAAATCCATCCCGAAGCAGGAAATATCGCTGTGTGGCTGTACATAGCCAAAAGGAGGTTGTGGATGTGGACGCCATGTCGAGTGATGCATGTCCTGTACATATACTAAGCGAAGGGGAGTACGGTGTTGACACTTCAAGCCAAGGACAAACTTTATTCTTGCCTTTTTTTTGCATGTGTCTTTGCTGTGGCTAGGTACGCTGGCATCTCTTATGCTGGGGGTGGGGTGAAACATCAGGCTGTCCAACGTTGTGGGGGTGTAGTATAGTTTGTATAGGCAAGAATATTGCCAATTGTAGCAAAAAACCCCAATTTCTCCCTGTCATGTGCGCCATGTGCCCGCGCTGTGCGCACACGCCCCCTTAGAAAAGATTTGACTCCTCCCCCTTTGGGTGGTGGGGGAATCCGTTTGGATTTGTGTCAAGGCCATCAACAAAGCCACCATCACAGACAAAGCGGTGGGCCACTACAAACGATACGGAAACCCTAGGCCAGGCCTGAGGCTGGCTTGGTTCCACGTATTCTTCTTTGCCGTGCTGGTAGTGGTGTACCAAAGAACTCCTTCTTCGGATGGAGGAGACCAATACCATTGTTGCAGAGTTATAAGTATGTTTGCGAGTTGTGGAACACGTCCTTGGAGCCGACACCCTAAGGGGGCGCCTTAAGCGCAGTGCGCGCGCAGTGCAACTATTTGGGCGTTTGGCCGTACTAGAGACCCATACTTTGAGATACTAGGGGCCCCTAGGGGCATCATGGTGACCCTTAGCGGAGGTTTTGACTTCTGATTTTGTCCCCCTTTTGTTTGGGGATTCCCGAGAATGCACGGGTGACGTAGCATTTCCGCCCTCTTTTGGGCCCCAACCTTCCGGTGCTATTGAGGAAACCGGGACAATCTTTGAATCCACGCTTTGATACTAGGAGCATCATGGTGACCCCTAGCGTACATTTTGACTTCTGATTTGTTCCCTTTGCTGGGGACCCCCGAGAATGCAGGGGTGACGTAGCATTTCCGCCCTCTTTTGGGCCCCAACCTTCCGGTGCTATTGAGGAAACCGGGACAATATTGGAATCCACGCTTTGTCGCGTGGCCCCTAGAGTTGGGGTTAGGGACCCATACTTTGAGAAACTAGGAGCATCATGGTGACCCCTAGCGTACGTTTTGACTACTGATTTTGTCCCCTTTGTTGGGGACCCCCGAGAATGCAGGGGTGACGTAGCATTTCCGCCCTCTTTTGGGTCCCAACCTTCCGGTGCTATTGAGGAAACCGGGACGCTTTGTTGCGTGGCCCCTCGAGTTGGGGTTAGAACCACGTCCCACACTTTCCATATTTCATGACACACTACGTGGATAGCATGCCCATTGCGTCCATTAGAGGCATCCTTTGCGATGTCTTGTTTAATTCTAAATACGCCGGGTGCGTATACAAAGTTACGGTTGCCATTGACAACTTGGGCAACATCGTTTGGATATGTCCGTTGGCCCCGGGGACATCGGCGGATGTTCTCATTTGGGATCGCAAAGGGCCAAAAAGGAGCAAGGGGCATTATATGGATTATGAGATTGGCTCCATGGATGGTGCATACAAGGGGCGCCTCCATGTGGCATGGCCATTTATCGGTCGAAAGACGTTGACTGAGCGGCAAAAGGAGTACAATGATGTTCATGGTTTCTATAGGGCATGTATTGAGCACTTGTTTGCACGCATGTGGCACCGGGGCATCGTAAGGAACATATGGAAGGGATCCGGTACGGAGTTGCATGAGTACGTGTGTGTACTCTTCCATTTGCAACAATTTTTGATTTGAAGACAGGTACAATACCCTCCATATGGTCCGTGGGAACACGTGCCTGCACATGTATGGACCGCACCTACACAGGAGGACAATGATGATGAGGATGTTGTGGGTGATGATGGGGATGTTTGTGCCCTTTGTTGCACCAAGTCTGACCCTGAAAAGATGTCCATGTGTGACAAGTGTGAACTGCAATATTGTACGGATTGCATTGACACACACACATGTGACAATGTGACATTTCTTTAATTCTGCAACTGTGTCATGTTGTGCACACAAGTTGCGTATTCTCAATGTGTACTTAGTTGACAATGGAACAGAAAGACAGTTGTGTGTTCTTGAGGGTGGCGACCAATGCGCTGTTCATGGCTTTTCCAGTTGTGCATGATGTGTGTTATGTCAAGGGAAGGTAGTTTGCAACTTTGTTGAGCTGGGGCAGTTTGGGTCACCTAATTCTAAGGGCGTTTCCAAGTGGTGTGCTTGGGGGCTCTTTGGGGGGAACATAGTCTAAAAGTAGCGCGCACTGCAAAGATTCCCCCTAAGTAGAACTCACAAGTCCCTAGAATGAACAAAAAGTACGATCACTTGTACAAAATGTGGAGGAAAATCACCTCGAAGAGAGGTTGTTAGATCAAGCGTAGGCGCGCTCATCGTATACCCACCCTTTTTAGGGGTCGTTTGCGCAGCATACCCCAAGGCATGATATTGGATGTCCAACCCCTTGTAAAATCATTATTTTGCCCAATCAAACGATCCCCCAATGGATTTTTTGATTCTGAGGCCTCTATCCCCTGAAACTGGATGTCACTTTTTGGGGGTGGGGGTGGGGGAAGGGGGGGGGGTGTCAAAAGTTTGTGCTCAGAAGGATTCAAACGAGGGTCCAGTAGAACTGTAGTTCCGTAGGAATGGAAGTTCCGCCCGGAGTGCGTGTGTGTGTGCCCGATTGACTCCACTGGGGGCGTCTCCCTCCCTGTTGTAGATAAGTTTTTCTGTGACTGAGGTGCACTTCTCTAGTGCCATGTCTGACCTGCAAAACGCTTCTGGTAGATCATCGTCTGCAACAGCGCGGGTGGGGCGCGGGGGCCGCCGGTCGAAAGGCCCAAAGCGCCCGGCTGCTCCACCGGAGTGGGAGTGGGAAAAGCTGGTTGCGGACGACAAGCAGACCCTAGATACCGCCTGGTGCATGCTCCTGGACACGCCAGGCCTGGCTGAGGACGTACCAGTAGAAAGCCGCACGCCTGTCCTGGACTGCGGCTTCACTTGCTGGAACTCTTCGTTGACACTGACGACTACACGCTGCGCGGTGTTGTTTCGGCGCCTGCTGGGCGTGCCCATGGTCAGCTCGGAGTTCGTGACGTATAGGGACGCGTTTCTGTTCGCCCTCTCGGTGCACTGGGACGTCGACGTCGCCAAATACGACCTGACCCCCGAGCAGTCCCAGGCAGCTTTCGCTTTCGTGGACCTGCTGGCGGCAGATCTCACATACGGGCGTGCTGGGCTCACCTCTGGGGAGGAGGCCACGGCGGGGCGGGCGTCAGCTCCAGCGCCGGGGAATCCTGCGGACGCCGACGACCCCTCTGAAGGAGAACGTCCCGGCCACGCGGATGGCGAGCTTGAGGAGCCCGACAAGTATGCGATGACCAAGCAAAATATCCGGGCTGTACGGAAACAAGCTGGGGCGTCGCGCTGGGCAATCAGACTGGGGCGACTGCTTGAGAACATCATCATGGACACTGACGACCGCGAAAGTAACGGCGCTGGCATGGACGTCGACGGCTGGCGGAGCCAAGCAGCCACGGAGCCAGCGAACGGAGGAGGCAAGCTCGAAGTCGCGATGGAGGTGTGGTCTGTGCTGCTCCGCACGGAGGAAGGGGCACAAAAGCTTCTCAAGGACAAGCACCGCGAGGCAAAAGCCCGCCGCAAGCGCAAGGCCAAGCGGGCGGAAAAGCGCGAACGCAAGGCCAAAGACAAAGGGCGTGGGGGCGCGAAAGGCAAAAGGTCGTATTCTTCCTCGGAGTCCTCGTCGGCATCCTCGGACTTCTCCGATAGCTCCTCCGACGACGGTGGGCGCGCGGCGCGCAAGTCATCCAGCTCATCGACGTCACCGGACTACCAGAAGGTGTTTGAAAGCACACAGCACGCCCCTGGGGCGCCGGCTTTCGTGTGGATCAAAGGGGAGCCACACTTCAGGAGTCGAAACTCAGGGGACCTGGTGAACTGCGCGCGACAGCCAAAAACCCCCTGCCGCATCTGCGGCCACTGCCACTGGTACTGGCAAGGGGGGGCATACAGCTGCCGCGGGCAGTACGCAAAAAAGCACTGACTCGGCGATGGGCGGAGGGGCTCTGACTCAGACTCCCCGATCCGCCCCCGCTGCCCTCGTCCAGAGGGCCCTGCCGCGCATCCGACCGACGGACAGTCAACGCCCTGCGGGTGTGGGGTTGGCGGCGCTGCCGGGGCAGTTGTTGCAAGTGATCGAGGACCCGGCGTACGGACTGCAGATGCCATCGCCCTCTCGGAGGCCATCACACGGTACCGGGGGGCGGCCGCTGCCGACTTCGCCACCACCTACGACAGCACAGCTCTCTACGGATTCGCGAAAGACACAAGAGACAGCTATGGAGATGCGCTGCGACGCCTCGCCGTCACCGTCAGGCGACAGCCGGGTGCCAGCGCCCGGGAATGCCTGCAAGACCACATGCTTGGCCTCATCCGCACCACGGAATCGGACAGTGGCCCCCAAAAACTTCTCGCAGCGGTCAGGGTACTGGAGAAGTTCAAGTGGATCCAGCCCATCGTCTGCCCAATGGACTGGAAACTGGTCGAAGCCGTCGCCTCTTTCCATGAAAAGCGCCGGGGAGCCTCGTACAAATTCTGGGCGTCCATGCGAGCATTCCGCAGCCTCTGCGAGCTCGCCTCCGCACCACACGAATGGGAAGTGGTGGCGCTGGCGGCACTCAGCATCGCATTTGGCCTCCGGGCAAAGGAAGCCGTCACCGCTTACTATGATGGATCCACCGTCCGCTGGCAAGGGGCAAAGGGGCGCAGTGGACCCTGCGAAGAGGTGCCAGGCCCCTGGACAGCCTTGTGGGCGCAGCGCCTCTGGGACCTCCGTGCGCGCCACGGTTACCACCCAGAGCGCCCGGCATGGCACAGTACTCGGCAGAGCCTGCACAAAGCTCTCAAAGACCTCGTCAATCGCCCGAACTCGGGCTGCTCGCTACTCCGCTGGCATGGCTGGCGGCGCTTCGGGAGCGCGCAGCTCCGCTGCTTGGGCGCCCCCACGGACACGCAATTGCGCTGGGGGGGCTGGGCGACGCCGGCAATGCTCCGCATTTACGCGTACCCCACGCACACGTGGGAGTTCGTTCGTGGGGGCCCGCTCATCATCCCCTCACAACAGGCGGAGACACTTGGCTGGCAGGAGCAGACGGGAACCACGTATCAGATCTGGTCACCATGGGTCCGGGCCGACCTCACCCGGGCGCAATCGGCCCCACCCCGCCCAACGCTACAGGGTCCTCCACGACCCGACGGGGAGGTTACGAGCACACCACCGATGCGGAAAAAGCGAGTTCGTACAACATCGAGCGGCACAGCAGGAGCACACGGAGCTGCGACCGCAAATTGAGTTGCTGGCGCGCAAAGTGTCGAGCCTGGACGGTATACGTTGGGGGCGCCGGGAGATGGTCCGCACGGCGCTCGTTGACATGTACTTGGCGCTGCTAAACATCGATGGAGGTGCGGCGGCAGCTCCTCTTTTCCGAGATGTTCTAGAAGGCATAGCGGAAAGTGGCTTGTGCCGTCCAGACGACATGCTTTACGACGACAGTACTCCGCTGCCACCAAAGAACCAGTCCCAGAAGGTGCCCGAGCAGGTGGCAGCCAAGGGCTTGGGCCCAGCAGGACGCGTCAGCCTCGCGCGCAGCCTCTGGCGGAAATGTGTCCCGCGGGGGCTTCGGGCGATCTACCGTCGGTGTACCAAATCCTTCTCCTGCCGGGGGGCGGCACGCCACTCCAGCGCGACAGCCCCCCTTTCTCACATATTTGAATCGGTTCACGCTGTCACGTGTGGCTAAGCCCACGTCGGCCCCTGTTTCTGCCAGCGCCTTTCTTAGACCTAAGTCTTCCGACAAGTGCAGGCTGCTCCTCAATGCCACTGCCATAAACGCTTATGATGAGCGTCCTCCTCCCAGGGTCAAGCTCCCTGCCCTCTCTGCTATCATGTCTCGCTTCCAGCACAGGCCCCCTGGGCCACTGTACATGTGTAAATTGGACTTGACCAATGCCTATTGGAGTATCATACTCCCAAGACGGTGGCGCCGCACATTTGTAGTTCAGGCAGGCCAGCGTCGGTGGCGCTTTACGCGCCTGCCATTTGGCTGGAATTATTCTCCAGCAATCTGCCAGCGCCTCGTTTCTGGGATTGTGGCGCGTGCACTGCGCGGCACAAATGTTGACTGGGATGTCTACCTTGACGACATCCTCATCACCGCCACTAGTCCGGCGGCAGCCCGGGCAGGGGTGCAGCGTGTGGCTGCGGCTCTCCGTGATGCGGGGTTTATAATTAGCCCCAAAAGCGAGCTGGAGCCTTCAACCTGCATCACCTTCCTCGGCAAGCGGCTGGACTCTGTTAGGCGCTCTGTTTCCAACAGCGTGGACATGCTCAAGGCCACGCTGCGTTTGTGGCTGCAAGGGGTCGGCACGGGGCGCATGCCAGCGAGAGAGATGGCCCGCTTCCTGGGGCGATTACAGTGGGTCTTCAGACCAATGGGGGGGGCATCTGTTTTCCTGGCGGGGGCCTATAATGCCATGCTCCACCGCTCCCCATTTTTCAGCCGCACGCTGATCCGTGCCACTGGTACGGCTCTGCTCCTCTCCTTCCCGTCTCACGGTCTCAGTGACCCATCACATGTGCGTGTACATACTTTCTTCTCAGACGCAGCGCCCTGCGGACGGCGTTTCAGAATCGGGGTCGTTGGTTCCCCAGGTTTTTACAGATCCTACGTCTGTCCCCGCTGGGTCCGCAGCCTGCAGCAGGCAAAGCTATATGGCGTATATGGAGCTCTAAAAGCTGCAGTAGGCTGCCGGTTGCGTTCTGTGGCTGTGGGTATCGACAATGAGGCGGTCCGAGTCCAGTCCGCCTCCCTACGGGCGTCCACTGACTGCCCTGTACAGCTGCGTCTGTTGCGACGCATCTTCTGGCTGCGGGCGTGGAGTGGCCTGCAACTGTCTGTTTTTCGAGTGCCTTCAGCGGTGAACCCCGCTGACCCTCTGAGCCGGAAGCATGAAATGCTTTCCCGGGCCTCCATGCCGAGCCTCTGCGAGCAGCGTCGGGTGGCCTGGGGGGAGTCAGACCTGCCGTTTGACCGCCTACGACAGTCCGTCCCCACTCCCAGGGTGGCTCCATGAGAGCAGGTGCAAGGCTCGCATTCGCTCGCGGGCCTCTGTGAGTAGCACCGAAGAAGCAATGTGTTTTGGATGGAGAGTGTCTTACAGTGGAGGGTGCACATGCTTGTCTCCTGCTTTGATGCGCGGCACACACACACGCACGGGGGAACTGTAGTTCCGTAGGAATGGAAGTTCCGCCCGGAGTGCGTGTGTGTGTGCCCGATTGACTCCACTGGGGGCGTCTCCCTCCCTGTTGTAGATAAGTTTTTCTGTGACTGAGGTGCACTGCTCTAGTGCCACCCGCCCAACCCGCCCTCTATTACCGTGACCTTCTCACGGGTATGCGTTCCAGTCGAACTGTCCTCTGGAGCCTGTGCTCCAGTGACTGTGAGTAGCACCGAAGAAGCAATGTGTTTTGGATGGAGAGTGTCTTACAGTGGAGGGTGCACATGCTTGTCTCCTGCTTTGATGCGCGGCACACACACACGCACGGGGGAACATAGCTTGTGGGTCGATCGGCGCGACTGATTTCCAATATTACGGGATCCCCTTTGCTTGCCGAGTCTGCCACTGAAAAAACCCAAACTCTGTGTTTCTGTCTGCCTGTCTGCCTGCCTGCTTGCCTGACTGACTGCCTGACTGACTGCTTGCTTGACTAACTGACCAATTGGCTGACTGTCAGCCTCTCTTCGAGGTGCACTGCCGAAGGCAATGGAATTTTCAAACACTGAATCTGTTGCAGGCACAAATAGGCACTACTGGATTGCACTATCCCCAATCAGGCAATACCGGCTATGATCGAAGCCATGATGAGCCTAGGGATTAGCAAGTCCCGAGCAGAGATTGACACTAGTCAATTGCCTCGTTTGTCAAACACCACACCACACCATAGGAAAGAAGTGTATTGGGACTTGTGCAGCCGATCCCACCAGAATCTTGTATCTGAGAATTTATGTCTGAGAGAATGGGGCGAGACATTAAAGGAACAAGAAAAGGCTGTTTACACCCGTCGAGTTACGAAGGAGTTGTCAGCATCACCATTTCCAGTGGGTGCAGAAGGTCCCCTATTGAAATTGTGGCATTTTCCAAGCATAATGCTTCTCCCACTGCTGTTCAGACAGCAAATGGGTGACCTGTGTGCAACCAAGGGCAGACAAGCAAGCAACAAGCAAACAAAATGCATGCATGCAAGCATCAGGCAATGAAGCCATTCTTCCCTGATCTTAGTTACGGGGGATATTTTGGGGGAATGCTGTGTTCCAGTGACAGAGTCAGACTCCGTGCCGGGATTTGGCACAACCTTTCTCGGAACCAAGGCTGAAAGGGATGAGGTGAGGTGAGGAGGCAGAGACAGTTAACACCTGTTGTGGGCGCCTGTCAGCACCAAACAAGTGGTAAGAGACTGCCCGCCAGTGCCCCGCGATCATTGTGGACACCTGCAGCACTTCCTGGGACACATGGACCATGCATTTACATGTTTGGCACAATTGCACGGTGATTTTGGATGCTAGAGAGGCGCCAGAAGGGATGAAGACCGTTGTGGCCCGCTTTAGGGATTGCACCGTACGCGCAATGTACGGACCAAACTGACCCTTGCAGCACAATGCATCCATGTCGCAGTTTGGTCCCGCCGCACCCACCAACTAGATAGCGCCATTTCATCTGCGACTTTTCATCACGCTATCAGACGTGGCACTAGCGTCTGGGCTGGAAAACTGGATCTCAGCAGCGACCGGCCCCGTACCAAAGGCCACTCAGTAATACCCGGCCTCCGCACCACCAGAACTCAGTAGGAACATGCTGTGTCTAGCGTGTGGCTCAGTAGGACCCTGTTCCGTCTAATCATGTCTGGACTGGCAGACACAAGTGGCACATCTGCATGTTATGTACATTTTTTTTTGCACATTTTGTGGGACAGAGTGCTGCGGATGAAACTTCAGTGTGAGCGGTGGGACCCCCCCTCCCCCCACAAATCGTTTTCAACCACAATGTACCTCATTAGTTTGAGGTCGTGATGGGGTTGAGAGTCCTCAACCGCGATTGGGATTCCGGGCTTTGATGGGACGGAGCGGTGATCGTTCAGCTCGGGTGATGACCGTGCCCCATCCCCCCCCCCCCCCGCCGCCTGATGATTGGCCAGTTGGGTGCCAGCTGCAAGCAAGCCAGAAGGTAAACCAAGGTGTTGCCCATATTGTGAATGCAGGCTAGAGGTCTTGGGCCACAAAACACGGCCAGAGCGGCGGAACGAAAAGTGTGACCCATTCAATGTACATATGAAGCAGAGTTGGGAAGGAAGTAGTTTGTTCTAAGGGCTTGGCAGTCTCCCGCTGCATAACGTGGTTTCACACAGCCAATCCTCACTACGTGTCACATCCGCGACCACAGTCATTTGTGGGATCATCGTAGAACTGGACAGCTCTGAACCTTGATCCCGAGACGTTGTCTCGACTACCATGTGGTGAGCAGGGGACACCAGCTCATCTTGGTCTGGACCAACAAACAAAAAAAGAAGCTCATCTTGGTCTGGACCAACAAAAAAAAAGAAGCAGAGTTGGGAAGGACCTTTCACCAAGTGATGGAACTGCCGAACATTGCTGCACATGCATACCTTACCCCACCCTTGTATCCCCCCCCCCCCTTGCAATCCCCCCCCCCCTTGGGGGGGAACGGTCACTTGGCCCAAAAAGCATAGAAAATACTAGAAGTCAAAGGGGGAGTATTAGCGCGCCGGGCATCCTTTTTCGACCATTACCCACCTGTGCCTGTTTTTGCCCCCCAGCCCCCCTACCAAACTATCTTCCCCCAAGAACTCAAGGGTGATGTAGACCCTTCTGAATTTGTCCCTTTCTATTGGGGACCCCCGAGAATGCAAGGGTTACGTGGCACTTCCGCCCTCTTGTGGGCCCCCGAGAAGGCAGGGTTGGGACCATGGGACCATGTTCCGCCTCATGTTTGGACGGACGAGAGCAAGTCAGCCTCCACGGAGGATGATGGAGAGGATGAGGTAGAAGTGTGTGCGTTGTGTTGTCACAAGCACTCCACCGTCACAGTTTGTGATGAGTGTAAGGAGCACTATTGTTGTGAATGTATTGACACCCACACTTGTGGGAATAATATTATTTGTTAATCACATTCTGAGTGACATTTTGTGTTGTTCAATTCTCATATTCTGGCGTATGCAACGTGCTTTGCAGGGAAGGTTTGCGCTCCTATGCAGTCTGCTTAGGGGACTTCCCTAGGTGAGGACAAACTTGGGGCTAGAGCCAGGATACTTAACACAAAGGTAGCGCGCCCGGCACGCGCTGGGCAACTATTCCCCCAAAGGCGCCAAAGGGAATTTTTACAAGGCGCTGAACGCTCCGAGGCTGATTTACACTGTGATACTATGGTACAGTTTTGTGGTGCCATCACGACATTGGTGGGGAGATTACAAGGGGGAGGGAAGGTACCAGGACGTGCATGTATGGAGCGCTTTCTTGACCTGCCGCCATGCATCGCCCCATTCGCACCACAGAGTTGTGTCAGCACGTCGTGGTGCTGCATGCTTCGTTCTGGGGCGTGCCGTGTCTCGCCGGCCCCCTCTATCTGAGTGCCGACCTCAAGGCGCACCGGCTCCGATGCGCCGTGGACTTGCGCATCTGCTCGAGGAGCAGCAGCAGCAGCTGTCAGCCTCGCGGATCAGCGTTGTGAACGCCAGGTCTGAGGAGGGGAGGGTGTGTATGGCGGGAGGTGAGGGCCCTGCTGCACGCTCGTCATGCGACACAAACGCGGTGCGTTGCGTTGTGAAGAACGGCGAGTCCAACCACCTCAATCAAGTCGCCGGGTGGCCCATGACCGCCCTCAGCTGATTCCAGCCACTGCCGGGTAGCTTATTTACGCCGTCAGGGGGCAACCGTAGCGAGAGCGATCCCCATACGTGCCGAGAATGCAAACGGGGGGCTGCTCCCAAACACGTCCCGGTGCACCAGCAGTTGGGCAATCTGAGGACCAGGGTTCTCTCTCTCTCTGTCTCTCTCTCTCTCTCTCACTCTCTCTCTCTCTCTCTCTCTCACTCTCACTCTCTTCCTCACACACACACACACACACTCATTCTCTCTCTCCCTCTCTCCCTCTCTCCCTCTCACTCTCTCGTTCTCTCTTTCTCTCTCTTCCTCTCTCTCTCACTCTCTCTCTCTCTTCCTCTGACTCACTCACTCACACACACACACACACACACACTCTCTCTCTCTCTCTCTCTCTCTCTGTCTCTCTCTCTCTTCCTCTCGACCACCCACTCACACACACACACACACTCTCTCTCTCTCACACTCTCTCTCTTCCTCTCACTCACTCACTCACTCACCCACTCACCCACTCACACACACACACACACACACTCTCTCTCTCTCACTCTCTCTCTTCCTCTCACTCACTCACTCACTCACCCACTCACCCACTCACACACACACACACACACTCTCTCTCTCTCTCTTCCTCTCACTCACTCACTCACTCACTCACTCACCCACTCACTCCCTCTCTCTCTCTCTCACACTCTCTCTCTTCCTCTCACTCACTCACTCACCCACTCACTCACCCACTCACTCCCTCACTCCCTCACTCCCTCTCTCTCTCTCTCTCTCTCTCTCTCTCTCTCTTCCTCTCACTCACTCACTCACCCACTCACTCCCTCTCTCTCTCTCTCACACTCTCTCTCTTCCTCTCACTCACTCACTCACTCACTCACTCACCCACTCACTCCCTCACTCCCTCACTCCCTCTCTCTCTCTCTCTCTCTCTCTCTCTCTTCTTCCTCTCACTCGCTCACTCACTCACTCACCCACTCACTCCCTCACTCACTCACTCACTCTCTCTCTCCCCAAAGGATGTATTAGAATAGCTGACAACCACCGGAGGAGGGGAGTTACCCCCCCCCCCCCCTTCATAGTGGGAAACATTGAAAATTTACAAAAGCAAATATCAATTTGGGCCATTTTTGGCACACGACTTTTTGGGTTCCAGACCCCCTCACCCCCCCTTCCTCTCTTCTAATACATGCCTCCCCCCCTCCCCCCTCCCCCCAAGTGCCCCTGCCCACCCCCACTGCACCCTTCACCTCCCCCACAGGGATTTCCTGCGGACCCCCTTGGGCGGGCCCCCCACCCCCACCCCCAACGGCGTCTCGCCCCCGCCCTCCCGCAAGCGCTCCGTCTCGTCGGTTGTGCGCGCCGCGACGGCCAACGGGTCGTCCGCGGACGACCTCCTCCGGCACCGCTGGCGCGCCACACGCCCCGCCCGCGGCGGCGGCCCGCCCCCCTTCCAGACGCTCCGCGACCTCGAGCCCCCCGCCTCGGCCCCGCCCCCGGCCACCGAGCCGGTCCTCGACGCGACCCCGGCTGCCCGGCGCGCGTCGGCGGGCGAGCCCAAGAAGGCGCCCGCGGCCGAGCGCGTCTCCCCCCTGCCCCCGCGCCGCGCCAGCCTGTCCGCCCCGACGAGCCCGGCGTCGCCGCCCAAGCCCCGGAAAGGGGGCCGCGAGGCCGCCCCCCCGCCGCACCCGGCCCCTGTCCCCGCGGACCTCTCCCCGCTCTCCCCGGCCGGCCCCCCCGCCCCGCTGGCGGTGGAGCGCGCGGCCGCCGCCCCGCCGCACCCGGCCCCTGTCCCCGCGGACCTCTCCCCGCTCTCCCCGGCCGGCCCCCCCGCCCCGCTGGCGGTGGAGCGCGCGGCCGCCGCCCCGACGCCGCCGCCGCCGCCCCTCGGGGCCGTGCCACCGCGGCGGCCCTCGCTGGCGGCGTCCGACCGGCGGGGGTCGGCGGGAAACCGGTCCGACATCGTGGAGCCGGAGCCCGACGTCCCGGTCCCCATTCCGATGCTCCGCGGCGAGCTCGCCCCAGGGCTCCCCTCCACCAGCAGCTCCCCGCGCTCGCGCGGCGCCAGCCCGCGGCCCCCGCGCACGACCACGTCCTGCCACAACCTCGGCGCGCGCGCGCGCGCCCCGGACTCGGTGTCCCCGACGCCGGAGGACCCGATCATCCCGAAGATGCGGAACGTCTCCATGTGCCGCTCGCCCCGCGCCGCCGACGCCTCGGCGCCTCCGCCGCTCCTGCCGCGGGGCGAGACCGCGCTTCTGATGCGCGAGCCCACGATGGACTCCTTCTTCCTCAACCCGCGCGACCGGGACCGCGCGGGCTCCCCCATCTCCTTCGCCCGGATCCCCGGCCTCGGCGCCGGGGCGCGCGCGCCACCCGCGCCGGTGTCCGCGTCGCCCTCGCCCCCGCCGCGGCCCACCTCGATGCCGAGCTGGGCCGCAGGGCCGCGCTTCGGGCCGCTATCGCCGCGGCCGCCGGTCGCGCGGGTGGCGACCCCGCCGGAGAGCCCCCTCAGCCTCGAGCGCGAGTCCTGCCGCGACTTTGGCGACCCGCGCCGCGAGTCCAGCGTCCATTTCAGCAACGGGCTCACGAGCCCGTCGCGGGACGAGCTCGTCCCGCCGGCGTACGAGCCGCCGCCCCGGAAGGACAGCAGCCCGTACAAGAGCAGCTCCTCCCCCAGCCCGCGGAACGCGGCAGTGGAAAGCGGGTGTGGGGCCTATGAATTTGAGGGGCCGTTCCGGTCGCGGTTGGTGGGGGGCTCCGGGAGTTTCAGATGGGCCCAGGGGCAGGTTAGGATTCGGGAGCCTGGGGGCCGCGGGGCGTGGGCATCAGGGTATCGCTCAGTGTGGCGGGCACCGTACCCCTGGGAGGTGGGGGTTGCAGCCAAGCCCCCTGTTTCGGCTGCCAACTGAATTGCAACTTCATGAATTGCAACAGGAAGAAGATTCACAGCAGCCATCACCGTATTCTGAGCGCACGTTGTCACCAGATTTTCCGCTTTTTTTTCGCTGACTTCGCCGAAACAGACTGTCGAAAACGTTCAGTTTCTGATTTTCGCCGATGAGTTCCCACGACACGGAGCTTCTCCCGGGAGCTGAATCCAAACACCCTCAACTGGTTGCCGGGGATGGGCATACGAAGGGGGTAGCATTGCTTGGCTGAGTTGGTCTTGCATCCTGCTCACTGTGATGTCTGGTGGTGCGAGGGCCATGGTGTTGGGGATTGCCCCTGTTCATGCTCGCGATGCATCTCCTGCTCGTAGCTCGGCACTGATTGTCGGGGTGCCCTTTCCGCCAGTGATTGCGCGTTCGGGGGGACCTGATGGGCTCCTCGTGGTGGCGCTGGAAATGGGAGTAGACCTGTCTCACTCGTACTTGGCTCCTACATCGCTGGTGCGGATTGCGGTTGCTCATCCAATTGCGTTAAGGCCGCTTGCATTCGCATGGTTTCCCCTTGCATCCGGACACAGGGATAAAGATCCAATAGTCTTCAAGCCCAAGGCCTATGCTCCATGAACAAATGCTCTCTCTTTCTCTCTCTCTCTCTCTCTCTCTCTCTCTCTCTCTCTCTCTCTCTCTCTCTCTCACTGTGATTTCCTGTGAAATTGGATCCGGGTGTTGCCCAAGCTGCAGGTCGGCTTTTTCGAGGCATTGTGCCACGTCAGGGTCATGAATCACCATCTCCACTATGGCCCCATGTGCCTTTGTGGTTGGGTGCGGGGGGAGTTCAGAGGGGACAATTGAGCCCCTTGCTTTTTGTTCTTTCTGCAGCCCTTGTGAGGCGCCTGTGGCGGAGGTGTGTGGGGTGTGTATGTGTGGGAAGTTGTGGTGCCACTAGGGTCCCCCCTTCCTTGCAGGGGACGCAATCCTGTCGTTGTGTACAGTGTAGGTGCTGACCCATTGGGAACACAATGGTCTGGCATGGGCGCCATTTAATTTGGGTCATTGGAGAATCCATATTTTTTTTTCAATGTTCTTTGTTCAGATGGACACCATGCAGTGTTATTACTGCCCACAAAAAGGTGCCTCTGTGGTGCCTTGGGATTCCTTGCTTCCCGCTGATTAGAATGTTCTGCGGGACAAGCACCCTGATGGTGGTGAGGGTGCAGTTCGCGACTTGTGTATTCGCTCTGCACGCCCCAGTGCATTCTTCATGCGCTCAGCGACGCAGTCTAGCGCTACATTGTTTGCCGTACAGGCAGTGGATTCGGGGCTACGGGGGTCTTCAGCTCGTCTTTCAGAATCTTAGAGTTTTCTAGTGCAACATCTTTGGTCACACACGGAGTGGATTCTGGGCTTGCGTTGCCTGCAGCGTCTCTTGTGGAGTCTTCTGGTGCTGCAGATGGGGTGCCAGCAAAGGCCCAGTGGAAAGCGGTGAAGCCTTGTGAGGAATGGGGGAAAGCTTAATACTTTGCGAGCCCGTGTTTACAAATACGGTCAACACGGGTTGCATGGTTACACCTTGAACTGTCGGCCATGCGGTAAGAAGGTAGATCACACAAGGGAGGATGCAATCGCAAAGCATGTGATTTTGGACACTCGTGACATTCAAACATTCAAACGGATCCGTGCGGGAGCAAAACCCTTCAATCCAGAGAGCAGGGCATATACCACTGAGCCATGATCCATCTCTGCCCATCTGACACAAAGTACCATCTATAGCCAAAAGTCCGCTTTTTCTTTTCAATCATTTCAACTTGCAATGGGTTTGCAAATGTCCCCAAATGCATATGAACCAAGAAGAATGCTTTATGGGGGGGGGGGGGGGCTAGAAACCACCCCTAGGCCTGAATGTGCACATTGGACCGGGGTTTTGGTGAAAAAATCGGTGTTTGCCGAAACGTTCGCTGAAACGGGAGTTTGGTTGGGGGTGAGGGGGGTGGGTCCGAGGCTAAAAAAAAGCTTATGCACCTAAAGCTTGTGTTCCTTCGCAGCTATCGGACTGTGTTCCGTGAAAGCAAAACAAAATTAATGGACTGAAAATCGGCCTCCGATTCCCGGCCTCGTTAATAAAGTCCATTTCCCCCCGGGAGGAGATTTTCCATGATGTAGGGGGGGGGGGTCGGCACCAAATGTTTTGTGGGGTGCCCGTGTGGCGGAGCGGCTCCCCGAAGCAAAACTGACACTTGTTGCTTTTGGTCGCATTGGGGACCGCCCTTAGGGGCCGCCCGAATTGCTGGTGGGGGGTCGCGGGGTGTGTGGTGGTGTGCGGACCGGGTGCGGGCGGCGGCATCGGACCCGCGCGGCAACCACCAGAACCCCCCCCCCCCGCGCACACTGTATACTGTGAAAGCGCCGTACAACGGCGGGATGGACAGAAGGCGATGAAAGCTGCGGGGAGCAGGCGCGGCCAGAGCCTAATGCGGACACTGCAACCTGACCATTTGAGGCCCCCCACGCTGTGGGCCGGGCGGCGGAGGATAACCGACGGCGGTTGGAGGGTAACCGACGGCGGTTGGAGGGTACCCGCGGGGGTTTGGAGGGGGCCTCCGCCCATCCGGCCGTCGCTCCGCAGGTCCCCGACAGGCCCGCTCCCCTCCGCCTTCAGCTTCTCCCGCACCGAGTCCGTCGCGGTGCGGGACAGCCTCGGCCGCGACAGCCTCGGCAGCCCCAGCCCCACCCACCGGGACCGCGCCCTGCCCGTCGGCGACGACCGCGCCAGCCCCCCGCACCGCCTCCAGGGCTCGGGCAGCCAGAGCCCCGAGGGCGACCACGGGTTCAGCTTCCCCCGCCAGACCTCCAGCCCCTTCCCCCGCCGCAAGAGCAGCCACCTCACGCCCCCGACCAGCCCCCGGTCCGGGGCCCAGGGCAGCCTCCCCAGGGGCAGCCTCCCCCGGCCCCGGGGGTCGATGGACCAGGGCGAGACGCCGCTGCGCAAGCTGACGCAGCCGCTGCTCACGGTGTCGACCCCGTCCGCCTCCTTCTGCGTCGAGTGCATCTTGAAGGGGGATGACCCCATCTCGAAGGTGTGCGGACAGGGGCGCCGGGGCCAGGGACGCATTGGGAGAGGGGTAACCCCCTCCCCTACAGCGGGGGGGGGGGGGTTCGTGGCACTTTAATTTTGCGTGGGAAATTTCGCGTTTCAAATTGACCTCGAAATTTCCCGCGCGAAATTCAGGGTTCTCCGCGAGTTTCCCGCACACCAGCAGTACACACTGTGGACTCTGGCGGGGGGTGATACACTCTACCAGGGGGCTCCGCGAAATTTCCTACAACGGAATTTACCACCGCAAATTTGACTTGGCGCGAAATTTTCACCCCTCCTGTACTCCAGGGCGCCCAGCCTCTGCCCGGCCACTGTCCGTGTGCGCCTAGTGTCCTGCAGGTGCACTGCAGGTCCCTGGCGGCAGGTGCCAGGCTCAATGGCATTCGTACCCGACAGTAACCGCCCCCAACCGCTTTGGCAACCTCCTCCAACCGCTGGCCTACCCGCTTCTGGGGCCGCCTCTGAGGTCCCTTCCCTTCTAATGCATCCATGGTCGGTGTGGGAGCCACGACCGACATTTCTGAAGGAATCAGTCCAACACATGGGACGACTGTGATACTGTGGGTCAATACCGGGGCTTGTGAGTGTGGGTGACCCTCAGCGACTCTGCAAATACCCCCCCCCCCCCCGGACCTTCTTTCTGTATGCCCTTCGGAGGGGTCTCCCCGCCCGCCTCCACGCTCCCCTGCCTTGTCGCCACAGAAGCTGGAGGCCCGCGGGATCCTGCCGTACGTCCGCAGTGTACTGTCCGAGGCCAAGGAGCACGAGCACGACTCCCTGGCCACCATCCTGCACCGGGCGGCGCCCGTTTGGGACAACGACAGCGAAGGTGCTGCGCGACGCGGGAGGGGCGGGGGCGGGGTGCATGGGCTGAGGCAGGCGTTCTACAGGATTCGGATTCGGATTCGGATTTGGATTTGGATTTGGATTTGGGGGCCGATCTTAAGGCTCACAGGACGTGTGGGGGGTGCACGATTGCGTCCCCGACGACTCTGCACATCGGCCGGCCATGCCATGTGTGGGTTCTATGGGAGACCAAGGGGGGGGGGGCGGGGCTCAACGTTACAGAGGGGGAAGAGGGGCCAGAATTTAATGAGTCTCAAGTGACGCGTCTGACGTAGGATGGTCTGCTTAGTGATGTCTGTACGAGCCCTCAGAGACACTTTGGTCAGGGTGTGGCATTCCGTCACAGCGAAAGGCGCCTATGGCAGGGATGCATTGGAAGGGGGCGAGCTCCCCCCCCCCCTCCCCATTTGAGGGCGCCCAGGATATGCCCAGCCACTGTCTCCCTGACGGCAAGTGCCAACTTCAACGGCGTTTGTAACCGACAGTAACCGCCCCCAACCGCTTTGGCAACCTCCTCCAACCGCCTATCCAACCGCTTCTGGGGCCGCCTCTGAGGTCCCTTCCCTTCTCATGCATCCCTGGCCTATGGCAATGCCACCGAAGAGCTTTTCTGTTCTGACTTCATTGCTCTGCAGCGTTGTGCCTGTGCGGTAAAGGGTAGCACACAACATGCGCACCCCACAGCGCGGGGAGCTGCACTGTTTGCCGCGAGGCAGAGGTGGCGCCCCGGTTCAGCGTACCTCCGAAGGTCGTGGGCCCTCCATCAACGCAGCGCTTCTTCAACGCGGCCACTCGGGGGAGTCGCACGCGCTGTGGCCGCGCCCGCTGGGACCCCGTCCCATTTCGTGTGTTGTCCCTCCTTTCCACTCCCCTTTGAAGTGATGCGCCTTTGAGTGGTTGCAATCCGGTAGCTCTTGGGAGGTGGCGATGTGGAACAGGGTGAGTCTACCAAAGGTTCCCCGTACGGTTTCACTTAGCTGACCTGAACCTCCCTGAATCGGCAATTTTGGGCCAGCCCACGAATGCAGTCACCTCAAAAACCACCCGCTGCCATACGGCGTTGCACGTGGGGGGGGCTCCAAGGCTATTTCAAAAATCTTCAAAGGCAGAAGGCCAAAATGAATCCCCATCAAAAGGCCAAGAAAGGGACGAGCGATGGCGGCACACGCAGGGCACAACCAGCTACACCAACTTCCCGCTGAAAAGTTGTGCCGAATGCGCGGAGGAAAATTGGGGGACCCCTCCAACACTTCAGGACCACTGCCCCCCCCCCCCCCCGCCCCCCCCGGTTTGTGGAACTCCGCCCATCGATTTTCGTTCTCCCAACCAGGAACATCCTGCTTCCAGGCCGCCGTCCACCCCTTCCATGTTTGCATCCGGATACCGGATACTTCGTTTTGTAAAGGGAACTAACGGGAAGGTCTGTGGCCTCCGGAACGTGGGCATCTCGTCGCATTTTCCTCCTGGTTTTCTCCTGGTACCCCCCCCCCCCTCTTTTTTCCCCCTTTTTTTCTTCTTCAATTTTTCTGCCACTTTCAGAGGTTGTTCACACAATTTCTGTTGTGATAGTAGGACCCTTCCCCATCCCCCCCCATTTCCCCCCGCCTCCCCCCCCCCATCTTTCCCCGTTTTGCCAAGGCGTCTTCAGGGACTTCAGGGTCTTCAGGGACCCGGGAACTTCGGATCGGGGGTGCCCAGGAGCCTTGCCCGATGCCCCCCCCCCCCTGTGCTGGGGTGGGCCCGCTCCCCCATCCCCTCCTCCAACGCTCCTCGCCCTCAGAGCAAGAGGGGGAGCCCCACCGCTTCCAGGGGCTGGGCCTGCCTCACCCGAGGACCTCGTCCCTGGAGGCCCGGCCCAGCAGCCCCGGCCCCGGCGTCGTGGTGCCCGGGCTGCACCTGGACATCCCAACCCTCGGCGGGGGGGTGCTCCCGCCGAGAAGCAGCAGTCCAGACCTGCAGGCTGGCCAAGGCGTCCACAGCCCCCGCAACACCGGCAGCGTGCAGCCCGTCCGGGTATCGTGCCTGCGCCCCTGCCCCACAAGTGCTCAGCCCTGCCCCAAGCCCCATCCCGCGCACCTGCCCTGTTCCTCGCGCTGGCCCCCGCTACGCCCTGGCCCCGGCTCCGTCCCTCACCCAAGTTCGAAGCCCAAGCCCAGACTCTAGCCCATGCCCAAGCCCTAACCTACTGACAGTGAGGAGTTGTTCGGCACGGACATCCGTGACAGGCGGCTGGGGGGTTGGCTGGGGGAGGGTAGTGATGGTGATGGGTTTAGCACAGATGTTAGCGACACCAGGAGGAAGAGGTGTTGGGCACGTAATCAAGAGTACCGAGCAAATATGAAATTTTAGTAAAAATTAATTTATTGTTTGGGCCACATGGGCCACAAATGGCCTGATGCAAAAAAAACAAAAGCAATTAACAATATTGATCAATTAAGTGCGCAGAAGCACAGATTCATTGCGTACAAAGACCTTGATTGCCAAGTTTAATTAATTGTTAGGTAGGCAAAACTCTGAGCCATGCAACTACCCCAGGTACAGAAATAAAAAAGATACCAAGATTATCGGTTGTTTCATTTTCGACCTCTGCGCAAAACAGGAAAACAAAAATTTTGAATTTGCTCGGTAATCCTGACGGAGCCGAAAGGATCGGCTCTGACCTGAAACCCAATCGGTGGGGGCGGGCCTGTGCCCTACTGAGCCATGCACCGGATGCAGCAGCTTCCTACTGAGTTCTGGATGTGAGCGGGGCGCGTATTACCGGGTGGCACGCAGCACAGGGCCGATTCTTAACGAGATCCAGATATGCCCTGCCGGAGGCTAATGGCATGTCTGCTCGCTGCCTATGCCCCGGGGCTGTGCGCGCTCCGCGCCGTTTCGTTTTTCATTTGTGGCGAGTGGTGGGCACCAGTGGCGCCCTTCTGGACATCAACGACTGGCGCGTTGCGGGACGGTTTGCGCTGTTTGTTTCGCGGCTGCGCCGCGTTGAGACCTGTCGCGTTGTTGAGGATGCCAGAGTGATGTTGGAGGGGGACGACCATCGTCGATCCATGGCGAGGCCCTAGCCTATGCCGTAGCCTTGGCTACACGCCTGCCACGGTCTTTGGAATACAGTTTGTACATTGTTTCGGGTGCTGGGGCCAACAGTTGTGTAGGGGGATGCCCCGTCTTCGCACGTGCTCGGGGCAGGATGTCCCGGGAGGACGCTGATGGTCATTTTTTTTTTTCTGCCAGGGAACATGGGCCGGTGGGTACCGCTCAACTGCCGGCGGTTACTGGCCAACCGTTTTCCGTTGTGCGCCAACCGCTGGCGGTTGCCGTCCATTTTGTCGGTTTACCACCAATGGCACATGGCCGTTGGCTGCCAGCCTCCACCGGTAGCCCGTTGCCGTCGTTGGGCAGCCCCTAGGGCAACCCCTGACATCGTACGTCCAGAGTTTTCTTTCTTTTGTGCCCCCCCCCCCCCCAAATCGATGTTCTCAGTTGCGGTGTGGGAGAACTGGAACCCCCCCTCACCCCCGACCTCGCACTCCGGACTACTGCCTCCTAAACCCCTGACTCCCGACCCTGACCCTGACTCCAGACCTATGATTCTGGACCCCTGACTCCGACCCATTGCCTCGGGACTCTTGGCTCCAGACAATTGCTCCCCCGTCATTTTTTATTTTGGTAAAAAACGCGAGTGTCTTCTTCCTTTCCGTGGCCAGGACGACCAGAAAAAGGAATGGCGGGCGCAATGAGGAGGGCAGCGGACGCCCCTGCACCATCAGGTGCTCAAAACTGTGGCCCACTGCCAAGGTAAGGGCCGCCAAGCGTTCGATTGTGGGGAACATGGTCGACGCAGCTGCTGTGAGATGAGGGATGCTGCTCCTGTTTTGCTGCACATTATCTGCCAAGATTGTAATTGCACATTGTAATTGCTGCATCTTGTCTCCACACCCCATCTGCCGAGTTGCCAATGGCTCTGTAAAGCTTCTCTACACCGTTACTCTATGTTCCTCTCTGTTACTCAAACCGTCAATCTTTTCCGTTACTCTGTACCGTTACTGTACTGTTACTCTGTACCGTTACTGTACTGTTACTCTGTACCGTTACTGTACTGTTACTCTGTACCGTTACTGTACTGTTACTCTGTACCGTTACTGTACTGTTACTCTGTACCGTTACTGTACTGTTACTCTGTACCGTTACTGTACTGTTACTCTGTATCGTTACTGTACTGTTACTCTGTATCGTTACTGTACTGTTACTCTGTATCGTTACTGTACTGTTACTCTGTATCGTTACTGTACTGTTACTCTGTATCGTTACTGTACTGTTACTCTGTATCGTTACTGTACCGTTATTCTATGTTCCTCATACTGTTACTCTGTACCGTTACTGTACTGTTACTCTGTATCGTTACTGTACTGTTACTCTGTACCGTTACTGTACTGTTACTCTGTACCGTTACTGTACTGTTACTCTGTACCGTTACTGTACTGTTACTCTGTATCGTTACTGTACTGTTACTCTGTATCGTTACTGTACTGTTACTCTGTATCGTTACTGTACTGTTACTCTGTATCGTTACTGTACTGTTACTCTGTATCGTTACTGTACCGTTATTCTATGTTCCTCATACTGTTACTCTGTACCGTTACTGTACCGTTATTCTATGTTCCTCATACTGTCATTCTGTACCATTACTCTACACCGTTACCCTGTACCGTTACTTGTCAAGGGCCAGAGGCCCTAAGCCCCATTCGCCATGAGGTGCGCATGGTACGAGTGCCGCGGAGATGCAGCACCCGGACCACAGGGCGGCATGTCCTCTCCACGCCCCCTCCGCATCGCCACACACTCCCCGTTGCCCCGCCAGACCCCCCCCCCCCCCGCAGCCCCTGTGCCTTTCAGGAGAAGACGGGCCGCAGTGCGTCGTTCATGTTCGACAACTTCCTGTCGCACACCGAGGCCCTGCAGGAGAACTCCATGGCCCGGCCCTTCATCAGCAACCTGGCGTTCCGCTGCATCGGGGACTGCTCCGCGGGGGACGTGGAGTACGTGCCGTGGGTCGGCGAGGGGGCCCTGCTGTTCATCGACCTTTCGGGGTACTCCAAGATCAGTGCAGCGCTGGCCAACAAGGTGTGCCCCCCCCCCCAAGTGTAGAGCTGCAGGCGGTGTAGTCGGGGGGATGGGGATGTCGTAGAACGGCTGAACACCGGAGGAGGGGGGTGTCTCCCGCAGCCCAGATGGGCTGTTTGCGCATCAGGAGCGGGAGCCCATCGGGGGCAGACCAGCCGTGAGGGGGAAAAGGGCATATGGTGGACGGCCCGGCGCGTGGAGGGACAGGGCACCTGGGCCGCACAGAAACACAGCGAGGCAGGCTATGGACGGCCTGTGGACAAAGGTGTGTGGACAGCAAAAACAGTCAAACGACCCCGGCAACAACCAGCACAACCCCCAATACGCCAATTATTGGGTGCCGCTGACGCGCAAACGGCACATCCCGCCACATCCAGCACAGCCCCAGCACGCCAACTACTGGGCTCCGCGAACGCGGAAACGACACCGGCAGGAGCACCGGCCGCAGCGGCCGACAGAACGCAGCGACCCGACGCAACATGCGAAGGGAAGAACGGGTGACTGTCCAGGGCCCCGTAAAGGAACAACAACCCGACGGAATGTGACACAACGGGGGGGGGGGGGGGGGGCTGACCCCTCCCGCCCCCCAAGGGCTGTCCCGTAGGAACGCCGGTTTCTTTTTCTCTTGTTTTCACTGAGGGCGGCCTGAGATTATCGGCGGCAGGATTTGACCGACGGCGGTTGACACTCAACTGACGGAGGTCGGGGCTTAACCGACGGCGGTTGATGGCCAACCGACTGCAGTCAGTCGTCGGCTGGCGCTCTGCGGAGGCCCGATTGGATTCCGCTGTTCCGGATTGGGATGTACCGTTGGGAAAATCTGGTCAGGCCATTTCAGGTACCCACACTTTTGGGGCCCAGACTGCAGCCCCCCCCCTCCCCCTCTTCTAATGTTTCCCTAACCCCCCGCCCACGAGAGGCGGGCTCTGTGCGCTGCAGCGGCCAGGCGTGGCAACACCCCATGCCCCACGCAACGGGGCCGACCCGCGCGCAACCGCGGCAGTGGCCTGCGCGTCGGGGCGTCACACAGGGGGGGGGGGGGATGGGTGGGTTGGAATGAGGGCAACAAACAGTTTGTGTACTTAAACTGGGCCTCTCATTTTTGGATCTCTATTCAAATGTCACTTTTGCTCAGAGGAAGGTTTTTTGGGGTTGGGATGGGGGGGTGGTCTGGCCTTTGGGGGGGCGGGTCCGCCAGATCACCCCCGCCCCCCCCCCGCCCCCGCCCTGTCCTGTCTAACTGACGGATTGGCTGACTGTCAGCCTCTCTTCGAGGTGCACTGCTGAAGGCAATAGAATTTTTTGGGGTTGGGATGGGGGGGTGGTTTGACCTGGGGGGGGCGGGTCCGCCAGATCACCCCCGCCCCCCTGCCCCCCGCCCCCCACGCCCCAACTCGGAGTACACCCACGGCGTGACCCGGCGATAGTGCCCAGAACCAGCAGGCCCTAGTCTCTTCCCCACGCCAGGGAGGGACGGGAGGAGCGCACTGAGCCCGCGGACAATGGCAATGTCCAACACGCATTGGGACTGAGAAGGCGATGAAGGGGGTGTGAAGGCAGGCGCGGCTGGGGGCTAAGTGGCGGGTCCACACCTGCCCTTTGGAGGCCCCGCCCCCCTGTGGATAAGCACATCCCTGACCTGTGCCCATGGCGGCAGTGTGGACACGGCTGCATTGGGGGGGGGGGTCGTCTCCCCCAAAAGGGGGCATAGTGTTGGAACCTGAGGCACAGGGGGTGCCGCCCGCGCACCAAATGGGGGAACATGGGGGGAAATGGGGGAAAGTGGGGGGAAGTGGGGAAGTGAAAATGGGATTTCACAGGAGATGTTGGGGGAAAATAGGGGAAACGGGAGTGAATTGGTGGGCATTTGGGATAACCCCCCACCAACGGTCGAGTGGATAATACGCACCCCGGGTCCCCCATACCGCGCCATACACTACGTCTTGCCTCTGCCGCCAGGGGGCCTACGTGCTGTCGAACGCCGTCAACTCGTACCTCGACAAGATCCTGAAGGTCGTGAAGGAGTACAACGGGGACGTCGTCAAGTTCGCGGGGGACGCCATCATCGTCGTGTGGGTGTACACGGACGACCTGCCCCGGGCCACCCTGGCGGCCGCCCTGTGCGCCCTGCGGCTGCAGGAGCACTGCGGGAGCCACCTGATCGAGAAGACGGACCTGGAGTTCAAGATCCACATCGGAATGGTCTGCGGCGTGATCGAGACCGAGGTGTGCGCGCAGGCGTGAGGCAGGACCACGGAGGCTGGCAGTGCTCTTTGGCTCATTGAATGTGTTGCTCTCCTGCCCCCCTGCCCCTGTCCAGGACGTTATTTAGAAGACAAGTTTGTCCCTGTTTTTTCCTTTTTCACTGAGTTTCTCCTCCAACCGCTGTCGGGTACCCTCCAACCACCTCCAACCGCTATACCAACGGTGAACTGCAGAGTAAAAGGGCATGATTTGGTTTGTTGCTTCTTTGCAGTAGGGGAAGTCTTCACTAAGCTGCTTCTGCAAACCACAGCGCAGAGGCGGCAAGAACAACACAGCTTGGTTGCGCAGGACGCTGTGTGCTGGCGTTGGTCTAGACCTGGACTGGAAGAGCAGTGGGGCCGGATGGGTTTTTTTTTCGAAATACAGGGGGAATTTCGGCAGGGGGAAGTTTCCAGGGGGAAATGTCGTTTTTCAGATTAGCTGAAATTTCCCCCTGAAATTATTTTGCGCAATCCGGGCCCTAGGGCCACCATTATCTTGAGCCATTTCTTGCTCCCTAGGCCGGCAGCTCACATTTTTCTTCTTTGATAATATTTACCTGTAGGAATCTTTTTTAGCGCGTCCGGGGTAAATTAATATTTACCTGTAGGGCCATTTTTTGTGTTAGGAAATGGGCTGCCCCTGTCCCTGCCTGTGGCCTTGCTGCCCCTGCCCCTGCCCTTGTTGCTGTGTCTGCCATGGGCCCTGCCTCTGATGCGCCTGCCTCGACGTCCTTCGCAGGTGCTGTACGCCCACGGGGCCCGCAACATGCAGCACGCGTACCACCACATCTCCGGCCCCCTGGTGGTCACCGTGGGAAAGCTGGTGGACACGGCCAAGGCTGGGGAAGTCTGTGTGGATGCGGAGGTGACCGGGATTGCGGGTCGAGGGCTGTGGCCGGAGGAGGGCAAGCGGACGTGGGCTTCGAGGGTCGCTCCCGGGGCTCAGGGGGCGCTTACTGCGCGCCGCAGGGGCCGCAGGGTACAGTGAATTGGCCTTGGGGAGATTAGCACCGCATCAATGTTCCTCGGTTTTGGGTGAAGGAAGTAGGAAGGCAGACACTGCGATGCATGACTGGGCCCCAAATGAGCCCCAAATGCTTAGGTCATCAAGTGGTCGGCGGGCAAGTGGTCAAGTGGTCCGGGGGCAAGGGGTCAAGTGGTCCGGGGGCAAGGGGTCAAGTGGTCAGGGGGCAAGGGGTCAAGCCTCAACGCCTGACAGGCACGTGCCGGGGGGGGGGGGGAATTCCGTGTCCTGGAAAATCTGAATCTACAAATTCTGGCACAACAAAATCCGTCCTATTCCTTGAAAATGAGGGAACAAATGACGTTGCTCATGAGAAACAGTGGACGCTTCCTGTCATTTCCGGGGGGGACTCTGGATAGTCCCCTTACCCCGTGGACAGTACTCCAGGACAATCCCAGCAGCGGCCAACCCAGCCCTCTGGCACGGTACAAGGGAGCAAAGGCACAGCCTAACATATACCCGTGCAAATCCTTAAAACCACCAGACAAACTGCGCACTAAAATTTTGCACAGAATTCGTTCAACCGAATGTACCCCGGAAATCCCCCCCCCCTCTCAGTAGCCCCACCGACCTCGTCAGTCGCTGGCCTGTGTCGTAGGCAGCCACAGACCCAGTCTCAGACCAGCGTAATGAAGTTTCCACGCTCATTTACCGAGGGGCCCGCACTGTGCAGACGGTGCACGCACGAAGGGGAGGGGGGGGTTTCCAAAACGTGTCGGGTCTTTATTTCTTTAGCGCCGACTCGACCAAGCCTGACTTTGTAGTCCCTGAAGCTCAGAGGCTCTGGGGGTGCTAACCCTGTGGCACACAAGTGG
Source organism: Eutreptiella sp. 'Long Island Sound 2002' (assembly GCA_964036045.1). Lineage (NCBI taxonomy): Eukaryota > Euglenozoa > Euglenophyceae > Eutreptiales > Eutreptiaceae > Eutreptiella > Eutreptiella sp. 'Long Island Sound 2002'. Next base: position 8,702,937 of record OZ038396.1, on the reverse strand, counting down.
GGTAATTATGTTGGACATCCCCCCCCCCCCCACCACAGGATAGGGCAGACCGCGCCCGCCGAAAACGGTGCAGAGCGCAGAAGGAGGAGAAGGAAAGGAAAAACGGGAAAGAATCATTGTGGTTGTTAGAAGCCCCTGTCAGGAAAACTATCCTGCAGATGCACACCTCAGCGCGCACAAGTCAGTGCTGGAGTCGGCAAACCCCCGCATGGACTCGGAGGGTGCATCTGGATGCCCCTGGTCAACGGCACGGCCGACCCCCGGAGTAGTCAAACAGGACAAGTCATCCGGGGGCTCCGTTGACACAACCAAAACACGTTCGGACCCACGGAGGGTCAGAATGCGCAAGGGCGAGAGGCCAATAGGCGCCGCCAAAGGCAAACAATCAGATACCGAGGCCTTGTTCCCCAACCCCCCCCCCCCCCTCCCCTCCCTCTCGCGCTGTGGCGCATGGGGACCCAAACTCCACCGAATTCCCCCCCAAACTGGCCCCCCCACACCACCGCCCCGGGGGCCAGCCCCTCCGCACCCCCCGTGCCCCGCGCCGCAGGTGTGCGAGGTGCTCGCGGACCAGATCACGATCGAGAACACGGAGCTGACGGGCGTGTGGCGGTTGATCGGGGTGAACAGCACGGAGCCGGCGGGGCCGCGGTTCCTGGACTCGCTCCTGCCGGACCGGCCGCCGGGGGTGGACAAGCAGTTCGTGCACCCGGCGATCCTGCGGCGGCTGGACAAGAACAACGACATCGTGCAGATCGCGGAGATGCGCTTCTTGCAGGTGTGGGGGCGGCGGGTACCGGGAGGGGGGGGGATTTAGAGGGGGGGGGGGGGGGGGCAACATTGATGTGGACCAATTTGGAAGCCCTCCCTTCTACCAAATATTTCCCTCAATTCTAAGGATGCTGTGTGCTACCGGGAAATAACAGCAATCATCCACGGCCCACCAGGCAATAACATCAGCCACCCAGAGCCCACAAGGAAACGACAGTAAGGGACCTTGTACCAAATTCCCCCCTCATTTCTAAGGAGGGGTACCAAAAAAAAATCCCCCCCCCCCTAATTTGGGCCCTCCCCAAAATCTATACCCCCCCAAATTCTATACCCCCCTGCCCCTATTGAGCATCCTGTCAAAATCTGTACCCCGGGGTATACATTTGGGGGGGGGGGTATTCACGTAGCATACCCCAAGGGGTTCAATTTTAAATGTTTTTTCATGTGAAATCATCATTTTATGAAACAAAAATATTGCCCAATTTTTTTTTTTGAAATTTGGCCCAGCCAACCCCCCCAATTGGCCACCCACTTTTTATGGGGGGGAGATGGGGGGTGGATCAAAAAATGCCTCCCACATCATGTTCGCTCAGACTCACGAATTTCTTGGAGGTTTTGCAACTTTGAGCAGAAGAAAGCAGTCCTCCGGCGAACTCGGGTGGTGTTCCCTCCACCTGCCCCATCGGGAGTGGTGGTGTTGCGGCCGTTGCACCCCCAACGACGGAAAAAACGGCCCAGCGCCCCTGTGCCGGTGCGTTGGGGCGGCATGGCAGGCGTGTGTCCCGGACCTGCACGTCCGTTTCTGTTTTGGAAAAATGCAGCGGCTGAGAATTGATTTGTGAAAATAAGTCTCAGCCGGTCCATTGTTCCAAACCTCTCGGGCCGCCAAAAAGGCGGGTTGGGCGACGGCAATGGGGCGCACCCCACCCCTTGGGATGGGGCGTCGCCGCTTGCCCAAGCCCCCCCCCCCCCCCCCCTTCCGGTCGCATTTAGCTCGTCGTAAAAAGAGATGGACACGCCACCAGTTTTGAGATATTTGGGTCGAAAAGTGGGAACTGGAAAACTTGGAAAAATGCAGCGGCCGCGGGAATTGATTAATGAAGACAACCCTCGACCGGTACATTTTTTCCAATTTTTCCGGTACTCCAAACATGAGGTTGGGCTTGCCCCCTGGGCAACAGCAGAGGGCCGCACCCCTTGGGACGGGGCGTCGCCGCTTGCCCACGCCTCGCGTGTGTGCGCAGTCCACGCAGCGGTGGAGGTGGTGGTGGGAGGTAGGGGGGCGGGGTACGGGGGGAACAAGGCGCGGAGGAGTGGGGCACCTGGGCCTCACGCACACGGAAACGCGGTGAGGCAGGTGGTGGACGACCGCAGAGCGGAGGTGCGTGGGCAGCGAAAACCGTCAAACGACCCCCGCAACAACCAGCACAACCCCCAGTACGCCAACGACTGGGCACCGCTAACGCACAAACGGCACCCGCCACAACCAGCACAGCCCCGGTACACCAACGACGGGGCTCCGCAAACGCGGAAGCATCACCACAAAAGGAGCACCGGCCGCAGCGGCCGACAGACAGCAGCGACCCGACGCGGCATGCGAAAGGAAGAACGGGTGACTATCCAGGGCCCCATAAAGGAGCAACAACCAGACGGAGTGTCAGACAGGGGGGGGGTTCCCACACCCGCCCACATTCAGCACAGCCCTGGCACACCAACTACTGGGCTCCGCAAACGCGGAAACGACACCAGCAGGAGCACCGGCCGCAGCGGCCAACAGAACGCAGCGACCCGACGCAACATGCAAAGGGAAGAACGGGTGACTGTCCAGGGCCCCGTAACGAAACAGCGACCGGACGGAATGCCACACGGGGGGGGGAGGTATGTGGGGACTTTGTGCCGACCATCAACGTGTGCTGGCGCTCCCTGCCCCGACGCTGTGCCCAGGTGCTTTTCATCGCCAAGGACAGCGATCTGACCGTGGCCGACTGGTTCGCGGAGGTGCAGGCCATCCTCGACGCCCAGAACTGCCCCGTGGTCCAGATCCTCGACGACGACAAGGGGGTGCACTTGATCGCGGCGGTGAACCTGATCATCGCCGAGCGGCAGCCGTCGGTGCAGGCCCTCAAAGTGGCGCAGGTGCTGCGCGGGGCTTGTGCATTGCAGCCGCTGGGCAGCGGGGCCGCGCGATGCGTCGCCCGCGCTCGGGCCGTGCCCGGACGTGAGCCTTGCCTCCGGCACCAATTTTGACTGCATCCGGCAATCTCCGGCAGGCAACCGGAGGCGCACCCGGCGGCCTCCAGCAGAGATTTGGGCTTTTCTTTGATAAAAAAAAAACGACAAACAAACCGTTCAATGCATTTTCGAAATAGCCTCCGATTAGCTCAATGGTTATGACACCCAGTTTTCCAAATTTATTCCTGGACTCTTGGGCAAAAATGAAGTATGAGCCTGTCTACCCTGACTAAAAATATGTGGAAAAATGGATTTTTCAATTTTGAGTCACACGGTGGGCTTGGGCTTGTGTCAGGCTGCTGGCCTTGGGCTGGCGGTCTTGGGTTGGTCTTGGGCTGGCGGTCTTGGGTTGGTCTTGGGCTGGTGTTGGGCTGGGCTTGTGATGGTCTTGGGCTGGGCTGGGTCGCATCCGGCAGGGTACACACCGCCCTCCCAGAACCGTAAGTAGACGTTTCTGGGAGGGCAGCGGGGTCGGAAGTTGGCGACCACCCACCTCCTTGGCAAGGGGAGGGACACTTGGATACCGTCGCCGAGTGTGGAGCTGTGAGGGGCGGTCTCATACCTCTGAGACCCTCAAGCCTCATACCGCTGAGACCCGCTGTGCAAGGACGCCATAGGAACAGCAACCGCATCCGGCAGCCTCCGGCGCAGAGCTGCCCTCGCATCCGGCGGCCATCGGTTTGCCGGAGGTAAGGCTCATGTCTGGCCGTGCCTGCGGGGGTGTGCCGCTGTGCAATGGCTTGTCCTGGCTGAGACGGGCTTGCAGTGGTGTGCACTGGCCTGTACTCGCTTGCACTGGCTTGCACTGTTACCCCTGCCCGACCTTTGGGGCTTCGGTCGCGGGAGCTGTTTGAATGGGGTGTTGAAGGGGAAGTCGGTTTTTCAACTCCGGAAGGGGGGGGTCAATAGAGCCCCCCAAACCTGGGGGGGGGGTTCAGGAAAAGGGCTCAATTGACAGGACCAGTTATTATGAACTCTGGCGCCCCATATTTTTTTGAACATTCAACATGTTTTTTCACCACATACATGGCAAATGATATATTTTCTGAACCCTCTCGACGCGCTGATTCCAAAAATCTCATTTTCATTTTTTTCCGAATCTTGGGTCCGCGTCACCTCCGGGGCCTGGGGGTCAGTCTCGGTAGAAAAAGAAGTTCGGGGGCCCGTCAATTGAGCCCTCTGGGGGGGGGGGGGGGGCTGGCCAGAGGGCTGTATCGAACCCCCCCCCTCCCCCAGTTGAAAGCCTGCCCAAGTTCCAGGAAGTGGGCTTGAACCCAACAACCGTCCCCCGCAGAGGAACTTTCCTTCACACTGGGGTTTAGAGGGTAATGGTGCCAAGACATTGGCTCCGGTGGTGCACATACCTCACAACGATCCACATGACACGCCGATGAGTTGGCGGTATGTGTCACAGGGAAAAGAAATTCATTGAAAAACATTCATCTGGGCCAGTTTGCTGCCTGATACAAACCCAATACCCAACACAACCCAGTACAAGCCCATTGCAAGCTCAGTACAAGCCCGTGGAAGCCCGGGCCTTCGGAGGGGGGCACCAGAAGTAGACGCATTCGGATCAGGCCCAGGCCCTTTAAAGTTCCATTTTGCAGGTAATTTGGGTACCCCCTTCCCCCCCCCCCCAAAAGAATTGCCTCTCCGCCCCCCCCCCCCCTCTCAAGCGCCCCCCCCCCTAAAAGGGGCCTCCGATCAACACTTATTTTCTGGGGGGGAGGGCATCGCGCCACAGCCGAGGAGTCGCCTCCCCTTCCAATGCATCGCTGGGGGGGGGGCCTCCCCTCCTTATCTTCGCCCCCCGCCTACACCCGTGCCCAAGACCCCAAGCCCAGACCCCACCCCGGCCCCGCAGGCGCTGGTGGAGCACGAGGTGGGCGTGCACGTCGGGCTGGCCTGCGGCGTGGTCTTCTGCGGGATCATCGGCTCCCAAGTCGCGTGCCGGTGGGACATCACGGGGCCCGCCTGCGTCCGGTCCTGCCGCCTGATGCAGCATGCGGTCGCCCACGACATCGCCGTCGTCGTGGACGTCTCCGTCTTCGAGAGCGTCAGCAACGTGTCGCTGCTGCAGCCCCTCGGCACGGGCGGCATCGCGCTCAAGGGGTCGTCGGTGCTGGTGCCGATCTACACCCTCGCCGACTACATCAACCCGTCGACCGGGCGCATCGTGAGCGCGCACCTGTTCTGCTCGGCGGTGCATCAGGTGCGGCTGCGTGTCCGGGGTCCGGCGTTGATGCCAAGGGGCAGCAATGCCTGGCAGCCTCCGGTGCCCTCAGGCCAGGGGATGTATTGGAATGGCTGACATCCATCGGAGGAGGGGGGCCGGAGTTTGCTTAACAACTCAGCGTCTCCTGGAGGGGGGGGGGGGGGGCTGGTGGGGGGGGCTACCCCCCCCCCCCGTCGGACCCGGATTTCATAGTGGGAAACAGTGAAATTTACGAAAGCAAATATTGATTGGGGCGTTTTATGGTACACAAAATTTTGGACTTTTGGGTTCCAGGACCCCCCCCCCCCTCCCCCCCGAAAGGAGAACTCTGAGCGGGGCCCCGATTGTACTCCAGCGATATGTCTGACATTGTGTAGAATAGTGACCGTCGTGGTGGTTGGGTGAGCCCTCAGCATTGATGACTTCAGGGTACCTCTTCTATCACAGCGAAAGGCGCCTGTGGCATTGTCACAGGAGGGCTTTTTGTGCTGATTTTGTTGCTCTGCAGCCCTGTGCCTGTGTGGTAAGGCATTCAACATCAGCAGCCCTCAGCGGGGAGGGGGGGGTGCCCCCCCCCCCCTGGACCCAGATTTCATAGTGGGAAAAAAGGAAATCATTTACAAAAGGAAACTCGGACCATTTTTGGTATGCAAACTTTTGGGTTCTTCCCCCCCCCCCCCCCAAACCTCCTCTCTTCTAATACGCGCTTGCCCTCGGGCTTCAGCAGAGCGCCACCCGACAAGTAACTGCCGCCGGTCATCGGCTAACCGGCGTCGGGTGGCCATCAACCGCCGTCTGTTAAGCGCCAACCGCCGTCGGTTGAGTGCCAACCGCCGTCCACCAACCGAATGCGGAGGTCGAGGTCGAGGTTTGGGAGGAACGTCCGGAGCAGTGCATGCGCGATGAAGGCAGGAGCCGGGACAATGGGCCGCGAGATTGGACCGTGCATGGGTTCTCACTGACTGCCCCCCCGCGCTCTCGTCCCCATGCCACACATGCGCCGTCAGGACGCGTGCTCCCAGATCGTGACGGACGTGGTCAGGGGGGGCTCCAAGCAGCGGGCCGCGTGCGTCGTCGCGGGCCCCGTGGGCTGCGGGAAGGCGACCCTGTGCATCCGCTCCCTGGAGCAGTCCGTGTTCGTCCCGATCGTCCACCGCTGCACACGGGTGTCTGAGTCGTTGCAGGTACTCTGCGGAAGGGCAGGCGTGAGGGGCTTTGCTGCCGCTGGGCTGTGGTGTGGGAGGGCATTTGGGGGAGGCCCGCCGGGCCCTAGGGCTCCTTTTGACGACTCAGTACCACGGGGGAGGGGGGGTACACACCACCCGCCCACCCTTTCTCGCCCCCCCCCCCCCCCAGTGAAACAGGGACAGTCCGGGGGCTCCGTTGGCACAACCTCCCAAGGGAAGGGGGTGCAGGGCGGTGAGGATAGGCCGGGCAGGGAGAGGGAGGGCACTGGGGGGTGAGAGGCCGATGGGCACCGCCGCCTTCGGAGCGAAAGGGTCCAAGGAAAGGGTAGCAACACCCCCCCCCCCCCCCGTTCCGGTCACCGGAATTGCCGGAACGTTTTGCCGGAACGTTGTGATTCTGCGAGGCTCAATGTTTTTCAGTGAAAACGCTTGCCGCTACTGTCAACCGTCAACCGTTGTCGTCCACTTTGCCAGTAACACTTTTGTTCCTCCATCCACTGGCAGAGATGTTGAAATGTTGTTTTTGTGCCTCCAAGGGGGCATCCCTGACTGATTTCCATGATCTGCAACTGAAGGAGCAGCTGTGATTGCAACAGAAATGGGAAGATGGTGTTGAGTGGGTTGAGTGGGACCCAGCCCCACCCTTGGGCAGCTGAGTAGGAGCCAGCCACATTCTCTCAGCTCAGGACCCAGCCCCACCCTTAGGCAGCTGAGTAGGAGCCAGCCACATTCTCTCAGCTCAGGACCCAGCCCCACCCTTGGGCAGCTGAGTAGGAGACAGCCACATTCTCTCAGCTCAGGACCCAGCCCCACCCTTGGGCAGCTGAGTAGGAGCCAGCCACATTCTCTCAGCTCAGGACCCAGCCCCACCCTTGGGCAGCTGAGTAGGAGCCAGCCACATTCTCTCAGCTCAGGACCCAGCCCCACCCTTGGGCAGCTGAGTAGGAGCCAGCCACATTCTCTCAGCTCAGGACCCAGCCCCACCCTTGGGCAGCTGAGTAGGAGCCAGCCACATTCTCTCAGCTCAGGACCCAGCCCCACCCTTGGGCAGCTGAGTAGGAGCCAGCCACATTCTCTCAGCTCAGGACCCAGCCCCACCCTTGGGCAGCTGAGTAGGAGCCAGCCACATTCTCTCAGCTCAGGACCCAGCCCCACCCTTGGGCAGCTGAGTAGGAGCCAGCCACATTCTCTCAGCTCAGGACCCAGCCCCACCCTTGGGCAGCTGAGTAGGAGCCAGCCACATTCTCTCAGCTCAGGACCCAGCCCCACCCTTGGGCAGCTGAGTAGGAGCCAGCCACATTCTCTCAGCTCAGGACCCAGCCCCACCCTTGGGCAGCTGAGTAGGAGCCAGCCACATTCTCTCAGCTCAGGACCCAGCCCCACCCTTGGGCAGCTGAGTAGGAGCCAGCCACATTCTCTCAGCTCAGGACCCAGCCCCACCCTTAGGCAGCTGAGTAGGAGCCAGCCACATTCTCTCAGCTCAGGACCCAGCCCCACCCTTGGGCAGCTGAGTAGGAGCCAGCCACATTCTCTCAGCTCAGGACCCAGCCCCACCCTTGGGCAGCTGAGTAGGAGCCAGCCACATTCTCTCAGCTCAGGACCCAGCCCCACCCTTGGGCAGCTGAGTAGGAGCCAGCCACATTCTCTCAGCTCAGGACCCAGCCCCACCCTTGGGCAGCTGAGTAGGAGCCAGCCACATTCTCTCAGCTCAGGACCCAGCCCCACCCTTGGGCAGCTGAGTAGGAGCCAGCCACATTCTCTCAGCTCAGGACCCAGCCCCACCCTTGGGCAGCTGAGTAGGAGCCAGCCACATTCTCTCAGCTCAGGACCCAGCCCCACCCTTGGGCAGCTGAGTAGGAGCCAGCCACATTCTCTCAGCTCAGGACCCAGCCCCACCCTTGGGCAGCTGAGTAGGAGCCAGCCACATTCTCTCAGCTCAGGACCCAGCCCCACCCTTGGGCAGCTGAGTAGGAGCCAGCCACATTCTCTCAGCTCAGGACCCAGCCCCACCCTTGGGCAGCTGAGTAGGAGCCAGCCACATTCTCTCAGCTCAGGACCCAGCCCCACCCTTGGGCAGCTGAGTAGGAGCCAGCCACATTCTCTCAGCTCAGGACCCAGCCCCACCCTTGGGCAGCTGAGTAGGAGCCAGCCACATTCTCAGTGCTACTCACTAAACCAGCTCTGACCCCGGCCCCCCATTGTGCCACGGCGGGCCCTACCTATGGTCGCTCTTCCTCCTGCTGCTTCCGCCCCATTTCACTGTCTGGAGCCCCCCCCCAAACCGGTCGTCCACAGGTGGCCACCACCATCAGCGACTGGTTCAGCTACTCCAGCATCGAGGAAGTGGCCAGCAAGGCGCGGGACCTGAACGTGTTCATGCAGCAGCGGCAGACGGCGAAGGCCCTGCGGATGGCCGTGCAGCTCGTGGACATCCTGATCGCCCACGGCATGAGCACAGCGCTGGTGGTGCGGCACGCGCAGCTGCTGGACCCCCTGTCGTACTCCCTCCTGCGCGAGGCATGATTCGTGGGGATGTGGCGGGGTGCTGGTCAGGGGAGGGAGTATTGGAACGGCCGTACACCGTACGAGGAGGGGGGGTACCCCCCCTACCCCCTTCCTTCCCTTCCAATGTTTGAGGCTGACAGCCAAGATTTTGCTTCGGCGCCTTCGGTGCCAAGAGGATTTGAGCTTCAAAAATTTTCGGCCCCCCTTCGGCGGGGACCATAGGGGGACCGAAGGAGGAGGGAGGGTCCAGCCGAACCCCCCACCTACCTCTCCCCTTCAGACCCCCTCCCCCCCTCCCTCCCCCCCTTCTGCCCCCCCCTCACCTCCTCCCCTTCCAATGTTTGAGGCTGACAGCCAAGATTTTGCTTCGGCGCCAAGAGGATTTCAGCTGAAAAATTTTCGGTCTGCTGTTGGCAGGGCCCATTAGGGGGACCCAAGGAGGAGGGCTGTCCCAGCCAACCCTCCCCACCCCCAACCCCTTCCGACCCCCCTTTTCCCCCTCCTCCCCTTCTAATAAATCCCTGGGGAGCATGCGTCTGTCAGGGGTATCCATGCGTTGCGGCGGTGGGCCATGAAAACATGCTCCCCTTCATGTGTGGAGGCCACTTCTGCAAGCAACTCGGCCGCCATGCAAGAGAATGGAGGGGACATTGGGGTCTTGCGGACTTTTGGTTGACACTCTTCCCTTTGTTGGTGACAGGCTATTGCTTGAGGAGAACCCCCCCCCCCCCGTCAGAGGCCAAAAAGCGTGGGGAAAAAGGGGTATTGAAATGATGGGTCAACGGGGGTTGCCCCCCCTTGATACACCCAAATGGTACTACAATGACTGAGGCGGCCCTGGGCGCCAAACAGAGACACCAGCGCGTCCCCCAGGGACCGATCTGCCGGGCGGGGCGTGTGCACACCCCAGCATCTGCTTTTGCTGGGGACGTCGGGTTTCCAAGTGGTGGTGGGGGGGGGGGTTCGGGAAAAGGGCTCAATTGACAGGACCGTTGATCAGTCATTGTGAATCTGGCGCTGAAGGCGCCAAAAACTTTTTTGAGCATCGAAAATGATCCATTTTCTTTTTCACCAAATACATGGCAAGCGATGCTTTTTCTGACCCCTCTCGACGCGCTGATCCCAAAAATGCCATTTTCATTCTTTGCCAATTTTTGGGTCTGCGTCACCTCCGGGGCCCGGGGGTCAGTCTCGGTAGGATTTTGGGGGGCTGTCAATTGAGCCTTTTTTTGGGGGAGTCCAGCCAGAGGGCTGCCTCGCCCCCCCCCCCCCCTCCAGTTGGAAGCCCCCCCCCCCCCCCCCCAAGCCTCTGCTGTTCCTGCACCAAGTGCCCAGGCCGCCAGCCCTCCCTCTCCCCTCCGCTCCGCAGGTCATCAACCGGCACAACGAGGGCCCGGGGCGGTGGCTCGTGTTCCTGCGGTGTACCCCCTGTATGGGCAGCCCGGGGGCTCGAGGGTGAGCAGCATGCTCTGCGGCAAGGGCCGGGAGATCACGGAGGTCCCCATCTACTACATCTCCACTTTGGACAAGTATGTCTTGGGCACGCCGTTAGGGACCGGCCCGGGCGGTGCGGGGGGCGCATTGGCACGGACACCCGGAGCACCCCCCCGCCCCGGGAAGAAGAAGAATGGCCGTACACCATCGGAGGAGGCTCCCCCCCCCCCCCAAAGACCAAAATGACCATCGTGGGAAAACACGAAATTTGGAACCAGGAAAATCTCTTATCCCCCCCTCCAGGGGTGTTGTTGTTGTTGTTGTTGTTGTTGTTGTTGTTGTTGTTGTTGTTGTCGTTGTCGTTGTCGTTGTCGTTGTCGTCGTTGTCGTTGTTGTTGTTGTTGTTGTTGTTGTTGTTGTTGTTGTTGTTGTTGTTGTTGTTGTTGTTGTTGGTGCTGTTGTTGTTGTTGTTGTTGTTGTTGTTGTTGTTGTTGTCGTTGTCGTTGTCGTTGTCGTTGTCGTTGTCGTTGTCGTTGTTGTCGTTGTTGTTGTTGTTGTTGTTGTTACGAGGACGAAGCAGGATGCCCCTGGGTTTGGGGTGGGAAATGGGGCGGCCAAATGGAAACGCCAAAAAACTTCCACACAGCTTTCGTGTGTGGCAGTCGCGGCCCTTGCCCAGACCCACGCGCCGCTTTCCAGAGACGAGGCCGCGGAGCTCATGCGGCACCGCCTGGCCTACGAGGTGTCGCCGCCGCTGGCGGAGCTGATCTTCGAGAAGACCGGGGGCAACGCGGAGTCCATCGACGGCATCATCGGCATGATCCAGCGCCAGAAGCCCCCCATCACGACGCTGTCGCAGAACGGGGTCGTCCACATCGACCCGGACAAGGCCAAGATGCTGTCCAAGATGTCCTGGCTGGTCCGCCCCCACGCCCCGGGCCTGCGTGGCCCACCGCAGGGCAGGGCTGGCCTTGAGGAAAGGGATACCTGGGGTGCGGGGGGGGGGGGGGGGGTTATGCGATACGCCAACTACTGGGCGGCGAAAACCGTCAAACGACCCCCGCAACATCCAGCACAGCCCCGGTACACCAACTACTGGGCTCCGCGAACGCGGAAACGACACCCGCAGGAGCACCGGCTGCAGCGGCCGACAGAACGCAGCGACCCGACGCAACATGCGAAGGGACGAACGGGTGACTGTCCAGGGCCCCGTAAAGGAACAGCCACCCGACGGAATGTCACACGGGCGGTTACACGGGGGTAGATCTGTGTCACAAATTCTGTGCGAAGTTTTTGTGCGCCATTTGTTCGGTGTTTTCAAGGATTCGCACGGGTGTACGTGAGGCTGTGCCCTTGCTCCCTTGTACCGTGCCAGAGGACTTGGCGAAGTGTAGCGATTGCAGTTAGTGTCCCATGGAAGTCGCAGAAGTGCTGAGGTTGTCTTTCCTCATTTGTAGGGCTCCTGTGGCATGTGATGGGGTGCAGACAGCCGTGCTGGTCGATGCCCCAGGAAAGTCCTCCGCGACATAACAGCAACCGTCCGCTGCTTCTCATGAGCAACTTCTGCCACCCCGCACCGTTTGTTCGCTCCTTTTCAAGAAATGGCACGGGTTTTGTCGCGCCAGAATTTGTAGTTTCGGAATTCCCTAGACACGGAATCCCCCGCCCCCCCTCCTCCGGTGTTTCGTTTGTTGTTTGTTCAGGACGGCCTGGCGTTGTCGGTGGCAGGAGTCGTTTAACTGACTGCAGTTGGTGCTGACCCGACAGACTAGAGGCCGTATGCGTGACCACAGTTGTTCCTGCGATAGTTTTTGGGGGTCCTGTCAATTGAGCCTTTTTGGGGGTGGGTCCAGCCAAGGGGCTCTATCCTCCCCTCCCCCCAAAGTGAAAGTCCATCCACCCGCGTCAAGTTTTCCAGAAACACATTGACCAAGGCACCAGAACCCTTCGCCCCTCACGCTGTGGTCGTTGGAGTGCAGAAGTAGGTCGCCCCCTCCCTTTTCTGACCCGCCCACCCCGGCTTCGGACCCCCTGCGAGCCCCCTCCGACCGCCTTCCGCACCGCGCCTGACGCCCCCCCCCCCCCCTTCTGCACCCCCTCTCCTTCCACTGCTACCCTCCCCAACGCTGTTTTGTTTGGGCAAAACCGCCGCAAACCACCGCAAACCGTTTTTGCCAACCCGCTCCAAACGCCGAGATCGGGTGGGTGTGCCTCCCGGTGCATCATGGACCACAGAAAAAATGGGGGAAAATGGGGAAACGGGGGAAACCGGGGGAAAAACTGGGGGGAAATGGGGGGGGGGGGGTAACGGGGAAAAATGTGGGGGAAACGGGAGAAACGGGGGCACAATGAGGAAAAGGGGGGGGGGCGGGGGAAAATGGGGGTGAGGCAGACGGGGCGGGGGAAACGGGCAAAAACGAGGAGAAAGCGATGGAAAACGGGGGCAAAACGAGGAAAAACCGGGGAACGGGGGGAAACCGGGGGGCAAATGGGGAGGGGGGGGACGGGGGGGAAACGGGGAAAACCGGGAGGGGGGGGGGACAGGGCCGGGTAGGTCTGGGTGCCGCACCGGGCGTACCACAGGGATGTTTGCAGGGGACATCCCGGCACCGCAAGCGCCTCCCCACCGCCCCTGACCCCCCCCCCCCCTCTGACCACCCCCTCCCCTTCCCATGCCCCCAGCCCCTCCCTCCGACCCCCCATGCCACCAGGCTTTTGCTTAGTGGGGGGAGGGGTCAGGGCAGGTTCCTAGTGAGGAGCCCTGCGGATGGCGCTGGGTCCTACTCAGTTGCCCACAAGGCGGGGCTCCTTCCTACTGAGCTGACCGGCATGTGGGGCTGGATCCTACGGAGATCCCCTCACCGGGGCAGGGGGTCACCCCCAGCCCCCGCCCCCACAAAGCAAAGGCCTGCACGCCACCCTCCCGTTCCCCCGCCTCTCCTCAGACCATCGCGCCGGGCCAGACCACGTCGCTGCTGCCGATGTACGACTGCCTCCCGCCGCGGTACACCGCGGTCCTGAAGGTGATCGCCTCCATCTCCCGCACCGGGTACTCCGCGGACGTCGCGCTGGTTGAGTCCGTGACCAAGCGCCTGGTCAAGAACTTCGGGACGCAGACGTCGGTGGAGAACATCTGCGAGGAGCTGGCGGACCTCCACGTCCTCAAGACGTCCTACGGCGACGACGCCGCCCACGAGTGCGGGTTCCTGAACCCCGCCCTCCGCGACGTGGTGAAGGTGTGCGCCGCCCCCACCCCGGGCCCCAGGGGTGCATTGGAAGGGGAGGCACCTCAGAGCAGAGGCTTTGTTTATCAGAACTTAATACATGAAGGGGGGGGGGGGATACGCCAATTATTGGGCGCCGCTGACACGCAAATCGCACATCCCGCCACATTCAGCACAGCCCCGGCACACCAACGACGGGGCTCCGCGAACGCGGAAACGAGACCAGCAGGAGCACCGGCCGCAGCGGCCGACAGAACGCAGCGACCCGACGCAACATGCGAAGGGAAGAACGGGTGACTGTCCAGGGCCCCGTAAAGGAGCAACAACCCGACGGAATGTCACACAGGGGGTTTTGGCACAAGGCCTCGGTATCAGATTGCTTGCCTTTGGCGGCGCCTATTGGCCTCTCGCCACTGCTCATTCTGACCCTCCGTGGGCCCGAACGTGTTTTGGTTGTGTCATAAAGGGGGGGGGTGCTTATTACAACTTGATTTTCCCTCGGCCAAATTTGGAGTCAAGAATGTTTTTGGGTGGGTGGGTGGGTCTCAGAGCCAAAAGACTTCCCGCCCCCTCTTTTAAACAAAGGCTGCCTCAGAGGCGGCCCCAGAGACGGTTAGACGGGCGGTTGGAGGAGGTGGCCAAGGCGGTTGGGGGCGGTTACTGTCGGTTACAAGGAAGGGTTTCGTGTCTCTGCTGTGTATCCCAAGGACTGTGGTTCCCGCGGCTGCACACAAGGCACCGGGTGCCGCAATTTTCTCCACCCCAAAATCCGCCCCATGCCCCTGTACACCAGCAAGCATACCGGCAGTGCGGTGAACACCAACATGGAACGCAGAATGCACGTCACGCCCCGAAGTTAGGCCAGTGAACTGAATAGTGAACCCAGTAGACCACCGCCAGCCCTTGCCCTATCCCGGGAGGTGAGGGACACAAACGGGATGGCACTGTCCCAGAGACACAGACGCAAATGGAACTGAGTTGGCAATGAAGGCCGTGTGGCAGGCGCGGCTGGAGCTTAGTGGCGGGTCCACATCAGAACTGCCACCAGCATCTGCCGGCTCAGACATGATCGGATGGAGCAGGGTCCTACTGAGCCACACGCTGGACGCAGCACGTTCCTACTGAGTTCTGGTGGTGTGGGGGGCGGGTATTACTGAGTGGCGTTTGGTACGGGGCCGGTCGCTACTGAGCACCAGTTTCCGTGCCGGACGCCAGTGGCATGTCTGGTCCACACATGACCTTTTGAGGCCCCTGCACACCGCACGCCCTCGTGCCGCCCCCCCCCCCCCCCCCGAGTGCCGCGTTCCCCAGGAGTCGCTCGTGCCGGAGCAGTTCAAGCAGATCAACAAGTTCGCGGCCGCGTTCATGCCGGACCACCTGCCCATGGACCACCCGGAGAACCTGCTGCAGAGGGCCCAGTTCCACTTCTTCGCGGAGGAGATCGCCCGCTGCCACGAGGACTTCGCGGCCGCGTGGCAGGCGCTGAGCGCGGCCCGCGAGAACGGCTCGATGAACGAGCACCGCCTGACCGCCATCGAGAGCAGCGTGGCAGAGGCTGTGCAGGTGCACCCCCCCCGCAAGGTCACCAGGGGTGTATTGGAGTAGGAGGGGGGGTGCCCCACCCCCCAGACCCCCCCCCCCCCTCCCCCTCCCAATGTTTGAGGCTGACAGCCAAAATTTTGTTTCGGCGCCTGCGGTGCCAAGAGGATTTACGCTTCAAAATTCTTGGCCCGCCTCCGGCGGGGACCATAGGGGGACCCTGGGAGGAGGGGGGTCCCAGCCAACCCCCCTCCCCCCCAGCCCCCCTTCTGACCCCCCCTCCCCCCCTTCTAATACATCCCTGTCACCCCCCCTACTGTGCCAATGTGAATGATTTGCAGAAATATGATGAATTCCCGGACACGAACGCAACACACTTTCTTCCGCGGTACCTAATGGCCCCTATTCGCGTTCGGAACGCCATTCCCAGCACGTATTCGGCATCATGCTTTCGTTGTGCCCTTAGTCATGTGAACTGCATGAACCCACCCGATGCATCTTTGCCCCATATCGAGGCATTCGGGGCGCAAGCCGGGAGAGGCCTCTTCGGGCAAGGGTGACAGAGGGGTGCGCAACAAAGGAATTAATTGTCAGCTGCATGCCCTTCGCAAAATATGAAATCCGCAACAAATTTTGCAAAAAAATTGTTTTGCCCCCGCCCCCAAGGATGTCTGGGTGGCACCAAAATGCATGAAACATCCCCCCAGCGCCCCCCAAAAGGTGGCCAAATGCAAATAGACACACACAAAGATAAAAGTTTCCTTCAGACAACCAAAAACAGGTTCGAAAAACCGAATTCCGCAGAAAAAACATCGCAAAAATAGCATATTTCCCCCCCGACTTTGGGTGCCGTCGCAAAAATTTTGCGTGACAAAAATTCAAAACCCCCAACGCAAAAAAGAAATTATTATTCCGCAAAACGTTCATATTGGCACGGCAGTGAATTTTGGAGTGTGCTCTCCATCACGTCTGATGTGGCAACATCTGCAGCTCCGTGGGCTAGTCCGCCGGGGAGGCGATTGCGCAGTCATGCAGCTGTCACGCCCCGCAGTCCGTGTGCCGCGCTGGGTTTGAGGGGTCCGGAGAGGGGTCACGGGGAGGTCTGGGGTGCGTGGGGGGGTCTGAACAGCAAGATGCCGAGGGTTCTTTAGTGGCCAGTGACGAGGGTCTCCTCTATTCTGTGTGCTGCCTGAAATCCCCAGCCCCCCCGACCCCCGCACCGCAGGTATGTGCCTTTGAGTGGTGGCAATCCAGTGGCTCTTGGTCAGTGGCGGTGTGAGAAAGTCCACCACAGTTCCACCCACACCGCCCCACCCCCCCGCACCCGTCCCCCGTAAAGCAAAAACGTTTCTGTGGGTCCCATTTGCATTGATTGCAGCCTATTGTTCATTGTGGGCTGCGATTCTCGGTAGGATCCAGCCCTACGTGCCCGTCAGCTCACTCGGAAAAGCCCCACGGCGACTGAGTAGGAGCCTGCCCCATTCTTTGGCCTGATCAACAGCAACCAGCTCCGGGCCCCCACCCCCTATCCTGGCACGCGAACCCCCCCCCCCCTAAAGGGGGCCTCCAGCCAACAATTAGTTTTGGGCGAGGGGGGACTACGCGTCACAACCAAGGAGTACCCCCCCCCCCCCCAGTGTGCAGCATCGCCGGCGCCGGCGTGGGAGCGACGCCAAGGGGCGGAAGCAGCACTTGTGAGCAGAGGGCCCACTGCCCCACTCTCAACCAGTAAAAACGGTTTCCCCCGCTGTTTGGGGGTAGCTGAGTGGGCTCCCCACCTCTCGAGGTTTTTTCAATCCACCCCCTTCACCCTCCACCCGACGGCTGGATAACCAAACCACCTACACACCAGTGGAGGGGTCCCTCCTCAAAACGAGAACACGCACGTACACCTGGAAGCACCAACCGGCATGCTCACTCTGCTGTGATGCCACCCCCCCTGTGTGAGACTCCGTCTGGTTGTTGCTCCTTTACGGGGCCCTGGACAGTCACCCGTTCGTCCCTTCGCATGTTGCGATGGGTTGCTGCGTTCTGTCGGCCGCTGCGGCCGGTGCTCCTGCTGGTGTCGTTTCCGCGTTCGCGGAGCCCAGTAGTTGGTGTGTTGAATGTGCCCCCCCCCCCTCCGATTTCCTGGTGTTTGGTCGTTGGTGGTGATGAGTAAACCGTTGTGTGGCCCATTTTATGTGCGGTCAAAATGCCTCAAGTTCGGGGTTTGGGGGTTCAAAAGTGCCAAACACGAAAAGAGCCCAAACCCCCCCCCAAAGGGTGAGTGGGGAGGTGAGGATAGGCCAGGCTTGGAGAGGGAGGGCACGAGGGGGTGAGAGGCCGATGGGCACCGCCGCCTACGGAGGGAGGGGGTTCAACGGAAGTGCAACGTAAGTGGCGAGAGGCCCATAGGCGCAGCCCGCTGCAGGCAGCAATACAACCTGGCGTCATGCCAACAACATCCCCCCCCCCCCCCCCGCCAGGGAAGTATTACAATGGCCGCACACTGCAGGAGGGGGGCTAAAGCCCCCCCTCTCCAGAAACAAATGACCATTGTGGGACAAAACGAGATTTATCTTTATTTTTTTATTTTATTTTATTTTATTTTATTTTATTTTATTTTATTTTATTTTATTTTATTTTATTTTATTTTATTTATTTATCTTATCGCGCCATTTTTCTTACAGAACCTTTTGGGTCCCAGACCCCCCCCCCCCTCCTCTTCTATCACATCCCTGGGGCACCCCCCCCCCCCCAGCGATAGGATCCGCTGGAGCCTGCCCCTTCATTGGGTGATGGTTCAGGGCCGGAGGGCAGCCCCCATCGTGTGTGTCACAGCTGTGCAGCCTGGACCCCCAGAGGCTGTTCGGGACGGTCCCCCGCCGCTTCTCCCTCTTGAGCAAGGCGGACATGCGGGGGCCCATCATGCCCCTGCACATGCTGGCGGTCAAGAACTACATGCCCCCCATCGCACTGGGCCCCATGTGCGGCGCGCTGCTGGACTTCTCGTGGGCGTTGCGCACCCTCTTCATCGGTACGTGTTTGCTGGGCGCCTCCTGCCACGGGCCTGGGGGTTTGCAGAGACTGCGCAAGAGGCCGGGGGGGGGGGGGGGGGGCAGAACAACCCCAACAAACACTAGTGACAGGTCAGTTTGTAGATTTGGAGACATGTGCAAAAGTGCCCGGTGCCCCTGGCACCACCCAACTGCGAGTGGGACAACTGCGAGTGGGACAAACCGACAGCCACAATGGGATGCAGGGAGCAACATGCTACCCCCCCCCGGCGCCGCACACCAGAAGCAGTGAGCATGCCAGCAGAAAAAGAAAGAGCCCGAAACTGGGAGGAACGCATGCAGCAAAACAACTGGGCACAGGGCCGCCCTACACACGGCAGTGAGACGAGCCCCAACAGGACACACAACAAGACACAAGGGAACCATGAGGTGCGAGCACTGCAGCAACCACCAAATGCGGCGCACGCTGAGCGAGCCATCAACAAACAGCCCCCCTCCCTCTACAAGGTGCCCACGTACTCCACAAGGGCGGGGGCTGCGCCCCGCGCGCCGGGAGGTGCCCGCCACGGGGGTGGCAACAGGGCCGTGAACAGCCAACCGCGCACAGGACAGTCCACGTGGTACGGAGATGTGAAATCCTCGTACGGGGGGGCAGGCGGGTGGGACAGGAGGGGGTGCGCGACATGGGCACCCAGGAGCACCACCAGACAGGGGGAGGAGCAACACAGACACACAAAACGTGGGAGCCACACCAAGGGGGACAAGGGCGGGCACACCAGACAAGGAGGAGGGGCACAGCAAGGCAGGAGAGGCAACCAGAATAGCGGGAACAGGGAACCAGAATGGAGCGAATGGTGGAGCGTGCGCATGGGAGGCAGCGACAATAAAGGGGATGGCTTGGCCAGCCAGCCCCGTCGCTACCGGGTGCCAGGGCAACCCCTGCTCAACCGGCATCAGGTGGGGGGTGTCTCCCGCAGCCCAGATGGGCTGTTTGCGCAACAGGAGCGGGAGCCCATCAGGGGCAGACCAGCCGTGAGGGGGAAAAGGACATATGGTGGACGGCCCGGACAGCGCGTGGAGAAACAGGGCACCTGGGCCTCACGCACACAGAAACACAGCGAGGCAGGCTATGGATGGCCTGTGGACAGAGACGCGTGGACAGCAAAAACAGTCAAACGACCTCGGCAACAACCAGCACATCCTCAATGCGCCAATTATTGGGCGCCGCTGACACGCAAACGGCACACCATACCACATTCAGCACAGCCCCAACACACCAACTACTGGGCTCTGCGAACGCGGAAACGACACCAGCAAGAGCACCGACCGCAGCGGCCGACAGAAAGTAGCGACCCGACGCAACATGCGAAGGGAAGAACGGGTGACTGTCCAGGGCCCCGTAAAGGAGCGACAACCCGACGGAATGTCACACAGGGGGTCGCGGTGCGAGGCTGCAGGCGCGGGTGCACCGGTGGGCCTGTGCGGGGGGCTCCGCAGGGGAGGCGGGCGTGGCCGGCAGGGGCTCCGCATCGAGGGCGGTCGGCCGCGACGACGGGGCGTCCCGGGCCGCCGCGGCCCGGGACCGGGTCGTCGTTGTGGGGTATCGGACGCTGCGGTGGAGGTTGGGAGGTCAGAGTTTTGCTTAACAACTCAGCATCCTGGGGGGGGGGGGGTCTGACACCCCCCACCCCCCCACCCCACCCCCCTATAAGTGATTGGGTATAATTTTCTCCGGGCCTTCGTCCAACCAAAAAATTTTCTCTAGCGCCTTCGGCGCAAGTCAGCCTAGGCCAAAAAGGAGGAGGTACCAAGAGAAATAGCAAGACAAAGAGGCATAAGGGGGTGGGGGGGGAACGAGCAGGGAAGTATTGGAATGGCCGTACACCAGATGAAGAGGGGAGGTCCCCCCCCCCCCGCCCCCCCCCCCCCCCCAAGACCAAAGGGACCGTCGTGGGAAAAAACGAAATTTACCATCGGGAAAATCCGGTCGGGCGCTATTGTTGGTACACAAGTTTTTGGGTCCCAGACCTCCCCCCCCCCCCACTCTTCTAATACATCCCTGGCTCACCCCTTCCCCTTGGCTGTGATTCTCGGTAGGATCCAGCCCCCCCGTGCCCGTCAGCTCACTCGGACAAAGCCCTACGGCGACTGAGTAGGAGCTCGCCCCATTACAATCAGGGAAATCCGATTGGGCCATTTTTGGTGCACAAGCTTCTGGGTCCCAGACCCTGCCGCCCCCCCCTCCCCCCCCTTCCAGTACTGCCCTGGGGGCCAGCGCCTCTTCACGAGCCCCGCGCCTCTGCAGAGACCGCCCGTGGCGAGCACCAGTACGACGTGAACTACCTGCACAACACCGTCATCAAGCAGTACATGGCCTCTGTGCGGCGCTACAACACCGCCATCGCGCCCATCAAGGAGGCCGACCTGCTGCAGGAGGAGCGTGACCTGCGCTCGTGGCTGTCGCGCAGCGCGAGCATGGCCGAGGCGGGGGCCAAGGCCCAGCGGTTCCTGGCGTACACCACGACGGAGGTCGTGGCGCGGGCCGAGCGCATGAAGGAGTACACCGCCGTGGCGGCCCAGCAGGCCACGATGGTCTGTTTGCGCAGAGGGCCGCGCGGGCTGCGCAGGGGGCGGTCACGATGGCTGCGGCCGCAAGGGGGGCACCGGGAGGGGAGGGGGAGGGGGAGGGGGAGGGGAGGGGATGGCATGGCATGGCATGGCATGGCAGGGGAGGGCAGGGGCGGGGTGGCATGGCACGGCATGGGATGGTGCATTGTCAGAGACGTGCTGGGGCTCCCATGCCTTCCGGTAGGGGAGGACCCAACCACCCCTTCTTTTTGGTTGTTCCGCACTTGCAATCCTTTGGAACCCCAAAGTATGTCAGATTTGCGGGCTAAAACTGACGCTCCTTGGTCTTTGTGCCATCCAGAAATGGAACACAGGTGCACAGACATGTTCCTCACCCCAACACAGACATCTTCGCTAAATGGTCCTTTTTACCGCTACTGCCCGAAATCCACTGATTCGATCGAACTGATTCGGGGAAACCGGATCCCCGAAGCGCGCGCGGGGGGGGGTGTAGTCAGCGCAACAAGCTCTTCAGTGATATTGCCACAGGCGCCTTTCGCGAAAAAAAGTAGACACTCAGAAACTCAGACCCCTCCCCCCGTCAGCGCCACAAAAGTCTCTGAGTCCTCTGAGTAACGCACCCTCTGACCGACCACAGCAAATCCCACCCCTCTGCCCTGATTTATGCCGATGTACCCCAGCCCGACACGTTGAGCCCGAATCAATGGATTTCTCCCCCCGAAACGAGGGGGGGGATTGTGGCCATTGTTGCTGTGCAGCCTGTGCGTTTCAGGGTAAAGGGTAGCATCCGACATCCGTAGCCCTCAGCAATCCCACGCATGCAGAGGTGCCACTAGCGTCCGGCAGGGCCAATGAGTTCTGCCAGTAATCAGCCCATGTACCACTCAGGAATACTGGCCCCTGTCATGCCCAGAACTCGGTAAGAAACAGCTGCTCTCCTCACTTGCCATTCCCATCTGTCACTCTCCATCCGTCACTGAGTGACAGATGGCCCACCCAACCCGCCACCCCGACTCAAAAAAATTGACCCATTCTTATGGCTATCACTGGCCGCGCTACCAAGTGCTGCGCTGGATGCAGCTGTTTCTTACCGAGTTCTGCGCTGGATGCGGCCGTTTCTTACCAAGTTCTGGGCTGGATGCGAGATATATTTTGGCACAGATGTGGGAAAATAGGGCGCCGAAGGCGGTGGATTTTTTTTTTTTGGCCTGCTGAACATTTTTTCCCCCCATGTGTCTATACTCAAGATGCTCGGATTTTTGTGGAGAATTCATTTATGGGTGAAAAACACGGAAAAATTTCGGCCCCCCTGACCTGACCTCCAAGTCGGCCCTTGGCTGCTGGTCCATGCATCTGTCACCTGTCACCTGTTACCCGGGGGGGGGGGGGGGGGAGAAACACAGCGAGGCAGGCTATGGACGGCCTGTGGACGGAGGTGCGTGGGCAGCAAAAACAGTCAAACGACCCCGGCAACAACCAGCACAACTCCCAATACGCCAATTATTGGGCGCCGCTGACGCGCAAACGGCACACGCTGCCACATTCAGCACAGCCCCGGCACACTAACGACTGGGCTCCGCGAACGCGGAAACGACACCAGCAAGAGCACCGGCCGCAGCGGCCGACAGAACGCAGCGACCCGACGCAACATGCGAAGGGAAGAACGGGTGACTGTCCAGGGCCCCGTAAAGGAGCAACAACCCGACGGAATGTCAGACAGGGGGGGGGGGGACTGCTATCGTATACACTGGGCGCTGCTCTTCGTGATCATGTCTGAGCTGGCGGACGCCACTGGCAAGTCTGCGCGCACGCGGTCCCCACGACCCATCCCCGAATCCCCCAGGACCCCACCCTCCCGCCTGCGCAGGACATGGAAGCCACCAACCGCCCCCCGCTGCGGGCCCTGCGGGTCATGTTCATGCCCGGCCGCAAGGAGCAGCACGTGCACCGCTCCATGATGGAGCTGGCCATCGTGCACTGGCGGCCCAACCACCCCCGCATCTCCCTCGAGCGGCTGCGCAACATGTGCCTGCACACGGGCGAGGAGAGCATGGAGGCGTTCATGGCGTTCCTGCTCGCGTACCTGATCCTGTGATCCCCGCGTGTGGGGCTTCAGGGGCACTCAGGGTGCCCCGCGCGAAAACCGCGCGCGCGACAGTGTTGGAGGGGCACTTAGGGTGCCCGGCGCGACAACCCGGGCGCGCGGGCGCGACAGTATTGACGCCAACTGCTTCCCCTGCACTTTGCAGGCTTGGCGGGTTTCAAAATTCTTTTTCGCGATTTTCACTCAGTACACGCGATTGTCGCGATTTTGGATGTCATTTTCGGGGGCGGTAGGCTTCGTTGCGACGGTGACCGCTACCCGCCACAATCGCGCTGTGCCGGCTGCTCTCGGGCGTCGGATCGGCCGGGGCGGGGGCCCGTCCCAATGCCGCGTTGTTGTCGGGTTCGCACCCAATGTGAGGGAGTCGGGGCACTCGCGCTCCGAATGGGGACGCGGTGGTGTGCGCACCTCCGATCCGCAGGAGGAGAGGTGTCGTCTGGGGGTGTTTGGGGTGCACACCGGATTGTGGATGGCCCGGCCCCGATAGCGATGGCCTGGGGCTCCGGCGTGTATCATCGACATTGCCGAAGGGTCCCACCACGACATCCCCCGGCCCGATCCTAACCACAACCCCGAGGGAAGTATTGGAGTGGCCCTACACGACAGGAGGAGGGGGGGGACCCCCCTGGACCCCCCCCCCCCTTCTCCAGACCAAAGTGACCATCGCGGGAAAAAGCGAAATTTACCATCGGGAACATCTTGTCGGGCCATTTTGGGTACACAAGTTTTTGGGTCCCAGACCTCCCCCCTCCCCCTCTTCTAATACATCCCTGGCTCACCCCTTCCCCTTGGCTGCGATTCTCGGTAGGATCCAGCCCCCCGTGCCTGTCAGCTCACTCGGACAAAGCCCCACGGCAACTGAGTAGGAGCCTGCCCCGTTACCATTGAGAACATCTGGTCGGGCCATTTTTGGTCCACGAACTTTTGGGTCCCAGACCCCCCCCCCCCCCTCTTCTAATACATCCCTGGGTCACCCCTTCCCCTTGGCTGCGATTCTCAGTAGGATCCAGCCCCCCGTGCCCGTCAGCTCACTCGGACAAAGCCCCACGGCGACTGAGTAGGAGCCCGCCCCGTTCTTCGGCCTGATCAACAGCAACCAGCTCCGGGCCCCCACCCCCTGTCCCGCAGAGCAACCCGCTGGCTGTCTCCCCGACAGGCATGGGTCGTGGGCATAGAAGGGCCCATGCGTCGTGGGCACGGAAGGGGCACACCCTTCCTTTTGCGACGAGGAGGGCGCCGTCGGGGCGGATGCCCGTCTTTCCAAGCTCCCTAACCCAGGGATGCATTGGAAGGGGGGGAGGTAACCCCCCCCCCCCCTCCAGAGCACCCAGCCTATGACCAGCCACCCTCTCCCTGACGCCAAGTGCCAGCTTCAGTGGCATTTGTAACCGACAGTAACCGCCGCCAACCGCTTCCGCAACCTCCTCCAACCGCCTGTCCAACCGCTTCTGGGGCCGCCCCGGAGGTCCCTTCCCTTCGAATGCATCCCTGCCCTAACCCTCTGTCTCTATCTCCACGGGTGCAGTGCTGGTGGGAGACGGTGTGCGCGCGGCTGAGCCGCGCGCGATGTTCGTTTTGGTGGAGATTCAGCGCCCGGCCGCCCCCGTCTTCGCACGCGGCTGTTGGCCACGCGGCCGGATCGTCAAGTCCGATCCCCCTCTGGCACTCTGGCCCTGTGGAGGGCGCCCTCCGGACGTGACGGTCAGTGTGCAGCCTCTGCCAGCGCCGGCCGGGGAGCGGGACGGGCGTTCCCGTCCCCCCTCCCCTCCTCCCCCCGAAGTGGCCTCGACCCACGTCCGCATGTCGCGCAAAAGGCGGGGCACTGGACGCCGGTCGTCCTACCCGTGACCCTCCCCCCCCCAAACACCCGCTTCCCCCCCAAATGATCTCGACCACAAGTGGGGCACACAAAGGACGTGGTGTTGGACTCGCGGTTGTAATGCGGAGCCCCCCCGCCTGCAGTGTTCTTCAGGAACGAGATATTTCCTTTTCTCGCCAAGGACGGCCCGAGGTCATCGGTCGCGGGATTCGGTTGACCGGCGGCGGTTGGCACGCAACCGGCGGCGGTTGATGGCCAACCGCCGCCGGTTGGCCGATGCCCAACCGCAGTCACTCCCCCGCTGCCGCTCTGCGGGGGTTCGAGTGTGGCGGAGGCCGGCACGTCCTCGGGGCAGCCCCGGCCGCACGGCAGTGCACTGTGTTGGTCGACTGCTGTGCCGTCCATGGCCCTTCGATTGTCACTGGGTCGTAAGGCAAGCGCATCCACCCACCGCTGCGTTCCAGTCGCGCTGGGACGCACTCGGGCGGTGATGCCGAGACATGCCACCCCCCCTCCATCCTCCTCCGCGCCGCTTTGACCCGCCTGCACACCCCTCGGCCACCAGCCCCGCCCTCTTCCCAACAACCAAAACAGCGTTCTGTTTGCCAGTCAGTCGGAGGGAAACTCCGCACGGTGGGGGGTATGCAGCCACGCCACTCCTCCCCGCTTCGGGGAGCGGATTGAGCAGGGACCGTGCACCAGACATGCCACTAGCGTCCGGCAGGGAAACTGGTTCTCAGTCGCAATCGGCCCCGTACCAAAGGCCACTCAGTAATACCCGCCCCCCGCACAACCAGAACTCAGTAGGAACGTGCTGCGTCCAGCGTGTGGCTCAGTATGACCCTGCTCCATCCGATCACGTCTGAGCTGGCGGGATCCAGTGGCGAGTCTGCTGTGCAGCCCCACCGCGAGAACACCAGCGGTGTGTTGTTGCTGCAACTTTTGAAACCATCAAATTTGGCGGTTCCTTTTTGTGGTTCTCCATGACCACGTTTTCCGTCTGATTTGGGGCCGGGGATTGTTTTTTAGGGGTGCTGCGTGCTGCCCTGCCACCCACTTTCAGCCCCTTCTTGTCCTTCGGAGGTGGAGAGTGGGGAATTACCCGACGACCACTGGTACGAATCTGAGTGGTGCGTAGCATAACACAGTAGTCACTGCAGTCACCTCGGCCATCGGAGAAAACGGGTCCAAAATCGCCTGCTTTTCGCACAGCGCACGCGCGACCCCCCGCGCATCTCGTGCGCGCCGGTCTGACTGCGGCGTCCGGTCTGGCCCCCCATTCGGCGCCACACCAGTGTGACCTGGCGGCTTTACCGATGGACCACGTGCAGCCCTCGCAGTCGTGACACGCGGCCCCCATGTGAAAAGGGACGCGTGCGCCCCAAATGGCGGGTGCTCATTGCCCGATCATCGCGATTCACAAAGTGGAAACCCGCCACTGAGCCCTCTTGTGGGGGGCGGGCAAGCCTGCGCTTGAAGGGGGGGTGGTAAACCCCCCCGCCGCCTTTGGTGTGACACCCAGCCCTGTCAGGCGCTTCTGTCCGCCCCCACTGGCTCTCCCACCCGTTGCCCGCCAGAAACTGCCTCCCAACCGCTGTTCCGACCGGTTCCGCCGGTAACCGCCTTTGCAACCGCTCTTGAAACCCCCTTTTTGGGCCGGATTCCCTCAAGCGTATCCCTCGGGTGGGGCCGGCTGTTGCGGTGCGGACACGCAGTGCAGACAACCCCCCATGCCGCCGCGGAGCCCCCCGGTGCAATGAAGGGACACACCGCGGCTGCCTTGGGGCTGGCGTTGTGGTGGTCCACTCGGAAGAAATGTGGCCTGCGCCGGTCCTTCGGCTTTACACTTCACACTTTACAGATCCACTGGCCCGGGACGTCCGTGGATGTTCCCCCATTTCTGTTCGCGGGGGTTTTCGGGGGGGGGCACCGGGATTTGAACCGGCGGCCTGCGGTCTTACCCGCAACTGTCAAAGGCAAGAATGGCTCTTTCACCTGCCAACCTGTTTGACTCCAAATAATGGATGGGGCTCATGTCCAATCGCGCATGTTGGAGCTACGGGGAGGGGGGGGGGGTAGCTGTGCCACTGGACCCGCCTACCGGCGCTCAGCAATGCCCGTACTGGGGATCGAAGTCGGTGCCCGTGATCGGCCCCTCGGGTGCCCAAGATCACGCTCTCGGTCTCACAGTGTTGTGGTGTGGTGTTGACCACATTTGTCCCTGTGCACTGCCGTCCACGGGGGGGGTGACTCCGCGGGTCCTAGGACGCCAACTACCCCTGCCCCCCCCCCCCCCCCCCCCCTAGGGGCCTTCGGCCAACAGTTAGTTGCCAAAGGTTTCGCCCTCAGGCGTCCATGGGCGCCTAAGGCGCCCGATGCTCCATGAACACCAAAGGTGCCCTAAGGAAAATTTTGTCCAATTTGCACCCCAACACTATCCTTAAACCCAACCTTGACTCCAACACCCACCCCCAACCCTCAGCCTACTACTATCCCCACACCTAACCCTAATCAAGACTGAATATTGGGACCGAGCTGGTGGGGGAGGGAACATCAGCTATGATTGGTGAAGGACATCAAGAATGATTCACACATTGATGGCTCTTGACAAAGTGAAATCAGCTTGCAAGTGAACCCCATCACCATGAGGCCCACTTTCAAGGCTTTTTGGACTTCTGAGGGGCCAAAATGCCCCAAAATGGGCTCAAAATGGGCTCATTTCACCCGTTTGTGCACCCCAAATGGTCTAGGATGAGGTTTGGAAAAATGCGTTTTTGACCCATTTTTGACCCATTTTTGGTCCCAAAACAGCCCATTTTCAAGGCATTTTGGGATTCTCGGAGGACCAAAATGGGCCACCACAAGCTCAAAACGGTCCAAAAACACTTGTTTTAGCGTCGCACATGGTCTAGGATCATTTTTGAGAAAAGTCATCTTTTTGCCCCTATTGGACCTTGTTGACCCATTTGGGCACCCACCTGTTTGGGCTTGAGCTTGCAGCTTGCTGCAGCCGAGTGGGCCTAGGTATTGGGGTCTAGGTGTCCGTTTGGGCAATTCTGAGGGGTGGAAACCACAGAAAGTGGGGGGTTGCGGGTGGAGTAGGTGCCCTCGGAATCGCATTTTGAGCCATGTAGCCAAATATATGGCCTATTCTTGGTTTTTACGCTGTCGGCATTTGGAGCTTCTGGGGGCCTTTTTGGGCCGTTTCCGGGACATATCATGGAGTTAGAGGGCCGCAAGGAGCTCGTTGACACGGGGAAGTCAAGCGGCAGGTGCAGTGTACCCACCGTTTCCCTTCGTCTGGCCGTTTTGAATGTGTTCCAGGGCTTTTTTGGCCCAAAAATGGCTGTTTTTGGCCCTAAACTGCAGTTTTTGAAACTGAGGTCCGCCACTTGCGAATCCCGTTCCCGGCCGCCACCGTTGAGTTTCTGGCTCAAACTTTGTGTGATTGTACTTCACACCCATAGGTATCATCCATCAAAATATCACTGAAATCCAAAGCACCACGACGGAGTTCTGATTTTTACCCATTTCGCGCGTGCTGTTGCTTGCTGCTTGCTGCTGTTGCTTGCTGCTAAACCTGGTAGGTCCACCCTAGACACTAAAAAGGGTTATAAAACCAAGACTGGTTCCACCAGCTCGGTGACCCTAACCCTAGCCCTAACCCTAGCGCTGGCTCTCACCCTAGGCTAGGGTCAGAGTGAGTGTTGGGGTCCAAAATGGAGAGCAATGATGTGGCAAAAGCAGCCATGGACGAAATTGGAGGGATCTTGTTCAGCCCAATCAACATGGCTGGCATGGCCAAACCAACTGGCTGCAAAGGTTAGGGTTAGGTTTATGGTGATGCTATGGTTAGAGGGAGGGCAAGGGGAGGTAAGGGGAGCCTGTGCCCCCCCCCCCCCAACACCCCAAATCGCACCACCTGGACCCCCCCCCCCAACCGACCCTCCCGGAGCCCCCCCCCCCCATCACCCCTCCTAGACCCCCCCTCCAATGCCCCCCCTCCCCCCCAAAGGGCCTCCGGCCAACAGTTAGTTGCGGGGGTAGTTGGCGTCCAGAACCGAGGGGTCGCCCCCCCCCCCGGGCTGCCGTCTTGGTCGCGGATCCTGTGCCTTCGTGCCCTTGCCCTGCCACGAAAGGCCAATCCGCCAACCCACCGCTATCCCCCCCCCCCCGGCGTTGAGCGGCTTGGCCACCTGCAGCATCTTCTTGATGCCGTGCTGTATGCAGTAGATCCACTTTGACAGTGCGTTTCGCCAGCGCATTCTTCTCGTGTCAGTGCGTCTTTCGCACACCCATTTGCATCGTCCCTCCCTCCCACTCCTCTTTGAAGTCATGTGCCTGAGAGTGGGTGCAGTCCGGTAGCTCTTGGTGGGTGGTGGTGTTATGCAGGCTACGTCCACCAACAGGTTCGACCTGCACCTTCGCTCAGCTCACGCCAATGAGGCTTTAGCCCCCCCCCCCCCCCCCCGCACCCGCCCCAAAGCGGCGCACGTAAACGGATGCACGTCAGCACAGTCTCCGGAATGGAACCGAGCGCAACGAAAGGTCGT
This sequence comes from Eutreptiella sp. 'Long Island Sound 2002', assembly GCA_964036045.1. Taxonomy (NCBI): domain Eukaryota; phylum Euglenozoa; class Euglenophyceae; order Eutreptiales; family Eutreptiaceae; genus Eutreptiella; species Eutreptiella sp. 'Long Island Sound 2002'. The sequence continues at coordinate 8,673,766 of OZ038396.1, read as the reverse complement.
GGAAGGCAGGCGCGACTGGAGCTAAGTGCGTGGCGGCACACCTGACCTCTTTGTGGCCCCGGACGTACCGGAGGCCGGCACTGGTCGTGGGTTTTGGTTTGGGGGTGGGGGCGGCATTCTAGATCAGCCCTGAGTACATGTAGTCGCAGACATACCTTGTGTCCGCGACAAAACAGCCGGATGATGAGGACCTGTGGACCATTTGAGGCACTGATCCCAGCTTTGAGGGGCTGCGGGGAGCCACGGAAAACCTCGTGATATGGCCTGAGTACATGTGTAGGCCCTGGCTTTCTGGTTCCCTTGGACGTTCGAGGGCTCCATGGGTCAGTCTTTCTCGTGCCCCAGGGATGCCTTCGGGCGTGGCAGTCCCCACTGCATTGCCTGGTATCAGAATGAGCTTGTCCTCACGATGCGTTATGTCCGCTGCCGCATCGCCTTGTGGGACAATCGTAGCATTGGACAGCTCTGATCCTGGAGTCCAAGAGATTTCTCGATAGCCTTCTGGTGAGCGGTCTTCGCCAGCTCGCCATGGCCTGCGCCCCCCCCCCAAAAAAAAAAACAGGGCTCCATGGGTCCATCCCACCAAGACCCTCATTGCCCCTCCGGAGGGTTGGTTGCTCACAGGTTTTGTTGCATTTCCCCTGGTTTCCTGTTTGCCCTGGAGGTGCCCCGTAAATGGCACTTCGTGTCCCCCTCTCTCGGCCAGACGACCCCCCCCCCCCTCTGCCCCATGAACTCTGTACATACCAGGCTCCACTTCCCCTCACCTGTGCAACACAGGGGAATTATGTGTGTGTGTGTGTGTGTGTGTGTGTGCCACTGTTTTTTTAAAGCACAGAACTGGTGTTCCACCAAACGATTGCTGGCCGTGCATGAAGCACTTCATGTGGCCATTGACAGGCCCCTGTATGGGTGACAGATAGGGGTGCCTGCCCTCTTCAGGTCAAATACGTTGGTAGTTGGAACGAGTCCGGCACCCACACCTACCCTTGTCTCCCCGTGTGAGCGGGTGCTTGCACCTGGTGTCTGTGCATTTTGTGAGGCAGCACCATGCGATTGCCCCGCTCATCACACAGTACTCACTGCAGGCATGTCCGTTTCTCGGTGTGCCGCATGGGGGGCTCCATTTGGACGTGGTGCGGTCCCGCGGCGACATCAGATGCCAGGAAAACGGTACCTTCTCCCTCATCCTTCGGCATGCAGGGCCAGAAACGTTGTGCCATTCTGCCATCCATCCATCTCCGTAAGTTGTGAGTACTTGCCAATCACACGTACGTGTGAACCAAAGAACAACACACTCACTGCACGGGACTTGTATGTTCTCATTCCCATTTTGCCTTATGCTTTCTGCATCATTGACCACAGCGCTGCCGTGACGTGCATGCTTCCCGTCGCGTTGGCCTCCTGTCTAATCCCATGGCTTGCCCGCTACCGTTGCCCATATCCACGTAAGTCCCAGATCAAGGGGAAGTGGCACACACCATGCACGCACCTTGCGTGTCTCTTATCTGGACAATTTACCTGACCCCATTGTGTTGCTTGGCTGTTGCCCCCTGAGGTGCTGTGCTGCTGAGCTGGCACCCCATTTCACCCTAAATACCCTGAGAGTTGCATTGTACATGTATTCCCTTGGTCTACAGCTCGGCAACAAGATGCCCTTGTGTTGGGCTCAAGCTGGTACCTGTGTCCTTAATCACTGCAGCATTGCAAATGTGCAGGTTCCTGGTATTGTTCTAGCTCCCTTGCAGCACCCTGGTGATTACCTATGCATATATCTACGTTGTCAGGTTCATGAAGGTTTCTGGCCGGTGCCACTCAGTTCTTATGGTGTACATATCAGGCTGTATCTTAGCAACTGGATGTAGCATAGCAGTTTGATTGTGTGCTGAACTCTTGGAACATTGGCTGGAATTGCCTGGGCGGGGGCATCCAGAATCTGTTACCGACCATGATTGAGCCTATGCATATAACATGAGGGGAATGGGAAGGCAGTGATTCATGATGCTGCTGCACTCCACTGCCTCGAAGTCTGCATTCGGAGCCCAGCCCCAGCCCCCTCAACCTCTTCTACACTTGAACCTGATGAACAGCATGCCTTAGTGGACGGTTGGTCACCGCCCCCCAGCCAACACCTGATGAACAGCATGCTTCTACAGTACTAATTGTGCTGTCTATCCTCCAGATCCTTTGCCGGGTTTCATATTCTGTAAGGCTTTGACTGCGGAATGTGACTTCAGACTGTGAGAACCTGATCAGATGCCCATTTGCCAGCTGCTAATCAGGGGGCTTTTTGCGAGGGTCCATTTGGAGGGTGAGAGCTGTGTAATTGCCCAAAAGGGCGTGCACTGTGCGCCCATCACCCCCGAGCTCCTTCCGACCTCACCTGCTTGATTGGGCGGAACGCTGCATCTGCCATGCATCCAAGCTGCCGATTTCGCGTATCTCTGTCTAGTTGCTAGCGCAGCATTCTTGGAGTCTCTGCGAACCACAAGTTCTGGCGTGTGCTATCCCTCGACATTGTATGATACCTCTCACAGACAGCCTGTGTGAATCACATTTGACCTATGTCCTCAGGATTGAGCACGGGACCCGTTTCAGATTTCATCCAGATGATGCAACACCCCCCTCCCGTGCTCAGCTCTGTGTCTCTCTCTTTCATGGTTTACCTTTTCTCTTCCCACAATCTGTTTAACTCGCCCAACAGTGCAGGGGCGAGGGTAGTAGGCGTAGGGCTCGGGGCTACAGGCACGCTTCCTTCAATCAGCCACGGTGAGCTACAGTAAGCTGCAATAAGCGACAATAAGCTGCGAAACTTCAGCACCCGACTAGCTCCCCCCCCCACCCCCCCCAAGGGACGTGGCTGTCTATGCCTCAGTGATGCCTTGCTTTGCTGCTGACGTCTTTTCACGGTGTGCGTGAACACCGCCATTGTCAGTACAACAGGAGGTGTTGTTTCTGTCATTTTCAGTGCTTTTACTGTTGTTCTCGCACGAGGGAGGGGGGGGGGGGTGCGCCAACTCAACTCGGTCTGTCCCTCCCCATCAAAAGAATTAATGATTTGCATCCCTGCCCTCTGCAGATGCACCCCTGCCCGACGTTGCCCTCCACTGTTCTCCCCCCCCCCCCCCTCGCCCCCCCCCTCTCTCTCCTGACTGCAAGCCTCCAGCTCAGGGTGGTGGCGGCTTTCGTGTGGCAATGGGTGTGCTCATTGAGGCTCCGATGGGGTGTCCAATCAGCTAGCAGGCCTGGCTGTGTCCTGGTTGTGAGGCAGAGTCCGTTAGGGTGGTGAGTACCCTTGGGGAGAACAAAAAGTGGACTTGTCGTCTGTGAATGTATGTTATGCTGTTCTGCATTCAAACCTGCATGCAGTGCTTTTTGCTGCAGGGTGCAACACCAGCTTTGCGCGCATGCACACTCGAACACACACCCAGAGGTTACTGGAGAGGGCATTAAGAAATGTTCCAAGCACAGGCCGTAGGGGACAGTGAGTAGAGCTAGTCTACTGGGCACACAGTGTACCCCCCCCCCCCCCACCCTTGTATAAGCTACGCCCTTGTCCAAGCTACAGTAGGGCCAGCTCGGAAGACGTGTCATTCAGTACGGATGTCAGTGACACGCGGTTGCGGGGGACGTGGGACAGTGACAGTGATGGGTTCAGTACGGACGTGAGTGAGAGCAGGAAGAGGCGGCGGGGGGGGGATCGAGTCCTGAGACGGAGGGGCGCCAGTGGCGCCTCTGGAGCACGGGGCAACAACGGGGGAGGAGCATACCAGAAACACGCGTGGCTCCCAAGCCACGGTCGGTGGCGAGGTCGACGGGCACGCCACCGGGCATTTGAGCCTTGAAGGTCTGCACTAAGTGCACACCGCAGCAGCAACCGCTGGGGCCGGTGGGGGGGGGAGAGACCTGGTGGTTTCCGCGGCCGGTACACAGCACATCGGACAGTAGCATATCGGAAACACGCTTGTCTCCCGCGTCATGGGTCGTGGGTTCGAAACCCGGCGGACAGGTCGCTGGGGGTTCATCATAGTGGTCGACACGGGGGGTGGTTTTATTTTCGTCTCGGAGGTACCTGTCAGCTCAACCCAGTTCCTGCTGAGGGTAGGGAGGGCGACCTGACCTATCCTGACGAACTGTGGCGGCGCCTCCGGCGCCGTATCCGAGGAAGAGCTGTGGCGCTTCGCTGGACAGATGGGACAATGTTTGCCGCGGCTCCGCCGCGTGATACTTGCTGATTGAGGGCATAGGTCTGTCGGTGGGGACCTATTGCTGAACTTTCCACTGTTCTATGGCCAAGCTACAGTAGGCGTAGGGACCGTATTAATTTGGGGCCTAATTTTAATTCGGTACCAAACGTAGTCCAGCCACACAAGACATGGGTTTGGTGACGGATTTGCGAGTCACATAGAGTCATGGACACATTTGTTGTGAGTGTTTGCCACTTGAACTCACATAGCTCTGATTTTGGGTATGTTTGTGAATTATATGCCCCTTTCTTGCACCAGCTCACCATGCAATCGTTCTCTTTTTGAACCTGGACGCCCGGTGTTGGTAGTTGTATGTGCCGCGCGTAAGCTACGCCCGTGTCCAAGCTACAGTAGGCGTAGGGACCGCATTAATTTGGGACTTTGGCGTAGCTTATACAAGAGGGGGGGGGGTACCTGCCTTCATCGCCTTGTGACCATCCATCTAAAAACAAACTGAAGCATTGGCACAGCGGTTGCACATGGCCTTTTAATGCATCGCTACATTTGGTATTGGGTGAAAATTAAGTGCCAAATTACCATGGTCTGGAGGCATAGTGTCTTTTGGACACAGACAGCGTCTCTTGGACAAATGGGAGGTCCTGAATTGAAAAACATTGCAAACGCATTTTAAAAACCACTGTTTCATATTGCTGATTGGAGCTCTTCATTTCGCACTGTTTTGGTCCTCTTAGGTGGAACCAACAGAATTGACATCGAGGAAAAGACTTTGTGACTCTGTCTTGTGCCCCCAAAGGAATGAAAACCAACCAACTGCTGCGCTGGATGACCAAAGATGCAAATTACCACAAAAGCGAGAAAAGAAATCGAAGTCAAACCAGCATACACCAAGGCACTGTGGTTTTGAGAGACATGAAACACTGAGCATCGGCCACAATCATTCTCCAATCTCACAGATTGCAACCAATTGGGATCACAACCAAGCTGAGGTCAGAGAAAGAGGATGGCAGGACATACATGGAATTCCTGTCTGGGTTGAAGTCAGGGGTTAGACAGAAGGTGCAATGCGGAAAGGCAAGAGAGACCACAAATTATTTGAGTCTTATTTGGTCATTTTTTTCCCTTTTGAGACACGAGAAAAGATACAGTGATACCATGAAGCCCAATTGATCATCATCACATACTGCCTTGTTGGTGTTCAATGTTTGATCTGGTCTTGCTAGAATGGCGTAATTGCCATACTTATGGCGACAGAGGCTTCTATTCTGGTGTACAGCATCACGCATTTGCCACAATCAGGGCCACAGCAGTTTCTACTTCTGTGTATGACATCACACAATTTCCATAATCAGGGCCACAGAAGCCTCTAGTTCGGTGCACAGCATCATGCAATTGCCATAATCTGGGCCGCAGTCATTGGCACCTCAACAGGCTTTCGTACATTTCATTGGAGGGACCGCAAGGTGGTTGGACTTTGGCAAGTAGACTTGAAGCAGTGGCCATGGTTAGAATATTGGGCAATGGCAAATGAGATGCAAATGTGGACTGCCCACACTCCTTTGGGCATCATTCTTATGAGAGCACTAGGAGGGGCCGTCAGGTCTAAAACTATTGCCCAGCGCATGCGTGGCATGCTAATGTGCCCTCCACTTACAAGGGCCGCATCCATACTGCGGTGCCATACATTGGTCGTCAGAAGTTGAGTGACGACCAACAAGAATGTAGCCCTATGGATCTTGGCCTCATGTGTCCGAGTCTGGGTGGGCGGATGCCCCAGAAGATGTCGAGGAAAATGATGACAGTGTTTGTTGTCAACCATTTGCTCAGTGTCATGAAGATATATCAGAGTGTGGCACACGTCATTTTGAAAATGTGCCCCTCTTGTATGCCTTTGAATCGTTGCAATTTGGATTTGTAATTGCAAAAACAAGGGATTCTAGACATCTCAGAATCAGATTGTTCTGTTGTCTTGCCGCATTCGCATGTGTTGCTTGATGTTTCCTCCCTCCGTCTCCTCTAGGTGGTCTTTGATACATGTGCCCGCAGTGTGCATGCCGTGCGCCCACTGTGCAAAGTTTGTCCCAAGGTCACAGTTTCTTGCACCAGCATCGGGACCCTCGCTCCTGTTTGGCCAATGCTGAAGCATCGAGGGATGGCAGGGGGGATGGCTGTCACCACAATGTGTTTTGACCGCTTTAGCGAAGGATATGACGCAATGATTTTCAGCCCTTATGGTGATTTCTTAGACCAATCGCAAAGCTGGGCCGTTTTAGATTACAACATTGCTCGGACCATCTAGCAACCATCCAAAAAGACTGAAGCGCTGTATCTACTGAGTCTCGGATGCACTATGGTCTCATTGTGTGGGGCCTTAGCCGTGTGCCGAAGTCAATATCCCTATACCACTTGCACGTCAGGGCTGACACTAGGACACTGGGAGGTGGGGATGGGATTAAGAAAACTTGGCACGTGCAACCGATCTGACTCATGCAACCGATTGGACTCAGTTTTCTTAGCCGTGAGGCTGAAGAAGAATCAATCCATGTGATGCGATAGATTGTGTTGTGACGGGGGGTTCTCAGAAATCCGGCAGCGTGGGGGGTTTTGGAACCCCCCCCCCCCCTTTTAATGGTCCGCGGGGGGGGGTTTATGGGTGTTTTATGACGCAAGGACACCATTTGTGAAAATTTTTTGTAGTGTCACTCATTTGGCCCTGCAAATCCATGGTTCTTGGGGGCCCCTAGAGTTGGATATAAGGACACATAATCCACAACATTTGAGGCCCCTTGGCTTGGGAATATGGGCCCCAGAGAAGGCATGGGTGATATAGGCACTTCCGATTTCGTCCCCCTTTCTAGGGACCCCTGAGATCGCAGGGGTTACGTAGCCGTTCCGCCCTCTTGTGGGCAACCGAGAAGGCAGGAGTGAGGTAGACAATTCCGCCCTCCTTTGGGCCCCCTAGAAGGCATGGGTGACATAGCTACTTGTGATTTTGTCCCCTTTTCTAGGGACCTCCGAGAACGCGGGGGCTACGTAGCAATTCCGCCCTCCTTTGGGTCCCCAAGAAGGCAAGGGTGAGGTAGCCCATTCTGATTTTGTTCCCTCTTCTGGGGACCCCCAAGAACAAAGAGGTTTTTCATGGTGCACCGTTGACGGCGCACGGGGATATGGTACCACTAAGGAAGCGCTTGCCACATGTCATGCCATCCCCGCGGCAGGTCAATTTTTGCCCTTTGTTGCAACGAATAGTGATCCAACCTTGTTGCAGTGGACGGGACGGTTTGGTCCAAAATGTGAGTTTCGGAATGGGCATGTGATTTTTTTGGATGCCCAAATGGATGCCGATGGTCGTTGGGTCTTTCCAGTGGGCAGCCTGTCTACTTTTCTGAAAACTGCATAGGTGCCAAATTGTCCCCAGTTGCGCGCAGAGCCGTACGATGGTGTGACACATACTAGTGTGCTCCCCGCAAAAGCAACAAAACTTTGTTTGTTTTGTGGGGTGGCCATTGCTTAGGCGAGGATGCGCAATCATGTGGCAGTGCACTTGCAAAAGGGAGAGGTGGTAACGGGCCCTATGCGTGGTGAGGCTGAACCTTGCAGTTTCTGTGGTTGTAGTACAGGCACGTGCACGACGAGTATTTTGCGCAAGAAAATCAACAGCACGTGCCCGTGTGTAGTCACATTGAAGCAAGCAGTGGCCATGCGCAAACCTAATTTTATGCATTTAAACCATAGTTTAGGATACCGATTGGGTTTTTTATCTGATTGTCTGTGACGCATAATGGAGGGGTCTGACAATAAGGCAGGGTGGGGGTTCCAGCCACCAAGGCCAGAATCCCATGTGTCCTCTGTTGAAATTTTACCCGAAGGAGCAGGAGATGACATGCTAACTGAGGAGGTGGACAGAAATCGGGTGGACTGGAAGAAGTGGGTGCTGGGCCCATACAGAGTGCTGCTTCAAAGTGAGACATATAAAACTGTAAAAAAGATGTGGAGGACTAGGAAGTCGGCATGCATGAGTTCCCAGCGGAAAAGGACATCAGTGATGAGGAGCATCTGTTTATGGTAGCTGTGGGCGGCGAATTTGCTGACAAAGCCGGCTTGGTGAAGGCATTGGGAGTTTGCTGAGGGTGGAAAAGACTGAGGCCAGAGTTAGAGAAAAAGATTTTCGTGAAGGAGGATGCCAGAGAGTCCACCGAGAGTTCGGAGCCCGGGTCTCCGCGAAGGGCGTGGCATGGGACATGAGCAAACCACCACCGACGCCGTGTATATAATGCAGACAGATGCATTGGTCCAAAGATCCCATCATCGGCTGCCTGGGGGTGGCAGGCAAGCCGGATGGGCACTGAAGAGGTGAGGGGGGCTTGGAGACCCCCTACGAGTCCACCGTTCACGATGCCAGGGAGGCACCACAAAACCTGCGGTTGCTCCCGGCTGCAGAGACAGGAGCCAGCACGGGAGCGACAACAATCAAGCATGTGGAGTTAGGATCGGTCGAGACATACTCGAGTGCAATCCGTCGGGCACTACACGACCGGCCTTCCGAGGAGCCCTTGCTGTGGGCAGTAGAGTGACGCCTCAACGTCCTAGCGGCCAGAGGAAAAAGCGGATCGAGTGGCTCCTAGAAACACTACAAAGCATCATGCCCATCATACAGGAAGCACACTGGATGCAAACTAGGGTGGTTGCTAAGAGATGGGCAAGAAGGGCGCGGCCGAAGCTAGTGGCAACATGGACCACATTGAGGCCAATACCACCAGCAAGGGACATTGGGCGTAGGGCCAACTTGTGTTTTTGGCCGTAGCATTGTCTTTCTCTGACGAGTGGGTGATGCAGCCGGTGTTACGTGGGAATGGATCTCAGTGCCTGGATTCGTCACTTTCTCGGACGAAAAGCGAAATAAGAAGGTCACCGCATACCCCTTATAAGAATTCCTCGAAGCGTGGAGAGCTGGAAGACACCACCAGATGGACCCTGCCACCAAAAGTACATGTCCCCTGGCCAGTAGGGAATAGTGGATGGATCGCGAGAGACGTTGAGGGTAGGGGTCGCACCAAAAACACTGTGGCCGAAGGACGCATGGGCACCGGTGCCGACAGTACCGCCCCCCATGTGCAGTGGTCCCCAGTATCAGTTGTGGAGACCCCTGCAAGTGCGTCGAGCTGGAGTCCATGTAGCGCACCGAGTGCGACGTAAGGGTGCTGGACCACTGGGTGGAGGCAGCAAGGAAGTTGGCGACGACCCTGAAAGTTCGGGAGGAGACAATACGGGATCTTCTCAGGGACTACATGCTGACTACATCGTCCCGCTGGAGTCGAGATGCCGAGGAGCCGAGGAGACACCTGGCGCAGGTGATGCACGAGCTAGCCAGGAATGCAGAGCAGGCGTCGGATATGTCGCCGCCGGACTTGAGCCCCAAGGAGAAGATGCCGGGGAACCGGTTGAAAGTGCCCGTGGAGGTGGCAGCTAACGAACTGGGATCGACGGGGGAAATCAACATACCGACACACATTTGGGACAGAATGTCCCGTGCGAATTTCCGGTGGGCTCCAGAGCCCCCCCCCCCCCCTGCCTCCCAAGCCTTCTTCGTCGGATCCCCCATTGGTGGCACTGAGTCACACCCTGCTAGAACAGCAGCTTGTGGCACTGCCACCTTCCCAACGACCCCCCAATGCCAGGGCATATGTACAACACAAGTAATGAGAGTTCAACATCTTCCAAAGGTGCTAATAGCTCCTCTTCTTCCTCATCTTCCTCCTCTTCTACCTCTTCTTCCGGGGTGGAAGCGATTTTGGTTGGCAACCATTGCTCTTTGCCTTGGCATTTGGACCAAAAAGCATTTGCAACAGTGTGGCCATTGTCTTGGAACCCAATATCATATTTAGCATTCCCATGGCTTTTTAGGACCCGTGTCCCCACTTTGGCCCCCGTGCCCCAAGTCTACAATGCATTCCTCCCTACAAACAAAACAGCCGGTTGGGCAGGCTTGGGGGCAGGAGTAGGGCCCTGGGTTGCTTGGGGGCAAGCTCAGCAACTGAGGTTTAAGGCGAACACATTGCGGCAGAAGGTGATCATGCCCTGGCAAAACCCAATTTGGTGCAGCTCAAGTTTTGGGGTGGCAGTCAACTCAGCAACACTACAGGGGGCGTTTTTGCACAGTGCACACGGCACAGACGGGTCGCCGCCCACAGAACCCTCTGGCACCTTTCAGAGCGGATGGCCATATTGGGCCATCAAAGGCTAGAGTCCCCCGATTGGCCCAGCCTGGGCTGTTCTTAAGGAAAAAAGAAGAAGAAAAGGGGTCGCAACGCCAACAGAAACGAACGTTCACGGGGACACTCTCGGATTCATGGCCAAGACATGGGCAAGACACAAAACCACAGAAACAGTACTGAACAACGGTTGGCGGTCGGCACAGTGCACAGCAAGGGCACAATGCCAATTATTACGCTGCTTATCCCGGGAGCACCCCTGAAAACCACCCACCTACAGAAGCATGCATGATCACTTCCAAACAGCTTGGGGTGCAGAACTCAGGACCCTGGGACCCGTGGCAAGCATCAGACTAAAAAAAAAATCCCTCTACCAGCAGGGGGTGTAGGGTCCAGAATTCAGGATCCTGGGACCCGTGGCTACCGGTGGTGGAAAACAGCAGGGGGTGGGGGGTTCGTCCTGGGAAAGGACCCTAACACTGACGTTCGTGTCCCCTACGTTGTGAATGTCCTGTCATGTGCCGAGGCCTCTGTTTTCCTACCACATCTCATCAACCTAATTACGTCTCACCCCCCCCCCCCCTGGCACGGTATCCCCCTGGTGGTGGCTTACACACATATGCGCTCATTGTATCTTGTATTTGGTGTCAATTTATCAGTTGCTGTGACGGCCAGGGACGCCTGGTCTGATTTCATTGAATTTGATACTGCTTACTGAGGTTTAACCAGGCACGGCATAGAGAGGAAAGATGCATTTATGCCATGCTGAGGAGTGCATTACTTCGATTTGTTTCTGCTGTACTGTCTGTCTGTCTGTCTGTCTTTTCTTCAACTACATTTTCACTCATATCCCAACCCTCATTCACTGATTAGGTCTTACCCCCCCTGTCTAATACATATAATGAAGATGCACTTGTGCCATACTGAGGAGTGCATGACCTCAATTTGTATTTGCCGTACTGTCTGTGTGTCTTTTTTCTCAACCCCATTTTTCACCCACATTCCAACCCACATTCTTTAAGTAGGTCTCACCTCCTCCCTTTGCTAATAATTCCCTGGCCGTTGAATTCCTCGTTCCTCTGTCGCGCAGGTGCTGGTGTTCAAGGGCAGCAACTCCCCTCATTTCTGCACCGGAATGGACCTCAAGGCCGCCACCTTCGGGGATGACCAGATGTCCGAGGGGCTGGAGGAGTTCGCCAAGCTGCACCAGGCGTTGGAGGACGCCACCATGCCCATGATCGCGGTGTGCCACCACGCGACCCGCGGCAGCGGGATGCTGTTCCCCTGCCACGCCACCATCGTCCTGGCCATCACTGGGGCCACCTTCGGGTTCCCCGAGATCCGGCAGGGAGGACTGCCTGGCGTGGTCAGTGTGGCAGCGAAGAAGCGTCTGAACGCAACGACGTGCAAGCGATGGATGTGCACCGGCGATGCGTACAGCGCAGAGGCAGCCATGCAGGTGTGCGTTCTATGGGAGTCTGCGGCAACATGCGCTCGCAGGGCCAATCAATGTGCCCGCACACGGTGTTCCTGTGTTCCACCCTGAAGACGTGTGGGGGAGGAGGGGGCACCCAGCTCACCGTCTCTCTCTGTCGCATGTTCCATCCATCAGTTTCTACTGGTTCAACCTTTTTCTGGGTTTGATTCATTTTGTGCAATCAGTTTCATGTGCCTGGAATGAGAAAAGTGAAAGGGTTGCACTCAGTGGGGGTTGCTGCTGATAGCACCTCCATACCAAAACAGCCCAAGATGTGCTGCTGCAGCAGGAACAACGTAGTCAACCGTTTCATTGTATCTCGACTGGTGCAGCGAGGTAGCGAGTACACTATACGACACAAACAAGAGAGGTTAGGGTTGTGTTTTGGTGGCAGCTGTAGATTGTTGCTATCCTTGTTGAGCCTATTAAAACAAAAAAACTGCAGTCGTGCCAGTTGTAGAAGTTTGTACCAAGTCGTACTTGGTGATTTGACCGCTCTTGAATCATTTGAACGCTGTGAAATGCTTTGGGAACCCTCATGATGAACGACGATGAGCCTCGGCAGTCTTTGGCTGGATGTCGGTGTCACACCAGCACTGCATGGTCACATGTTTTCGAATGTTTCTCATATGTTTTCGAATGTGGTATGCTGTCAGCCTCTTCATGCCTGTGCCATGTCCACAGGCCGGCCTGGTGGATTTCGTCGGCACCCCTGAGGAGGTGGACCGTGAGCTCCGCCGCCTCCTGAGCCGCTTCCGCTCGATGGACTCCGAGCTGCTGGAGAAGGGCTACACCAAGTGCCCGGCCGGCAACGTCGACCAGGCGTTGCTGGCCATGGGCTCCCTGGACAAGCGCGACCGCGTCCGCGAGCGCGAGCCCGACGCGCTGGTCAACCTGTCGCTGGACCCGGAGACCGGCGTGTGCGTGCTCGAGCTCAACGACCCGACCCACTGCAACGCCATCGACTGGGCTATGGCCGACGACCTCATGCGCGCCATCAAGAAGCTGAAGGAGATGCGCGACGAGGTCGACGCCAACGGGGCGCAGAAGGTGTGCGCCATCGTGTTCCAGGGCGCGGGCGACCACTTCTGCGTCGGGGTCAACCCGTACAACTGCATCCGCCGCACGAAGCAGCTGCCGGTCATCACCTCCGGCCAGATCACGTACGAGATCTACCGGGCGTTCGTCGCGCTCTGCGACATCGGCTGACCCGTGGTGGCCGTGGTGCACGGCAAGGCCATGGGAGGTGGTCTGGCCGCGTGCCTGAACGCGGATTACCGTATCGCGCACGAGGGGACGCTGTTCAACTACGGCAACCTGCCGCGCGGCGTGTGCCCGGGGCTGCTGCTGTCGCACACCTTGGGCATGGCCGTGGGGCACAAGAACGCTACGGATCTGTACATGAACGACATCACGGCCACGGCCCACGAGGCGCAGGGCATGGGACTGGTCAACGAGGTCTGCATTGTGTGGTCCCCCCGCACAATTCATCGTGCCTCTTATTTCTCTGGCTCCCTCTCCAGTTCCATTGACACATCATTTATACTGTTGCACAATGTATTACATCTGATAGCCTGACTGTAAGTGATTGTCTGACTCGACGTAGGCGGACTTGATATTTTGTCTTTCTGTCTTCGACACAGAATGTGTCTTGAGGTGCAACCAGGTTCGGTATGGAGAATAAACATGCACTTATGCCGTACTGTGGAGTGCATTACCTCATATTTTGTGTTTCTGTCTTCGACACAGAATGTGTCTTGAGGTGCAACGAGGTTCGGTATGGAGAATAAACATGCTCTTATGCCGTACTGTGGAGTGCATTACCTCATATTTTGTGTTTCTGTCTTCGACACAGGGGGGGGGGGGGGCTCCCAAGGGATTGATACAGAACCCGCTTATGCAGTTTTTCACCCTGGGCAGCTTCAAAATTGAAGTTTTCGAACCTTATTCTTTTGATATTGTGCAGTTTTTCACCCTGGGCAGCTTAAAAATTGAAGTTTTCGAACCTTATTCTTTTGATATTGTGATCACTTAAAATGACCATCCAAGCTATGTAAAGCATGTTTTAGGCCGTATTTACGTGTTTTTCACCCTATTTGGGTATTAGCTAGGGGGGGGGGGGGGGGCTCCCAAGGGATTGCAGTTTTTCACCCTGGGCAGCTTAAAAATTGAAGTTTTCGAAATTTATTTTTCCGATACCGTGATCACTTAAAATGACCATCCAAGCTATGTAGAGCATGTTTTAGGCCGTATTTATGTCGTTTTTTCCCTATTTTGTGTGTGTGTTGCTTGGAGTAGATTCTCTGCGAGGTGGACTTGCCGAAGGCAATAGAATTTTTCAAAATTCACTTTTTCCGAAACCCTTCTGTCGCCCCTGGGATGGGTTTGGGTGATCCTTTGGTGACAATATGGGTATTTGAGCACCCATGGGGACCCATGTGGTGGCCGCTAGACCCATATAGCCAGGGCCACGGGCCCCCCGAAACCCCCGATATTGCCGTTTGTAGGCTGTTTAGTGCCACTTGAAAATTTTCGAAAATTTGACTTTTTCCAAAACCCTTCTGTCGGTTTTTGGGTGGGTTTGGGTCATCATTTGGTGGCAATCCGGGTACTCTAGCACGCATGGGGACCCACGTAGTGGCTACTAGACCCATGTAGCCAGGGCCATGGGCCCCCCGAAACCCCCGATATTGCCGTTTGTAGGCTGTCCATCCCTCTTCGAGGTGCCTTGCCGTAGGCAATAGAATTCATTAGGTTTCACCCCCCCGCCCGCCCCCAACTGCCTGATTGTGGTTTGTTGATGCACCATTTCTGATTTGCTGTTTGTTTGTTTGTGTGCCCTTGTTGTGTGTCTCCTGAGGTTCAGGCAAGCCTGTTTCGGAAAACAGAGATGCACTCAATTCAGGACGCATTGCCTCGATGTTTCATTTATTTTGCACCCGCTCCTGTTTGCATTTGCCATGACACTAGAGACCCAAATTAGCGCTATGTGAGTCGCTGGGCCCCCGTAGTTCATGCTGTCGACTCCATCATCTTTGAGCCAATAGTTTTGGCCCTGTTCTGCGCTGTGCATACATCCCACCAACGAAAGCCTCCGGCCTTGCGCCCGCAAGTGCATGTCCGGACAATCCGGGGTGGCAGATTTCTTGCAGAAATGCCCGAATGTCGTGAAACCATCACTCAAATTTCTGAGGCCTCACCTTCCCCTGTGCCGTTGGTGAATGTCCAATCATGTCGCTTTGCGGTTTGTGTGCCTCTCTCTCTCTCTCTCTCTTTCTCTCTCTCTTTCTCTCTCTCTCTCTCTCTCTCTCTCTCTCTCTCTCTCTCTCTCTCTCTCTCTCTCTCTTGCCCCGTCCATCACGCAGGTGTGCTCCACTGTGGAGTTGGCCAAGGCCAAGGGTTTCGAGTTCGCCACCCGCCTTGCGTCGTTCCTGGTGACCGGCATCAAAAACACGCTGTCGCTGATGCGCCCGCCCATCGACGAGCAGCGCCTGGCCCGCGAGTGTATGGGCATCGCCCGCTGCAACAAGGTCGGCAAGGCGTTCTCTGGCACCTGGAAGGCCCCGGAGCGCCGCAGCGGCGAGGAGGGCGCGCGGTTTGGTGGAGGCGCCGCCGCACCCAAGCAGGCCATTGCGGCCAAGCCCGTGCAGGCCCCTGCCCAGCCTCTGGTGACCATCACCGCCCCCAAGCACACCGAGCCCAACTACAACGCCTGGCCCAACCACCAGGAGTATCTGGACGCGGTTACCAAGGACGTGCCAACCATGGTGGCCTGCCACCTGAAGGTCTCCCACATCCGCATGCCAGCACACACAGAGGGCCAAACACGAATGACCAACCATGAGTGGGGTTCAGAGCGTCATGCCCCCACCCCGTTTTTCACACCTTCGTGCAGCTCAGCTTAATTAGGTCTGAGGCAGGATATTGTGCACGCTCCTGCTTTTCTGTTCTGAGGCACATGAAACGACACCAGCAGGAAAACAGGCCGCAGCGGACGTCAGAACACAGCGACCCGGCGCAGCACGCGAAGGTAGGAACGGGTGACTACCGGCGGTGGAAAAGACTCGCGGGGGAAGATTGTCACGGGGAAAAAAAAAGCCACTTGGAACATGACTCTGCCCATTGAATTCCAAACTACAATGGACACTTTGGTTGAGCAACACTCAACAACAGTGCCATCAGGCTATGGGCAAAACTCATCTGGGAGGTGGCAATTGGGCCTTTTCGTCTTTTACGTTCAGGAGTACACATTTTTTTTTGAAGACAAAAAGGGCTTGTCCTTGAATTATCTTTTCACAGACCCCTATGGACCTTGTGTAATCCACCCCCCATTTTTAAGAAAAGTTGCATATTTTTTCCCTTGCAAGTCTTTTCACCGCGTATTTTCGCCCACGCGTATTTTTTCCATGACCGGTAGCGGGCGCTACCATTGGTGACATGCTTGCCGAAACCGTCACCAATGCACTCGCCGAGCCGATTGGCCATGTGGTTGCAGTTGCCGTTTTGAAACCAAGCCTGTGGGTGCGCTCATGAATGCAATGGTGGACGTAGTTGGGGTGGATGTAGGTCGTATGGTGGTATGGTTGGTTGCCAAAGCGGTTGTCAGATTTGGGGGGCTGCGAGAGAAGGGCTGAGTGTCCAGGGCTCCGTAACGAAACTGGAACCCGACGGAGGGTTTCGGTCTGCAGCAGGGATCTTGATAAGAAGGGGTCCAATTTTTTGGTGGGGGTGGGGGGAGGGGGGGGGGTTGGGCTATCTGTCACTCAGTGACAGATGGAGAGTGACAGATAGACAGTGACAGATGTTGCCCCTTCTTTTCTCATAGTCTGTCACCATGCCTGTAAAGGGTGCCTGGGAACTGCGCTGCACCGGACAGTTTGCTGCTGCTTTTAGCTGTGCCGGGCTAGTTGCCCAGGCACATGCTCCTGCTCTGCAGGCTGTCGCTGCCGCCGACACCGAGGACAGCGTTCCTGCTGCTGCTGAAGCATACCATTCTGTCCCTGCATCCCCTGCAACTCCCAGTGCTGCAGCTGCTCTGCCCTGGACACCACCGCAGAAGCAAACTTCTTTGCGAAATAGGATGAGCTGGGGGAACGTCTTTTAGCTCCATTTCTAGCTGCAGCAGTAGCTGTAGCAGCGACAGTAGTGAGTAACATAGTCAACACTATAACAAGAAAGCCACGTGAACACTTCGAGCAATTGTGAGTTGTCCGGCGGCGCCCATCTCTGCGTATTTGCTTCGTGCGTTCCATGTGTCACTCGTCACTCGTCACTCCGGGGGGGGGGGGGGGGGGGCTTGGGGGGGGGGACCGCTATCAGGATCCCTGGTCTGCAGCATTGCCCCGCGGGGACGGTGTTGGTCAGTCGAGCCCTCGGTGGTGCGCAAGTCCTGAGCATTTCGTTTTGCATCCGCAGGCTGCCCCTCAGGGCCCCAGCCAAGTGTTCCTCACGGGCGCAAGCGGCTTCCTGGGAGCCTTCATCATCCGCGACCTCCTCGCCGAGGGCCATACCGTCTCGTGCCTGGTCCGCGCGGATGACAAGAGGGCGGCCATGGGCCGTCTGCAGCAGAACATGAAGGACTACGGCATTTGGTCTCCGGATTACGCCGCTTCGCTGAAGGTCTACTGCGGTGACCTTGAGTCGAAGAACTTCGGTCTGAAGGCCGACGAGTGGCCGCGCGCGAGAACTGCGTGTTCATCCACAACGGCGCGGACGTGAACTTCAGCTGCGCCGTGGAGGAGCTGCTGCCCACCAACGTGGAGGGCACCAAGACGGCGCTGCGGATGGCCGCGGAGGGCGGCATGCGGTTCTGCCACGTGTCGTCGCTGTCCGTGTTCTCGCTGTACCACTTTGTGGGGGAGGCCAGCACCAAGCGCCCGGACCCCCGCATCCTGATCAACGGGTACGCCCGCAGCAAGTGGCTGGCGGAGCAGTGCGTGTGGGTGACCGGGGAGCGCGGCATGGAGGTGACGGTGGTGCGCCCCGGCCGCATCATGGGCGACAGCCAGACGGGGGCCGCCAACCTGAAGGACTGGTTCGGCCGGTACCTGCTGACCTGCGTGCAGATGCAGCGCGCGTGGAACGTGGACCACCAGACGGACATGACCCAGGTATGGCCGCCTGGCGCCCGAGCACCGTTGGTTGCTCGATCTGCTGTATGAGGGGATGAGGGGGCACCGCAGAAACGACTCGAGCATGCTCAACGGGTGCTGAGGAGGCGTGCGGCCCCACACAATTTACGAAAGGTTGGTAGGTTGGTGTGCTGAGGTAATGATGTCAAATTGGGAACACGGTGCACAATCAATGCGTGGTATCATCGAGACAGTAATATCCGAGTTGGTCGTATCAGCAGGTGGGCTACCACGCACCGGGAACGGGTAATTATCTTGGAACAGGGGAATTGGTTCTTTTTGTGAACCTCCCTTTTGAATGTGGAGTACATTTCCCCCCTTGTGAACCGCCATTTGCGGAGTGGTGATCGCACGGGGGGCGCCCAGGTGCAGTCCCCCAACATCACCCCCAACAACACCCCCCTGTCCCAGCCTTATGCCTTGTTTCCTCGATACATATTTGCACTGTATGCTCTCTACTGATTGTGGTGTCTGTATTCTGACATGCTGCTGTGATTACCAGGGACGCCTGGTATGATATCGCTGTTTATTGACACTGATCTGCTGAGGTTTAACCAGGTATGGCATAGAGAGTAAAGATGCACTTGTGCGTGCGACGCAACAACCGCTGATAATGTTGTGCAGCAGTCCACATGTTCTGCTATTTCATGCAGGTGGACGGCGTGTCTGCGCTGATCGTGCAGTCCGCCCTGAGCAAGTTCGCGTCCGGCGGGTGCTACCACGCCGTGTCCCTGGAGAACCTGCACACCATCGACATCACGAGCTACCTGGTGTCCCAGGGCTACAAGATGGACCCCATGGACTACGGCTGGTCGATGGACCGCGTGAAGAGCCTGGCCACCTCCGCCATGCAGCCGCTGCTGAACACCTTCGCGGCCCTGCCGGTGAAGGAGACGGACGGGCAGGTCATGCGGTTCAGCTCCGACATGCCCCACCGCAACGGCAGCGGGCTGGCCCAGCTGGAGCGCATGGTCCGCTGGATGCGCGAGAAGGGCTTCCTCCCCGGGCCTCAGCACCCGGTCGGCAGCCTGCCGCTGCCGCGCGGCACCAAGGCGTTGGCGGACTCCGCCCCAGCCCCGGCCCCGGTCAGCATGCCCAAGATGCAGCCCATCAAGGTGGCGGAGACCACCCCGGTCCCTCAGGCCATGCAGGCCGCCGTGTCGAGATCTACACCCCGAACCACTGCATGGACCAGTCGGCGATGGAGCAGCACCACGGCTGCCCTGGCAAGTACACTGCTGGTATGCCCCTCTGAGTTTTTTTTTTTACTTTTCTTCTGGAAAAGTGATGCGTGACCTGCGGGAGATTATGTCCGATTCGATTCTCTCTCACGGTGTGGTTGTGGTCGTATGTGCGCCAGCGACAGAAAGAAGAAAAGTCGGGGCAAGTTGTAGTTATCCTGACGAAGGCCCAGATTGTGTTAATACTGTCTGTCGCTCTGCTGAAGGGGTTGTTTTGCGGTTGTTATTGGGGGCCTGAGTCTGATAATTCTTGCTGTTGTCTGCTCTTTGTTGCTCTTGCTCCTTCTCTTTCTTGGCTGATCCAGCGATCCAGCATTGTGGCCTTTGTTGATTCGTTGCTGTTTGTGTGCTTCATCCTTGTCTTTCTGGTCGACGTTCTCGGCGTGGCCATCAATCTCCATGTCTCCTTGCTCGTCCTCTGATGGTGGTTGCCACTTTGTTTGCACAGTGAATCACCTCGAAGAGAGGTTGTTAGATCAAGCGCAGGCGCGAGCGTCGTATACCCCCCTTTTTTTGGGGTCGTTCGCGTAGCATACCCCAATGTATGGTTTCTAGCGTCTAACCCCCTGTAAAATCATCATTTTAGGACCAAAAATGATCCCCCAATGATTGACCCCCGTACCCCCCCGCACCGGGGTACCCTTTTCTGAGGGGGGGGTGGGGGGGTTGGGGGGTGGGGGGTGGGGGGGGGGGGGGCAAAACTTCTTTGTGTATTGTGGCCGCTGTGTGTGTATTTGGACCTGGGTCCTGAAGAATTTTTTTCTTGTATATGGACCCTCTAACCCATGGCGGGGGTCCCGGGTCCCAACTCCAGGTACCCCCAGGCACCCCCCCTTATATGGCCCCTCGCCAATGAGGACTTAGCCGTTTTTCAGGCTGGATAGGCTGTTTAGTGGCACGTGAAGGTTTTTTGAAATTCCGATTTTTCATGACTACCTTCCGTTGCCCCTAGGATGGGTTTGGGTGATCATTTGGTGACAATACGGGTACTTGAGCACCCATGGGGACCCACGTAGTGGCTGCTAGGCCTATGTAGCCCGTGCCATGGGCCCTCCGAAAGCCCCAAAATTGCTGTTGCGTAGGCTGTTTAGTGACACTTGAAAGTTTTTCACATTTCCACTTTTTCCGGAAACCCTTCTGTTGCCCCCTAGGA
Organism: Eutreptiella sp. 'Long Island Sound 2002'; assembly: GCA_964036045.1. Classification (NCBI taxonomy): domain Eukaryota; phylum Euglenozoa; class Euglenophyceae; order Eutreptiales; family Eutreptiaceae; genus Eutreptiella; species Eutreptiella sp. 'Long Island Sound 2002'. Next base: position 8,653,347 of record OZ038396.1, on the reverse strand, counting down.
TGGGTTTGGGTGATCATTTGGTGACAATGCGGGTGCTTGAGCACCCATGGGGGCCCACGTAGTGGCCACTGGGCCCATCTAGCCCGAACCATGGCCCCCCCAAAAGCTTCAAATTGCTGTTTGTAGGTGGTTCAATGGCATTTGGGGTGTGCACAAACTGCTCAAGCAGTTTTCCACCCTCTACAGGCCAAAAATGGAAAATTTTTGCAAAATATTTTTTTGATATTGTGACCACTTACAATGATGAAATATGCCATGTAAAGCATGTTTTAGACCCTCTTTGTGTGTTTTTCACCCTATTTGGGTGTGGGGGGGGGGGGGGTACCAAGGGGTGTAGGGCACACAACCTGCTCATGCAGTTTTCAGGCCTCGGCAGCTCAAAAATGGAATTTTCTGAAATCACCTCGAAGAGGGTTGTTAGATCAAGCGCAGGTGCGTACGCCATATACCCCCCTTTTTGGGGGTCATTCGGGGGTCATTCGCGTACAATACCCCAAGGTATGGTACCGGATGTCCAACCCCTTGTAAAATCATCATTTTAGGAGAGAAAATGATCCCCCAAATTTTTTTTTCTTTTTTGACCCCTTTAGCCCCCCGTACCCGGGTACCCCTTTTTGGGGGGTGGGGGGGGGTGTCGGGGGGGGGGGGGGTCAAAACTTCTTTGCATATTCTGGGTGCTGTGTGTGGATTTGGACCCAGGTCCGGGCAACCTTTCCCTTGTACATGGACCCCTAACTCATGGCGGGGGGTCCCGGGTCCGAACTCCAAGTACCCCCGGTCGCCCCCCCTATGGGCCCTTGCTAGTGAGGACTTATGCGTTTTCACGCTGGATAAGGCTGTTTAGTGACACCTGCAAGATTTCCAAAAATTCGACTTTTTCCCAAACCCTTCTGTCGCCCCTCGGATGGGTTTGGGTGATGATTTAGTGACAATACGGGGTACTTGAGCACCCATGGCAGCCCATATAGCCCGAGCCATGGCCCATCCAAAAGTCCCGAAATTGCCGTCGTGTAGGCTGTTTAGTGACACCTGCAAGATTTCCGAAATTCGCCTTTTTCCGAAAGCCTTCTGTTGCCCCTGGGATGGGTTTGGGTGATGATTTAGTGACAATACGGATACCTGAGCACCCAAGGGAACCCACGTTGTGGCCGCTAGGCCTATGTAGCCCGTGCCATGGGCCCCCCAAAAGTTTCAAAATTGCTGTTTGTAGGTGGTTCAATGGCATTGGTGTGAGCACAAACTGCTCAAGCAGTTTTCTACCCTTTACAAGTCAAAAATGGAAATCACCTCGCAGAGGTTGTTAGATCAAAGCCAGGCAGGCGTATATATGGGGAAAACGCCACATACCCCCCCATTTGGGCCTACTCGCGTACCCTACCCCAAGGGTTTGAATTGTTAGTTTAACCCCTTGTAAAATCATTATTTTGTCCAATAAACGCATCCCCCAATGAGTTTTTGGTCCGGACCCCCCCAGACCCCCCCCACTTGAAACCCACTTTTTAGGGGGGGGGGGGGGCTGGGGGGTGGGGGTGGGGGGGGGGTGGGGGGGGGGTCAAAAATGTCGAAAAAATGACCCCCCCTTTTTTTGGGTCGAAAATCATGAATCTTTTGGTTTTTTTTCGATTTTGAGCCGAAAAGTGTTTCCGGGTCCCGACTCTATGGGGTTTGTATGGGGCGGAGTGGGACGAGCGCTTATGCAGTTTATGCACTTTTCAGCCATTTTTGTTGTGTTGGCGGTTTTGGTGACCTCGGTGACCCCGTGGTATCCACCCTGAGGGGTGCGAGTGGGGATGTTGTGACAGTATATGCCTACTAGGATACGGAAGGACGTTTTTTTGCAGTTTGTAGCCTTGCTTATGGCCGTTCACAACCCGTGCCAAAGACGCGAAATGACTGTTTCCACCAATAATGGCCTAGTGAATGGGGAGGTACACAACCTGCTGATGCAGCTTTTCACCCCAGGCAGCTCAAAAATCAAAGTTTTCGAAACTTGTTTTTTTGATATTGTGACCACCCAAAATGACATTTCAAGCTATGCAAAGCATGTTTTAGGCCGTATTTACGTGTTTTTCACCCTATTTGGGTGTTAGGTCCGGGGGGGGGGAGGTCTCCCAAGGGACGGGTGCACAACCTGCTTATGCAGTTTTTCAACCCGGACAGCTCAAAAATCGAAGTTTTTGAAACTTGTTTTTTTGATATTGTGACCACCCAAAATGACCATCCAAGCTATGGAAAGCATGTTTTAGGCCGTATTTACGTGTTTTTCACCCTATTTGGGTATTAGGTTCAGGGGGGGGGTCTCCCAAGGGACGGGTGCACAACCTGCTTATGCAGTTTTTCCACCCTGGGCAGCTCAAAAATGGAATCACCTCGCAGAGGTTGTTAGATCAAAGCCAGGCAGGCGTATATATAGGGGAAAACGCCACATACCCCCCCATTTTGGCCATTTTGGGGCTATTCGCGTACCCTACCCCAAGGGGTTGAATTGTTAGTTTAACCCCTTGTAAAATCATTATTTTGTCCAATAATCGCATCCCCCAATGAGTTTTTGGTCCGGACCCCCCCAGACCCCCCCCACTTGAAACCCACTTTTTTCAGGTTTTGAGGGAGGGGGGGGAGGATGGGGGGGGGGGGGTGGGGGGGGGGGTCAAAAAATGACCCCCCCTTTTTTGGGTCGAAAATCATGAATCTTTTGTTTTTTTCGATTTTGAGCCGAAAAAGTTTTTCCGGGTCCCGACTCTATGGGGTTTGTATGGGGCGGAGTGGGACGAGCGCTTATCCAGTTTATGCACTTTTCAGCCATTTTTGCTATGTTCGTCGACCTCGGTGACCCCGTGGTACCTACTCTTAGGGGTGCAAGTGGGGGATGTTGTGACAGTATATGCCTACTAGGATACGGAAGGACGTTTTTTGCAGTCTGTAGCCTTGCCTGGGGCCGTCCACAACCCGTGCCAAAGACGCGAAATGACTGTTTCCACCAATAATGGCCTAGTGAATGGGCCAGTACACAACCTGCTGATGCAGTTTTTCAACCCGGGCACCTCAAAAATCGAAGTTTTCGAAACTTACTTTTTTGATATTGTGACCACCCAAAATGACATTTCAAGCTATGCAAAGTATGTTTTAGGCCGTATTTACGTGTTTTTCACCCTATTTGGGTGTTAGGTCCGAGGGGGGGGGGGGGGGCTCCCAAGGGACGGGTGCACAACCTGCTCATGCAGTTTTTCACCCCGGACAGCTGAAAAATAGAAGTTTTCGAAACCTGTTTTTTTGATATTGTGATCACCTAAAATGACCATCCAACGTATGTAAAGCATGTTTTAGGCCGTACGTACATATTTTTCACCCTATTTGGGTGTTAGGTCCGGGGGGGGGGGGGGGGGGCTGGTCTCCCAAGGGACGGGTGCACAACCTGCTTATGCAGTTTTTCAACCCGGACAGCTCAAAAATCGAAGTTTTCGAAACCTGTTTTTGTGATATTGTGATCACCTAAAATGACCATCCAAGGTATGTAAAGCATGTTTTAGGCCATATTTACGTGTTTTTCACCCTATTCGGGTATTAGGTCGGGGGGGGGGGGGGGTCTCCCAAGGGATTGGTACACAACCTGCTTATGCAGTTTTTCACCCCGGGCAGCTCAAAAATCGAAGTTTTCGAAACCTGTTTTTTTGATATTGTGACCACCTAAAATGACCATCCAAGGTATGTAAAGCATGTTTTGGGCCGTATTTACGTGTTTTTCACCCTATTTGGGTATTAGGTCGGGGGGGGGGGGTCTCCCAAGGGATTGGTACACAACCTGCTTATGCAGTTTTTCACCCCGGACAGCTCAAAAATCGAAGTTTTCGAAACCTGTTTTTTTGATATTGTGACCACACAAAATGACCATCCAAGGTATGTAAAGCATGTTTTAGGCCGCATTTACGTGTTTTTCACCCTATTTGGGTATTAGGTCGGGGGGGGGGGGGGGGCTCCCAAGGGATTGGTACACAACCTGCTTATGCAGTTTTCCACCCTGGGCAGCTCAAAAATCGAAGTTTTCGAGACTTGTTTTTTTGATATTGTGACCACCTAAAATGACCATCCAAGGTATGTAAAGCATGTTTTGGGCCGTATTTATGTAATCACCTCGCAGAGGTTGTTAGATCAAAGCCAGGCAGGCGTATATATGGGGAAAACGCCACATACCCCCCCATTTTGGCCTTTTTGGGCCTATTCGCGTACCCTACCCCAAGGGGTTGAATTGTTGGTTTAACCCCTTGTAAAATCATTATTTTGTCCAATAAACGCATCCCCCAATGAGTTTTTGGTCCGGACCCCCCCAGACCCCCCCCCACTTGAAACCCACTTTTTTGAGGTTTTGAGGGAGGGGGGGGGTGGGGGTGGGGGGGGGGGGGTCAAAAAATGACCCCCCCATTTTTTGGGTCGAAAATCATGAATCTTTTGGTTTTTTTTTATTTTGAGCCGAAAAAGTGTTTCCGGGTCCGACTCCATTGGGTTTGTATGGGGCGGAGTGGGACGAGCGCTTATGCAGTTTATGCACTTTTCAGCCATTTTTGCTATGTTGGCGGTTTGGGCGACCTCGGTGACCCCGTGGTATCCACTTTGAGGGGTGTGAGTGGGGATGTTGTGACAGTATCTGCCTCCTAGTATACGGAAGGACGTTTTTTGCAGTCTCTAGCCATGCTTAGGGCCGTTCACAACCCGTGCCAAAAACGCAAAATGGCTCTTTCCACCAATAATGGCTTAGTGAATGGGCTGGTACACAACCTGCTTGTGGTGTTTTTCACCCTGGGCAGCTCAAAAATCGAAGTTTCCGAAACTTACTTTTTTGACATCGTGATCACCTAAAATGACCATCCAAGGTATGTAAAGCATGTTTTAGGCCGTATTTACGTGTTTTTCACCCGATTTGGGTATTAGGTCCGGGGGGGGGGGGGGGGGCTTCCAAGGGATTGGTACACAACCTGCTTATGCAGTTTTTCAACCTGGGAAGCTCAAAAATCGAAGTTTTCGAAACTTGTTTTTTTGATGTTGTGACCACTTAAAATGACCATCCAAGCTATGTAAAGCATGTTTTAGGCCGTATTTACTTGTTTTTCACCCAATTTGGGTATAAGGTGGGGGGGGGGGGGGGGGGCTCCCAAGGGATTGGTACACAACCTGCTTATGCACTTTTTTACCCTGGGCAGCTCAAAATCGAAGTTTTCGAAACTTGTTTTTTTGATACCGTGATCACCTAAAATGATCATCCAAGGTATGTAAAGCATGTTTTAGGCTGTATTTACGTGTTTTTCACCCGATCTGGGTATTAGGTCCAAGGGGGGGGGGGGTCCTCCCAAGGCATTGGTACACAACCTGCTTATGCAGTTTTTCACCCTATGCTGCTCAAAAATCGAAGTTTTCGAAACTTGTTTTTTTGATATTGTGACCACCCAAAATGACCATCCAAGCTATGTAAAGCATGTTTTAGGCCGTATTTACATGTTTTTCACCCTATTTGGGTATCAGGTCGGGGGTGGGGGGGGGGGCTCCCAAGGGACGGGTGCACAACCTGCCTATGCACTTTTTCACCCCGGACAGCTCAAAAATGGAAGTTTTTGAAACTTGTTTTTGTGATATTGTGATCACCTAAAATGACCATCCAAGGTATGTAAAGCATGTTTTAGGCCGCATTTACGTGTTTTTCACCCTATTTGGGTATTAGGTCCAGGGGGGGGGGGGTCTCCCAAGGGATTGGTACACAACCTGCTTATGCAGTTTGTCACCGTGGGCAGCTCAAAAATCGAAGTTTTCGAAACTTGTTTTTCTGATATTGTGACCACCTTAAATGATCATCCAAGGTATGTAAAGCATGTTTTAGGCCGTATGTACATCTTTTTCACCCTATTTGGGTATTAGGTCCCGGGGGTGGGGGGGGGTCTCCCAAGGGATTGGTACACAACTTGCTAGTGCAGTTTTTCTCCCTGGGCACCTCAAAAATCGAAGTTTTCGAAACTTGTTTTTTTGATACTGTGATCACCTAAAATGATCATCCAAGGTATGTAAAGCATGTTTTAGCCGGTATTTATGTAGTTTCCACCCTATTTTGGGTGTGTGTTGCTCGCGGTAGATT